>JAWNLL010000462.1:7295000-7625569 GCA_035042425.1 Drosophila flavopinicola | reverse complement strand
GGATGTATGCGAGTTGGACTCGCCTGACGATGCTGTCGCCCCTGCTACTAATCATACAAATACCTCTGCTACTATGGCTGCTACTACTTATTCAAATACCCCGGCTACTACGGCTGCTACTACTAAATCAACTGCTGCTAAGGCTGCTGCCACTAAAACTGCACGCGTTCGCGGCTTTAAAATTGTAATGCGCTATCTGCATTATTCCACTCCTGAGGATTGGATACGATCGCATATGGCTGCTCTTGGGCACAACGTTCGATACGTTAGTGGATTGAGAAGGCGAAGTAACAACGAACTACTAAATATGTTCGAGCTAGAACTGGAGCCCAAAGCAAATAATAGCGAAATTTTGAGGCTCAGGGCCCTGGGAGCCCAGATCGTTAAAGTTCAGCTCGACAGTCGCGCTAATAAGGAAGAAATGTATGAGGATGAATATGATGTATCGGATGTAGATCCGTTTGACGAGTATTTCAAAATCTCTGCTACTAAGGCGGCTACTACTAATTTACCTGCTAATAAGGCGGCTACTACTAAATTACCTGCAACTACGGCGGCTAATACTAATCTATCTGCTACTACGGCGGTTACTACTACTAAATTACCTGCTACTAAGGCTGCTACTACTAATTTACCTGCTAATAAGGCGGCTACTACTAAATTACCTGCAACTACGGCGGCTACTACTAATTTATCTGCTACTACGGCGGTTACTACTACTAATTTACCTGCTACTAAGGCTGCTACTACTAAACTACCTGCTACGGCTGCTATTACTACTACGGCTACTGACTGTGCTTCTGTACCCACGGTGCAAAAAATTAAGCCAGTGCCACTGTATATCCCTAATGTTACTGACATATTTCTGATTACTACAAAAATAAACGCAATTATTGGAGAGAGCGCTTACACCACTAAGCCGACAGCTGGCCATGTGCTGCAAGTGCTCTGCAACGAAATTGATGACTATAGGAAACTAGTCCGCTACTTTGAAGAACAATCCATACCTCTTCACACGTATCAATTAAAGCACGATCGCGGCTTTAAAATTATAATGCGCCACCTGCATCATACCACCCCAGTGGATTGGATAAGATCACATATGGCTGCCCTTGGGCACAACGTACGATTCGTTAGTGTCATGAAAAAACGTTATAGCAAAGAACTACTAGATATGTTTGAGCTAGAGCTGGAGCCAAAAGCAAATAATAGCGAAATTTTGCTGCTAAAGACGCTGGGAGCCCAGCGTATTAAAGTCGAGCTTAAATTGCGCGCTAATGATATTGTGCAATGCCACCGTTGCCAACAATACGGACATACTAAGAATTACTGCAGGCGCTCTTTCGTCTGCGTTAAATGCAGTGGAAGTCATCCATCTACTGGATGCCAAATTTCGGCAGATGAGTGCCCTAAATGCGCTAACTGCGACGGCCCTCACGCGGCCAGCTATAAAGGATGTCAATCGTATAAGAGTGCTTGGAAGAAGAAGCAAGCAGAAAGTGCCGGCAGACTGCCGGCCTTGCGAAACCAGCGACCCCGCTCACAACCACTACAACAACAGCAACAACAAGCTGACCAACCACTACAGCAAATACTGCAACAACAACAACCTAAACAACAACGGCAGCGATCAAGGCAGCGCCTGCAACCGCCTTCAGTGCAGCCGAGTCAGCAGCAGCAAGCTGCTAAATATCTAAACACAAATTCGTATGCGGCGGCTGTGCGAACTGGACTACCTGTCCAAAAACAACGTCAGTCGCGCCCCACGCAACAACAACAACGGCAACAGTTACAACAGCCAGAAATAAGCCTGCAAGCCCGCAGCCGCAGTTACTGCGAGCGATGCAGCGATACTAATATGCACAGATTCAACAAAAAATTAGACACTTTCATCTCTTTAATGGAAGAACAAATAGCCACTCCTCGTTCTCAATTTGAAGCGAGGCTAGATGAGATTATAAATCTGCTAACAGGCCTAGTTAGTGGCCTTAATAGCGGAGAGCGGGATATGTAGCCGCACAGGATACACACGCACGACTACTGGCAAGAGGCACTGTTGTTGTCTGGATTGGATGCGCGACGGACGTCGCCGGCAAGTCAGGGGCAGCAGCCTTGATGTCATATCGGTATGCAGAACTCATCTGCTGGATGGTCGAGCACAGCTCCCATTCAGTGGTCGACGACGAGCAACAACTATAAGGGAATGCAAGTAATTAATTGTCTATTAGATAATTCAACATTACTTGTTCAATGGTCAACTGGCCATGCGGAAAATAAATCCTAATTTGAAGACGATTCGATGTTATCGGCCGCCCTCACTGAACGACGCAAACACAAACAGGCGCCACCGAAGAAACTGCTGACGGCTGGTGTTCTTATTGATGCGGTTCCTGAAATTATTATAAAATTGATTCTATTAATTTCAATTCTTAAATTTTAGTTAATGTCATTTAAATTTAATTTTTAGTTATCTTTGGCGCGGCAATATTGCCAAACACGCGGCCAATTAGTTTAAGTTGATCTTTGTTTTGATCTGCTAATTCGTTGAACCTAGTGTTGAACAGCGGCTAATCTTGGGCCATGTAAAATTGCCATTTTGAGTAACTGTCAAGTTACCTTTTTGAGTACATTTAAATTAGGCGTTAACATATTCATAAGAAATGCTCATGTAAAGTATTGGTTGAATAAAAAACTGCCAAATTTAGCAGAGGCACTCCCCTTCCTGTTCGGCAGGAATGAAAGAGTGTTCGAAGCTTCTTGGTGTTAATGCGTCTGCCACCGAGCACACGAATAGATAAAAGATAAAAAGTGAGCTCTTAGATAAAAGTTAAAAATGATATAAAATCAAAGACAAAAATTAATAAAAAATAGTACAATGTATTCGCGAGAGTGCGAGCTACATGTGATGCATCGAGTTTTGTGAAAGCGCAATATTTTCAAACTCGCAAAACAATTAGGAAAATAATTTCCATGTGCAGTGCTTGTGACCTTGAAATCGGCCAAGGGCATTTGGCCCTTGCGGTCTTGAAGAGTGCTGCCATATAATCAAAATCGATAGGACGATCAGCTGTTCTGCAGCTTAGTGAATAATACGATATATATATATCGATACCGTGCTCAATTCTAAAATGGCAACACGCAAGTCAAACAACACTACCCATACCTTTTCTGATGATTCGGAACTGGAGGCTCTTATGGGTTCACTGGAGCGCCCACCACGCCCCGCTACTAAACAAGTGGTGCCAAATGCGGCGTCACGATTAGCTGCGCTTGAGTTTAAGCGACAGACTATTACGGGCAATCGCCCACAAACCTCAAAAAAGCAAGCTGTAAAGGCTGCTTCTGCTAATAATAAATGCCCCCAATCCAATAAAAAGCTAAACAAGGACACTGCTCTTTATAAAAAAGGTCTGCCTGAGAACAACAGGTTTAGTCAGCTCTGCTCGGACGACGAGGATATGCAAGTGGATGTATGCGAGTTGGACTCGCCTGACGATGCTGTCGCCCCTGCTACTAATCATACAAATACCTCTGCTACTATGGCTGCTACTACTTATTCAAATACCCCGGCTACTACGGCTGCTACTACTAAATCAACTGCTGCTAAGGCTGCTGCCACTAAAACTGCACGCGTTCGCGGCTTTAAAATTGTAATGCGCTATCTGCATTATTCCACTCCTGAGGATTGGATACGATCGCATATGGCTGCTCTTGGGCACAACGTTCGACACGTTAGTATATTGAGGAGGCGAAGTAACAACGAACTACTAAATATGTTCGAGCTAGAACTGGAGCCCAAAGCAAATAATAGCGAAATTTTGAGGCTCAGGGCCCTGGGAGCCCAGATCGTTAAAGTTCAGCTAGACAGTCGCGCTAATAAGGAAGAAATGTATGAGGATGAATATGATGTATCGGATGTAGATCCGTTTGACGAGTATTTCAAAATCTCTGCTACTAAGGCGGCTACTACTAATTTACCTGCTAATAAGGCGGCTACTACTAAATTACCTGCAACTACGGCGGCTAATACTAATCTATCTGCTACTACGGCGGTTACTACTACTAATTTACCTGCTACTAAGGCTGCTACTACTAATTTACCTGCTAATAAGGCGGCTACTACTAAATTACCTGCAACTACGGCGGCTACTACTAATTTATCTGCTACTACGGCGGTTACTACTACTAATTTACCTGCTACTAAGGCTGCTACTACTAAACTACCTGCTACGGCTGCTATTACTACTACGGCTACTGACTGTGCTTCTGTACCCACGGTGCAAAAAATTAAGCCAGTGCCACTGTATATCCCTAATGTTACTGACATATTTCTGATTACTACAAAAATAAACGCAATTATTGGAGAGCGCGCTTACACCACTAAGCCAACAGCTGGCCATGTGCTGCAAGTGCTCTGCAACGAAATTGATGACTATAGGAAACTAGTCCGCTACTTTGAAGAACAATCTATACCTCTTCACACGTATCAATTAAAGCACGATCGCGGCTTTAAAATTATAATGCGCCACCTGCATCATACCACCCCAGTGGATTGGATAAGATCACATATGGCTGCCCTTGGGCACAACGTACGATTCGTTAGTGTCATGAAAAAACGTTATAGCAAAGAACTACTAGATATGTTTGAGCTAGAGCTGGAGCCAAAAGCAAATAATAGCGAAATTTTGCTGCTAAAGACGCTGGGAGCCCAGCGTATTAAAGTCGAGCTTAAATTGCGCGCTAATGATATTGTGCAATGCCACCGTTGCCAACAATACGGACATACTAAGAATTACTGCAGGCGCTCTTTCGTCTGCGTTAAATGCAGTGGAAGTCATCCATCTACTGGATGCCAAATTACGGCAGATGAGTGCCCTAAATGCGCTAACTGCGACGGCCCTCACGCGGCCAGCTATAAAGGATGTCAATCGTATAAGAGTGCTTGGAAGAAGAAGCAAGCAGAAAGTGCCGGCAGACTGCCGGCCTTGCGAAACCAGCGACCCCGCTCACAACCACTACAACAACAGCAACAACAAGCTGACCAACCACTACAGCAAATACTGCAACAACAACAACCTAAACAACAACGGCAGCGATCAAGGCAGCGCCTGCAACCGCCTTCAGTGCAGCCGATTCAGCAGCAGCAAGCTGCTAAATATCTAAACCCAAATTCGTATGCGGCGGCTGTGCGAACTGGACTACCTGTCCAAAAACAACGTCAGTCGCGCCCCACGCAACAACAACAACGGCAACAGATACAACAGCCAGAAATAAGCCTGCAAGCCCGCAGCCGCAGTTACTGCGAGCGATGCAGCGATACTAATATGCACAGATTCTACAAAAAATTAGACACTTTCATCTCTTTAATGGAAGAAGAAATAGCCTCTCCTCGTTCTCAATTTGAAGCGAGGCTAGATGAGATTATAAATCTGCTAACAGGCCTAGTTAGTGGCCTTAATAGCGGAGAGCGGGATATGTAGCCGCACAGGATACACACGCACGACTACTGGCAAGAGGCACTGTTGTTGTTCTGGATTGGATGCGCGACGGACGTCGCCGGCAAGTCAGGGGCAGCAGCCTTGATGTCATATCGGTATGCAGAACTCATCTGCTGGATGGTCGAGCACAGCTCCCATTCAGTGGTCGACGACGAGCAACAACTATAAGGGAATGCAAGTAATTAATTGTCTATTAGATAATTCAACATTACTTGTTCAATGGTCAACTGGCCATGCGGAAAATAAATCCAAATTTGAAGACGATTCGATGCTATCGGCCGCCCTCACTGAACGACGCAAACACAAACAGGCGCCACCGAAGAAACTGCTGACGGTTGGTGTTCTTATTGATGCGGTTCCTGAAATTATTATAAAATTGATTCTATTAATTCCAATTCTTAAATTTTGGTTAATGTTATTTAAATTTAATTTTTAGTTATCTTTGGCGCGGCAATATTGCCAAACACGCGGCCAATTAGTTTAAGTTGATCTTTGTTTTGATCTGCTAATTCGTTGAACCTAGTGTTGAACAGCGGCTAATCTTGGGCCATGTAAAATTGCCATTTTGAGTAACTGTCAAGTTACCTTTTTGAGTACATTTAAATTAGGCGTTAACATATTCATAAGAAATGCTCATGTAAAGTATTGGTTGAATAAAAAACTGCCAAATTTAGCAGAGGCACTCCCCTTCCTGTTCGGCAGGAATGAAAGAGTGTTCGAAGCTTCTTGGTGTTAATGCGTCTGCCACCGAGCACACGAATAGATAAAAACAGAAGTGAGCTCAGATAAAAGTTAAAAATGATATAAAATCATAGACAAAAATTAATAAAAAATAGTACAATGTATTCGCGAGAGTGCGAGCTACATGTGATGCATCGAGTTTTATGAAAACGCAATATTTTCAAACTCGCAAAACAATTAGGAAAATAATTTCCATGTGCAGTGCTTGTGACCTTGAAATCGGCCAAGGGCATTTGGCCCTTGCGGTCTTGAAGAGTGCTGCCATATAATCAAAATCGATAGGACGATCAGCTGTTCTGCAGCTTAGTGACTAATACGATATATATATCGATACCGTGCTCAATTCTAAAATGGCAACACGCAAGTCAAACAACATAACCCATACCTTTTCTGATGATTCGGAACTGGAGGCTCTTATGGGTTCACTGGAGCGCCCACCACGCCCCGCTACTAAACAAGTGGTGCCAAATGCGGCGTCACGATTAGCTGCGCTTGAGTCTAAGCGACAGACTATTACGGGCAATCGCCCCCAAACCTCAAAAAAGCAAGCTGTAAAGGCTGCTTCTGCTAATAATAAATGCCCCCAATCCAATAAAAAGCTAAACAAGGACACTGCTCTTTATAAAAAAGGTCTGCCTGAGAACAACAGGTTTAGTCAGCTCTGCTCGGACGACGAGGATATGCAAGTGGATGTATGCGAGTTGGACTCGCCTGACGATGCTGTCGCCCCTGCTACTAATCATACAAATACCTCTGCTACTATGGCTGCTACTACTTATTCTAATACCCGGGCTACTACGGCTACTACTACTAATTCAACTGCTGCTAAGGCTGCTGCCACTAAAACTGCACGCGTTCGCGGCTTTAAAATTGTAATGCGCTATCTGCATTATAACACTCCTGAGGATTGGATACGATCGCATATGGCTGCTCTTGGGCACAACGTTCGATACGTTAGTGGATTGAGAAGGCGAAGTAACAACGAACTACTAAATATGTTCGAGCTAGAACTGGAGCCCAAAGCAAATAATAGCGAAATTTTGAGGCTCAGGGCCCTGGGACCCCAGATCGTTAAAGTTCAGCTCGACAGTCGCGCTAATAAGGAAGAAATGTATGAGGATGAATATGATGTATCGGATGTAGATCCGTTTGACGAGTATTTCAAAATCTCTGCTACTAAGGCGGCTACTACTAATTTACCTGCTAATAAGGCGGCTACTACTAAATTACCTGCAACTACGGCGGCTAATACTAATTTATCTGCTACTACGGCGGTTACTACTACTAAATTACCTGCTACTAAGGCTGCTACTACTAATTTACCTGCTAATAAGGCGGCTACTACTAAATTACCTGCAACTACGGCGGCTACTACTAATTTATCTGCTACTACGGCGGTTACTACTACTAATTTACCTGCTACTAAGGCTGCTACTACTAAACTACCTGCTACGGCTGCTATTACTACTACGGCTACTAACTGTGCTTCTGTACCCACGGTGCAAAAAATTAAGCCAGTGCCACTGTATATCCCAAATGTTACTGACATATTTCTGATTACTACAAAAATAAACGCAATTATTGGAGAGCGCGCTTACACCACTAAGCCAACAGCTGGCCATGTGCTACAAGTGCTCTGCAACGAAATTGATGACTATAGGAAACTAGTCCGCTACTTTGAAGAACAATCTATACCTCTTCACACGTATCAATTAAAGCACGATCGCGGCTTTAAAATTATAATGCGCCACTTGCATCATACCACCCCAGTGGATTGGATAAGATCACATATGGCTGCCCTTGGGCACAACGTACGATTCGTTAGTGTCATGAAAAAACGTTATAGCAAAGAACTACTAGATATGTTTGAGCTAGAGCTGGAGCCAAAAGCTAATAATAGCGAAATTTTGCTGCTAAAGACGCTGGGAGCCCAGCGTATTAAAGTCGAGCTTAAATTGCGCGCTAATGATATTGTGCAATGCCACCGTTGCCAACAATACGGACATACTAAGAATTACTGCAGGCGCTCTTTCGTCTGCGTTAAATGCAGTGGAAGTCATCCATCTACTGGATGCCAAATTACGGCAGATGAGTGCCCTAAATGCGCTAACTGCGACGGCCCTCACGCGGCCAGCTATAAAGGATGTCAATCGTATAAGAGTGCTTGGAAGAAGAAGCAAGCAGAAAGTGCCGGCAGACTGCCGGCCTTGCGAAACCAGCGACCCCGCTCACAACCACTACAACAACAGCAACAACAAGCTGACCAACCACTACAGCAAATACTGCAACAACAACAACCTAAACAACAACGGCAGCGATCAAGGCAGCGCCTGCAACCGCCTTCAGTGCAGCCGAGTCAGCAGCAGCAAGCTGCTAAATATCTAAACCCAAATTCGTATGCGGCGGCTGTGCGAACTGGACTACCTGTCCAAAAACAACGTCAGTCGCGCCCCACGCAACAACAACAACGGCAACAGATACAACAGCCAGAAATAAGCCTGCAAGCCCGCAGCCGCAGTTACTGCGAGCGATGCAGCGATACTAATATGCACAGATTCTACAAAAAATTAGACACTTTCATCTCTTTAATGGAAGAAGAAATAGCCTCTCCTCGTTCTCAATTTGAAGCGAGGCTAGATGAGATTATAAATCTGCTAACAGGCCTAGTTAGTGGCCTTAATAGCGGAGAGCGGGATATGTAGCCGCACAGGATACACACGCACGACTACTGGCAAGAGGCACTGTTGTTGTCCTGGATTGGATGCGCGACGGACGTCGCCGGCAAGTCAGGGGCAGCAGCCTTGATGTCATATCGGTATGCAGAACTCATCTGCTGGATGGTTGAGCACAGCTCCCATTCAGTGGTCGACGACGAGCAACAACTATAAGGGAATGCAAGTAATTAATTGTCTATTAGATAATTCAACATTACTTGTTCAATGGTCAACTGGCCATGCGGAAAATAAATCCAAATTTGAAGACGATTCGATGCTATCGGCCGCCCTCACTGAACGACGCAAACACAAACAGGCGCCACCGAAGAAACTGCTGACGGCTGGTGTTCTTATTGATGCGGTTCCTGAAATTATTATAAAATTGATTCTATTAATTCCAATTCTTAAATTTTGGTTAATGTTATTTAAATTTAATTTTTAGTTATCTTTGGCGCGGCAATATTGCCAAACACGCGGCCAATTAGTTTAAGTTGATCTTTGTTTTGATCTGCTAATTCGTTGAACCTAGTGTTGAACAGCGGCTAATCTTGGGCCATGTAAAATTGCCATTTTGAGTAACTGTCAAGTTACCTTTTTGAGTACATTTAAATTAGGCGTTAACATATTCATAAGAAATGCTCATGTAAAGTATTGGTTGAATAAAAAACTGCCAAATTTAGCAGAGGCACTCCCCTTCCTGTTCGGCAGGAATGAAAGAGTGTTCGAAGCTTCTTGGTGTTAATGCGTCTGCCACCGAGCACACGAATAGATAAAAAAAAGCAAGCTGTAAAGGCTGCTTCTGCTAATAATAAATGCCCCCAATCCAATAAAAAGCTAAACAAGGACACTGCTCTTTATAAAAAAGGTCTGCCTGAGAACAACAGGTTTAGTCAGCTCTGCTCGGACGACGAGGATATGCAAGTGGATGTATGCGAGTTGGACTCGCCTGACGATGCTGTCGCCCCTGCTACTAACCATACAAATACCTCTGCTACTATGGCTGCTACTACTTATTCTAATACCCGGGCTACTACGGCTACTACTACTAATTCAACTGCTGCTAAGGCTGCTGCCACTAAAACTGCACGCGTTCGCGGCTTTAAAATTGTAATGCGCTATCTGCATTATAACACTCCTGAGGATTGGATACGATCGCATATGGCTGCTCTTGGGCACAACGTTCGATACGTTAGTGGATTGAGAAGGCGAAGTAACAACGAACTACTAAATATGTTCGAGCTAGAACTGGAGCCCAAAGCAAATAATAGCGAAATTTTGAGGCTCAGGGCCCTGGGACCCCAGATCGTTAAAGTTCAGCTCGACAGTCGCGCTAATAAGGAAGAAATGTATGAGGATGAATATGATGTATCGGATGTAGATCCGTTTGACGAGTATTTCAAAATCTCTGCTACTAAGGCGGCTACTACTAATTTACCTGCTAATAAGGCGGCTACTACTAAATTACCTGCAACTACGGCGGCTAATACTAATTTATCTGCTACTACGGCGGTTACTACTACTAAATTACCTGCTACTAAGGCTGCTACTACTAATTTACCTGCTAATAAGGCGGCTACTACTAAATTACCTGCAACTACGGCGGCTACTACTAATTTATCTGCTACTACGGCGGTTACTACTACTAATTTACCTGCTACTAAGGCTGCTACTACTAAACTACCTGCTACGGCTGCTATTACTACTACGGCTACTAACTGTGCTTCTGTACCCACGGTGCAAAAAATTAAGCCAGTGCCACTGTATATCCCAAATGTTACTGACATATTTCTGATTACTACAAAAATAAACGCAATTATTGGAGAGCGCGCTTACACCACTAAGCCAACAGCTGGCCATGTGCTACAAGTGCTCTGCAACGAAATTGATGACTATAGGAAACTAGTCCGCTACTTTGAAGAACAATCTATACCTCTTCACACGTATCAATTAAAGCACGATCGCGGCTTTAAAATTATAATGCGCCACTTGCATCATACCACCCCAGTGGATTGGATAAGATCACATATGGCTGCCCTTGGGCACAACGTACGATTCGTTAGTGTCATGAAAAAACGTTATAGCAAAGAACTACTAGATATGTTTGAGCTAGAGCTGGAGCCAAAAGCTAATAATAGCGAAATTTTGCTGCTAAAGACGCTGGGAGCCCAGCGTATTAAAGTCGAGCTTAAATTGCGCGCTAATGATATTGTGCAATGCCACCGTTGCCAACAATACGGACATACTAAGAATTACTGCAGGCGCTCTTTCGTCTGCGTTAAATGCAGTGGAAGTCATCCATCTACTGGATGCCAAATTACGGCAGATGAGTGCCCTAAATGCGCTAACTGCGACGGCCCTCACGCGGCCAGCTATAAAGGATGTCAATCGTATAAGAGTGCTTGGAAGAAGAAGCAAGCAGAAAGTGCCGGCAGACTGCCGGCCTTGCGAAACCAGCGACCCCGCTCACAACCACTACAACAACAGCAACAACAAGCTGACCAACCACTACAGCAAATACTGCAACAACAACAACCTAAACAACAACGGCAGCGATCAAGGCAGCGCCTGCAACCGCCTTCAGTGCAGCCGAGTCAGCAGCAGCAAGCTGCTAAATATCTAAACACAAATTCGTATGCGGAGGCTGTGCGAACTGGACTACCTGTCCAAAAACAACGTCAGTCGCGCCCCACGCAACAACAACAACGGCAACAGATACAACAGCCAGAAATAAGCCTGCAAGCCCGCAGCCGCAGTTACTGCGAGAGATGCAGCGATACTAATATGCACAGATTCAACAAAAAATTAGACACTTTCATCTCTTTAATGGAAGAAGAAATAGCCTCTCCTCGTTCTCAATTTGAAGCGAGGCTAGATGAGATTATAAATCTGCTAACAGGCCTAGTTAGTGGCCTTAATAGCGGAGAGCGGGGTATGTAACCGTACAGGATACACACGCACGACTACTGGCAAGAGGCACTGTTGTTGTTCTGGATTGGATGCGCGACGGACGTCGCCGGCAAGTCAGGGGCAGCAGCCTTGATGTCATATCGATAATTCAACATTACCTGTTCAATGGTCAACTGGCCATGCGGAAAATAAATCCTAATTTGAAGACGATTCGATGTTATCGGCCGCCCTCACTGAACGACGCAAACACAAACAGGCGCCACCGAAGAAACTGCTGACGGTTGGTGTTCTTATTGATGCGGTACCTGAAACTATTATAAAATTGATTCTATTAATTTCAATTCTTAAATTTTAGTTAATGTCATTTAAATTTAATTTTTAGTTATCTTTGGCGCGGCAATATTGCCAAACACGCGGCCAATTAGTTTAAGTTGATCTTTGTTTTGATCTGCTAATTCGTTTAACCTAGTGTTGAACAGCGGCTAATCTTGGGCCATGTAAAATTGCCATTTTGAGTAACTGTCAAGTTACCTTTTTGAGTACATTTAAATTAGGCGTTAACATATTCATAAGAAATGCTCATGTAAAGTATTGGTTGAATAAAAAGCTGCCAAATTTAGCAGAGGCACTCCCCTTCCTGTTCGGCAGGAATGAAAGAGTGTTCGAAGCTTCTTGGTGTTAATGCGTCTGCCACCGAGCACACGAATAGATAAAGCTAACAGGCCTAGTTAGTGGCCTTAATAGCGGAGAGCGGGATATGTAGCCGCACAGGATACACACGCACGACTACTGGCAAGAGGCACTGTTGTTGTTCTGGATTGGATGCGCGACGGACGTCGCCGGCAAGTCAGGGGCAGCAGCCTTGATGTCATATCGGTATGCAGAACTCATCTGCTGGATGGTCGAGCACAGCTCCCATTCAGTGGTCGACGACGAGCAACAACTATAAGGGAATGCAAGTAATTAATTGTCTATTAGATAATTCAACATTACTTGTTCAATGGTCAACTGGCCATGCGGAAAATAAATCCAAATTTGAAGACGATTCGATGCTATCGGCCGCCCTCACTGAACGACGCAAACACAAACAGGCGCCACCGAAGAAACTGCTGACGGCTGGTGTTCTTATTGATGCGGTTCCTGAAATTATTATAAAATTGATTCTATTAATTTCAATTCTTAAATTTTAGTTAATGTCATTTAAATTTAATTTTTAGTTATCTTTGGCGCGGCAATATTGCCAAACACGCGGCCAATTAGTTTAAGTTGATCTTTGTTTTGATCTGCTAATTCGTTGAACCTAGTGTTGAACAGCGGCTAATCTTGGGCCATGTAAAATTGCCATTTTGAGTAACTGTCAAGTTACCTTTTTGAGTACATTTAAATTAGGCGTTAACATATTCATAAGAAATGCTCATGTAAAGTATTGGTTGAATAAAAAACTGCCAAATTTAGCAGAGGCACTCCCCTTCCTGTTCGGCAGGAATGAAAGAGTGTTGAAGCTTCTTGGTGTTAATGCGTCTGCCACCGAGCACACGAATAGATAAAAATTATTGATGCGGTTCCTGAAATTATTATAAAATTGATTCTATTAATTCCAATTCTTAAATTTTGGTTAATGTTATTTAAATTTAATTTTTAGTTATCTTTGGCGCGGCAATATTGCCAAACACGCGGCCAATTAGTTTAAGTTGATCTTTGTTTTGATCTGCTAATTCGTTGAACCTAGTGTTGAACAGCGGCTAATCTTGGGCCATGTAAAATTGCCATTTTGAGTAACTGTCAAGTTACCTTTTTGAGTACATTTAAATTAGGCGTTAACATATTCATAAGAAATGCTCATGTAAAGTATTGGTTGAATAATAAACTGCCAAATTTAGCAGAGGCACTCCCTTCCTGTTCGGCAGGAATGAAAGAGTGTTCGAAGCTTCTTGGTGTTAATGCGTCTGCCACCGAGCACACGAATAGATAAAAATCTCAAAAAAAAAAAGAGAAGCAAAAAACATAGCTGAAATACCATAAATAAGTTTATTTTAAAATTTTAAATCAATTTTTATGTTTCTTACCACTAAGTATGCATGTACACCCACGCTCGCAAATTTTAAAACTGGCAATCCAAGCTGCCAACTTGAGCTGAAACAAAAATTAGGGTTGCCAGACAGTCATATACTGCTGATCCCTGTTAATAACATGTTAAATTGAAATAAGTGCTGCCAGACTGTTTTCTGCGCGCATAATGTTAAGTGCTATGTTAAATTCAAATTTATCCAAAGTTGCTCTGTTTAGTAATATATAAATTTTAAATAAAGATCACCTCCAGTCAACAACTAGAGGGCAAGTGTGTAAGATTAAAAAATTAAAATTTGTAAAACTATAACCAATTATTAAAAAGCCAAAAAGTTAGAGCTAACTGTAATGTACCGCATATTTTTTGTTTACCCTCTTAGTTCGATTCTAATTTGCTTACACCCATAACACATTTATAATAATTTAAAGCCATGTCCCTCCGCTTTTAAAAATTTGCTCATCTCTTTTGCGGAATTTCGGCCACAAAATTGAAATGTAATTTGCATTATTGTTGGCAACAACAGATTGTTACTCAAAATGGGTACCTGCGATCAGGCGTTGCCAGCCTTAATGAATGCAAATATTAAAATGCGAATATCTGAAGAATGGCTGGTGTTTTTGTCGAAATTGTAATGGCAAAATGACTATTTATGCTATCTTGATTCAATAAATTACCGTGCATTGCGGCACGCGACATGGATAAGAAAATATAAATTCTTGTTGACACCAGCAGAATATTGCTCAAAATGGGTACCTGCGTTGCCAGCCTTAATGAATGCAAATATTAAAATGCGAATATCTGAAGAATGGCTGGTGTTTTTGTCGAAATTGTAATGGCAAAATGACTATTTATGCTATCTTGATTCAATAAATTACCGTGCATTGCGGCACGCGATATGGATAAGAAAATATAAATTGTTGTTGACACCAGCAGAATGTTACTCAAAATGGCTAGTTGCCATATGAAGCAAATGTAAAGTTTAAAATTCGAATTTTACTGAATTGTATATAAAATACTGATTATATAATACTTACATCCAAATCTGTGCTTATTTCTTATATATGTATTGTTTAAAATTCATGTTAACCGGTTAACAGCGTCGCAAAATTGTTCAGCCCTGAATCCAAGCAGTGGTTCAGTTCACTTGTGGATTTTGTTTTGATTATGTAAGTGAACTGTTTTAGGTTGGCTTACAATAATTAAAATATGCAAAAAACAATTATCTTCAATTTGATATAGCGTGCATTGTGGCACGCGCTCTGTAAGATGACATATTTGCGCGCAAACTCAAGACTGATTTTTGCCATCGATTTTGTATGGGGCTTTTACGTGGTTGGTGCATATTTTTGTAAATATCTCAGAAACTAATTGGATTTGGAACAAGTTTACATCAATTTGTAGATGAAAAAATATGCTTTAATCGTGTATACAAGATTTAGTGGCACACGCTCTGTAAATTGAGATATTGTAAGAACCCGATTTTTCAAACCCATAATTTTAATGCAGGAAAAGCTCAAATTGCAAAGGTGAAGCAATAAAATGAAAGATAATTTAATTCTTAACACTTTTGCATTTAAGTTTCTTCAATTTCGTCCATTAAAACGCAAAATATTTGAAAAACAAAATCCTTGTTGCAAAACCGATAAAAAGTATCGATATTCGACGCTAAGTGGCCGTGGGTAACTTGACGCACATCCGTGGGTAACTTGACGCCCATATGCAGAACGGCAGTGTAATGTGATCTGAGAACGATAGATGCATTACGGAAGACACGCGAAGTGCAAGCAGCTTACTTTGAACGACCACCTTCAAATTCAATTATGTTGTCATTTCCTTTGTACACCATATACTCTTTGAACGACCATATTTTCCGTTAATACATCTTCATATTCAATTATGTTGTCATTTCAAAATTAACATTAAACCTTTGTACATTAAAAGATATAAAAACTGAATTTTATTATTTAACAATTATTGCTTTAACAATTACAAAATATGAATGGGAGAAGAATAAATTGTATACATTTTGATTCTTTAATACTTTTAGAAAATCAGCATCAAATGTCTTCATTACATAAGGCAAATGTTTTGTAATGTACATTTTTGTCGATATATGGAAATGTTACAAGATTATACTCTAAAGCTCTTCAGCTATTGTCAATATTACCAAACTAAAATAAACAAATAGGTGTTATGTCTATGTTTTAAAGTAAAAATATAAAAATTACAAAATTTGGTAGAAAAAATGTAAGTAAAATCTTCAGTATAGTTCTCAATGCGTCTTATATAAAGGTTTGTTTTATAGTGTAATATAATTAGGTAAATGTGGAGTTTCAACATATATTTAACGTGTTCGTATATATCTGCTTAAAATTCACTTTCCTCATGCGTTGTAGTTGTACTCTTCATGGTCTCGTTTTTACCGTTCGTGTTTTCGTGTGATATGCTTGTTATGACAGATTTAATGACGACCGAGCTAGTGCTCGTTTCCGTGGTATTACTATAATAAAGTAAGTTCGAATTTAACGATATTATGGTAAAGATATAATATTACATACTTCTTTGACGCCAAATCCAGTAAGTTAGGTATATTAATATTAGGTATGTCGTTCATATTAACGCTGGTAGTGGTTTGATTTTTTTGCGTGCTGTGTACAGATAGACGACCTATAAAGAAATATAGTGACAATGTTGATAACAGTTTCAACGTATAATTAGTTTTTAATATTACATCATGCACGTATTTTGCACTTAAAACTAGTATCCTTGAATTTATGTTTACTATGGTTGTGAATTTTACTGCCGTAAGCCTAAAAACAAAAGTAAATAAGAAAGTAAAACTTAGGCCAATAATAAAAATAGTACATTAAAGTTACTTGTACAGGACGAGCACAATCTATGAGTCATACACAGGGTACAGAGCATTGAAGAAACCGATGATTTTATGGATATAACAAAAGTGAATCATAGGCACTGTTAACTTACCGACAGTTTCCTCTGTAGTTGTGGAACAAAGCGTTGTTGTAGTTGTATTCAAGTGATCACGAACAGAGTCAACAGTGATGTCACCTAAAGAACTGGTGATGGTCTCGTTAGCGCGATTAGGTGAGCTTTCGCTATTTTGGGCGTTAGTAAGCGGTTCTATGCTAAGCTCTATCGGCTGTGCGCGCTGCTTGGCAACTGGCGGGTCAAGCATAGTTGCACTGGGACCGTTTTCAACACTATCATCAGTTGTATCAACAAATTTATTGCTATAATCGTCATCATTGGTTGGCATAGCAGATTCACTGTCTTCATTCCCGAGTGGTTCTAACTTAACGACGCCCGTTGGTTGCACAACTTTAGAGGTGGCCAAAGCTATGCGCTGTAACTCTGAAGATGACATCATGTATAATGCCTCGCCGCTATTAGTAAAGCAAAGCGATGAAATTCCACTGTGAAACAAAAAATCTGTTTAGATATGAAAACGGTAAAAGTATTGTTTCCACTAACTTGATATCCTCACGCCTTACCGCTGCCGCATTTAACTGCCGTTTTAGCTCTGGCACGGACAAGACCATGATGTCGCCCATGTTGGTCAAACAAATTAATGCCATCTCATGATACATCTCAGCACCGCCTACTGCCGATGCTACACTAGTATTAGCCGCTCCATCAGGACCTTCATGTATGCGCAGGGATTTTGTTGGGCTGCTGGTATTTAGACTTTGCAAAAGCTCGTGCGAGACGCGACAGCAAAACGATCCAAAATGTATGCGACGTATACGGGCGCCTTCGTTAGCCGTAAGCTTGTATTTGTTGATTGGTTTCAATTGTGGTAACGAAAAAACCTTAAATTGTTCCTCGGATGCAATAAGGACACGATGGGGTGGTGTGCCATTTTCGCCAAAACTAAACTGGTCGACAGGGCAGCCGGTTTGGTCAAAAATAGAAATGCCTACGACAGGCGCGCGATGCTTTAGCTGAATCTCCTTGGCCAGTTGAGCAGATACGCGACGCGGTGATTGCGGCGTTACGTTACCACTAGCAGGAGGTCCTGTGGTAGCAGCAGTTTGTGCCGGTGGTAAATGTAAAAGGAATACCGAAACGGTGCTCGCGTTTGTGGCAGACCATAATGTTGGCGATGTAATGTTAACTGTAATGTCAAAGAGTTAGAGTAAATCAAGACCTAAAGAGTAAAATTATACACACCATTGGTTATATAGGTTTTCGCAAAGACTAAGCAACGCACCATAGACCCCATGCCATCGTCAGTGCAGCGCGCCTCTATTTGTCTTTCAACAGGACGGGCTTCCAACTAAATTAAAACATTTATATTTTCATGCTACAACAATATCAATGTTTGGACTTACTGTAGTTGGCACCTGATTACTTCGAGTCGACCGGCCTTTGCGCAGTTTGCGGAAGGATTCCCGAAGCGATTTCTTAAACGATTTACGCCGCGAAAGCTGCTCGCCAGCGCCAGTCAAGTCGTTTGGATTTAAAGTGCAACGATGGAATACGGGTACAAAGTTTTTAAAGTCAAATAACACTAAGCCGTGCGCAGTACCACCAGAGACCAGACCCCAGTTAGCTTCTAGTGCCAGGCATGTGATGCTAGCTGGTGGAAGAACTTGTAACACGCCACTAATGTTGACGCCATTTTCACTAAGTGGCAAAGCATCTTGCTCCAATAAAGTGGGTCGCACGTTAAGCTGGTCATGGCCTTTCCAAACAAAGCCATCACGATCGCTAACCAAATTCATGGAACTAAGCTTTAGCATGCCGCGCTCTATAGCATCTCCTTCAAAATCGGCTATTACAATTTGTCCGGCGGTGCCACCCACAATCAACTGACCCGTTTTTGGGCATAGTGCAATTTTTTTTACTGCCAATCGAGGATCGTCGGAATACGGATCAAATAAACCGGATTTACGAAATGGTGGTTCCCCCTCATCAAGCTGTTCATTGCTTTCATTTGCAACTGTATCATCGTGATTTTCATGACCAAAAATGTTTGCGGTTTTAAAATTATATATTGGTTTTAGAAGCACCCCAGAACAGTCCCAAAACTTAACGGAGCCGTCTTCGTGACCAGTTAAAAGAATCTCGTACTCCTTCATTGTTTCATTTTCAACAGACTGTTCGACTTCTTCTGGTAGCACGCCACCGGTTATGGGCCAATCGATACTGCTATAGTCGATGTCTTGTTCATCGCCTGCGCGTAAAATGCGCATATAGACCTCCTGGTTAACTTGCGAAGCAAGATAATTACACGTCACTGCCGATGCATGCACAGAGTGCAGATAAGGTGCTTTAACGGCTGGAACTTTCGCATCAGATAGATCATACGCACACAGCTCTTCCTCAAGCAATACAACAAGAACCTGTAGATCATCGCTATCTTCTTTGAAAGTCACAAAGAAATCGATTACTTTGGACGTAAAATCAAGGCAAACTTTTTCCCCGTCGCTTCCATGCACCGAAACGCAGTTGTGGTCACCATAGGCCGAGCGGGGCATGCCTCCAGAAAAAACGATTACATCATGGACACTGTGATCAAAAATTTGTTATACGGACTTTTGGCTTAAAATTAACAAACAAAACTTACCCACGATGTCCCTTGTAAAGCCGATTTATACTTTTGCACGGATCTGGTCCATAAGGCACATAGTTGACATTTTTAGGTGGCTCGCCGCTTGCAATGATCCAGCTAGCATAAGAGCCGTCTGCGTGGTACCAATTGAATTCTGTTCCTGTAGCGTTCACATATAGCCCCACACTTTGACCATGACCGGGAGCAATATATGCGCGTTCAACTGCTGACATATCCAAGTCCCATAATACGCAGAGTCCGCGATTGTAAGCAATAAGCAGCTTATTCAGTGCGTTTGGCAGCTGGCGTATTGATTCAATAGCGCCAGGATTTAGCTTGTAGGTCGGTGGTACTTGCTCCAACACAACATCGTGGTAAATAACAGGCTCACGTATAGTGAATGATTTCAAATCGAACTGATATATATTTCCACCTTCTGTCCCTATCCATACAAGATCTGTATTCAGTGAGCAGCATAGCGATGATACTTTTTTCAATTTTCCATCAAAAGGAAGTGTTTTAATAGGCACAAGCGTTGTCCCCGCAGGCTCCCAGAGTATTAGCTGATTGGCAGCAGTCAGCGAGAGGATACGACCGGTACCATACACCCATTCAAGCAGTTGAACATTAAGTTCGGATGCCGAATTATTTACTAGGGTATGCTGAGCATACAGCTCTACGCCTGGCTGTCCAAAAACTTTTATAGCTCCAGTTTGTGTACCAATGGCCATAAGATTCGAGACTGGATCATACGATAGTGCTGAGGGCTTGTGTGGGAAACCATGCTGTGCGGTCTGAAAATGAAAATGTCTGTATATTTAATTTATAATCATAAACCGATACATTTGGCAAGCTGTTGGTTGGTTGGTAACAATTAATTACAACCATTGACATTACATTTTGCTAAACGTTCTGTCACATAATCAAGCTTTTCGAAAGAGAAGTAGTTTGCTACGAAGTGAATACGACTAAACCACTTAAAATACCTTGAAAACTAAAAATTTGCAATGAATCAAATTGAGGTAAATTCAGTGTTTGGTGATTAGTCTAGATAAGATTGATACTTACTATTCGATTAGATAAACCTTACAACTTAATCAAACATAGAGATACCTATGACTCATGGCAGTTCGGAATAGTCTAAAGCTGTTTATACGACCGAAACCATTACTACTCCTACATATTAAGAGGCAAAAGCAACCTAAGTTGGTAAGCCTTATAAAAAATAGTCTGTTAAAATTTTGTCAGTATAATTACATTATTTAATATTTTTATAAAATATCTGCCAAGCCTATACATATCCAAACTTTGGTAAATTACTTAATTAATTGGTTAGTATCCCCACAAAGTTACCCAAATAATTTCTTTTTCCTTTCTCTGAGTAATGTTTTATTATTAAAATCTATAGATTTCAAAACTCGGGTTTGCTCAGGACAAATGTTTTTCTTTTAAGAAAGAGAAAAAAGGTAAAACAGCTCAATACGCTGACGAATCCATTACAGGTGCACCATTTTACACAATCGCGGTACATTTTTTTAAATCTTATCAGCTCGATATATTTTACGGCTTATGTACTAAATTTTGTATAGTACACTATTTATTTCGCCCAACCCAGTTTGTACAAAAAACAAAACCAATTTTATCTTATCTATTTGAGGCGGGTTGTGTCGACTTGCGACTACTATCTTTTGCCCAGGTTGGGCTATGTACACAAACTAATTATTTTAGGTTGATGACTGTTTTGTATGCGTTCTAGCGATAAAAGTGAAATATTTATGTAAAATTATTAGTATTGATAATATATATGTATTGCTAAATATGCAGGACCATACATATGTATGTTTAATCAATGTTTAATGGTACGATGAAGGGTATAAGCTTTAAAAAAAACATAGTGGGTTTAAGAAAAAATAGAATACAGAAATACACATTTTTTACTTATATGTATGTATGATATGTACATATAATTATCAAATATTCTTCTTAAAAAATAAACTTGTCGAGATACACGCTATCGCTGAGGAACTGATTTATATTTTTTTTTCTATTTGTAAAACAATATTCATTTTTACTTTCCAACCTTGCAATTGTAATTATTCTTAAAAGATACTGAAAGCCCGATAGTGAAATTTAATTTGATAACACACAAGGTAAGTAGTAAAATTTCGAGGTGATTCTAACCCGATAGTTTTTAACTGAAATTGAGGGCAGTTATCAAAATGTGTAAATATGTGTTAGTATTGCCGTTACACATTTATGCTCAGATACATATATATGAAATGTATGTGTGTGCTGCTTAAATAGTTACAAAAAAACGCCGCAAGGTGACGCACTGTAGGTGATGTCATTGAATTAATCGTCGTAGTCAACTACAACTGGATGATTTCGTTGGCATTGAACGGCATATGCATTTCTCAGCGTTTTCTTGGAGAGAATTCTTTTTACCATTTTCTCAATGCATACCTAAGGTCTCAATCTACTAACTGATATAAATATATATATATTTTGGTTAATTTGGTCAGATTCTTAAAAAACTCTTAACAAATTGGTCTTAGCCCTTATAGAAAGATAGATTAGCCATGAAATTGAACGGTTTTTATACTCATGCAGTCTAAATAGCGAAGATCGAAGACTGTATACAAAACAAGTAACAGTGATCTAGTCGGGAGTGTCCGACTAGAAGATACCCTGAACCCACTCCTCATATTCATTCATACTAACCTATCAGTGTACAAGCAGTGCGAGCAGTTTAAGCAGTTAGCTCGCTTCTTCACTGAACTCCAGACTATGGTAGTTAAATCTTAAACTTCTACATGTGTTTATTGTCCGATATTATTGAAATTTTTGGGGCAATGCAATTGGCAATAAAATGAGTAACCAAACCGAATTGCTTGTATAACTTTTAAGTTATGGCCCAAAAACGCTGGTCTGAAATCGAAATTTATCGATCACTTTTGAACGGGACGAGTTACTCGATAAAATGAAATAAGCTTCATCTGTCCCGGGACTACGAGAATTTATGTTTCAAATATGTAGTCTCTAGCTCTTATAGTCTCTGATATACGCGTGATCATACAGACGGACGGACAGGGCTAGATCGACTCTGCTGTTGATACTGATCATTAATATATGTACTTTATATGGTCGGAGATGCTTCCTTATGCCTATTACATACTTTTGCACAACTTCATTATACTCTTTTTACCCATTTTTAATGGTATAAAAAGACGGAGTCAAAAAATATATAATTCTCAAGAAAAGGTAAACAAACTATGGTAAAACTGATTTAATCATAAAGGAAATTTTAATTTTGTTCTTGCATAGTTAGAATTCAGTAATGTACAACTCTACTGCATTCATTACAATGACTTACACATATACATATAAAACATATTTATTTGGTTTACAATGTGTGAAAAGTGGACATGAAATTATCAGGCTGTGAAGCGAATTTGACAAACGCCAGAGGCTATCAACCATAGTCTGTGCACATGACATTTGCAGGCGTTGATGCATGGGTTTGAAAAGCAATACAATTAAAATATGCAATAGAAGAAAATTAAATGCTATAAGTAATGCAAACGGAAAAGATAATATCTTTCAGAAAAGAATACCTTTAAAAATACAAATGAATTCGAATAATAAAGAACACCAATGGGTAGGCACATTGAAACTTTTATTTTATTTTGCGGGTTACAAATGTATTACATACCTTACGATAGGCGAAGAGCTCCTTTTGTAGTCGTTGACGTTCAGCTGTTGGCTGTTGACCCTTTCCACGTATAAACTTTAACATAGTTGCAATTTTAAGACTTGAGGTTGTCAATTTAGGTGTCTAAAAAATAAAAACTTAAGTAAGTAAAAGGATATTGTATATTAAAAACAAATCAGATATGATTTTTAAGTTATCTTCAACAATTTTGTTGAAGATAATTCGTTGCATATTAAATAAAAATGTGTACCTAAACAATCTATGTAAAAGTGTTCATATTTATAAGCCTACATACCATATAGCAAAAGAAAATGGTACTAGTGATCGCAACATGACCTCGACTTACCAAACTTGTTAAACAAGTTGTGTTCAGATTCAAAATGAACGCCGGGTATTTTTTCACAAGAGATACTCGTTGCTATTTTTTACATACATACATACATTACAAACAAAATTTTATAATGATTTTTTGAGTTACCATGGAAATGTATTATATTGACTTAAGAAAACAACATTTACAAATGCAGAGCAGATTATCGTCGGTTTCCTGTAAACGAATTTTACAACCATTCTATACAAAATGTTAATGAACTCGACATGCAGCACAGCGGACATATGAAAGAATACTTCTTAGTATAACATTCGTATACGTACGTATGCATATGAAGGTATTAGTTTACTACTGGCCAGCTTGAGCAGTGTGTGTTACAGGGCGGCATCACGCATTTGATCACACTAACAAGCGCCCGAATATTCAATTACATTTTTTTGCTCTTTAACATATTTATTGTTTATTTATTATTTACAATTCCTAAAAATGATTTTAAAGTCTCAGGATATCCTTTTACACTATCTTAACTGCGAAACTATTTTATTAGAAAACTATAGTCGCACACAAATTAAGGAGAATTAACAGAATGAAGTGCGTGAGAGAACACACGCATACATCTACACACACATATATATATACATATATATATATATATATATATATGAGTGTACTATATGGAACGCTGCCTGGGCTGAGTCATAGATATGCAGGTACATTAATATGTGAACGTACTTTTTAAAAAAACACAATATACATATATACATAAATTTTGATATGGACATACATATATGTATGTATGTTTTTTCGTTAATATTGTGATAGTGTTATGGTCGTTAGCACTAATACATTTGCAGTTGCGCGGTGAGGGCCGAAGCGCTTCACATTCATGTATTTTTCAAACACTTGTGTGTAGCCTGTGCGCTTGCGAACTGGCTAGAAAATGTTTATTGCACTTTTAATTTAATTCCAGTTAACTTTTAAACTGAGCGATATGCTAAGCACTTATTAAACGCGATGTGGCAGAGTTTTTATTTAATTTCGACGCTCAGAAAAATAGTACGCGACGCTTTCACACCGAATTCTCTTTTCAACTGTATCGGCATCGAAAAAGAAACATAAGATATCGATGTCTTCAGGGCTAGGAAGCATAAGTGTGAACGTTGTGTCGATAGTTGCGAAAGTAAATATCGATGTGAATATCGGAAACAAATTTATTTTGATGAACGACTTTACTCAGATTTCAGATGTGATGTCATTTGACTTTACGTAGATTTCAGATGTGATATCATATATGACAATTGGTTTTTAATTCTCTACTCAAATCTGTTAACGCCCATTGAGCGAATAAACTGAACCGCTTGTTCCACAGCCGTGAATTCCACAGCTCATAGAAAATTTTGCATATTGATTCTATAGAATAACCTGATTGAAGGAATATTCACGATGTAGCAGTAAAATAATAATCAAACAGTTTTGTAAAAAAAATTATACAGTTAAAAATAAACCGTTATGGCTACGTTCTCAAAATTTGTCAATCCGCCCATAATGCTCCATTCATCATTTACTGATGAGGTGAGTGGTGTCAATTTAACCTTTTCCCGCATCAATGTCATTTTTAATTAAAGAGATAATTCGTTCAAATTTAATTTTCTTTGGCCTGCATTGAACCATAAAGAACCCGGAGTAAACTTTACTCTACTCAAGAACAAAAGCATACAACACACCAGCAAGACCGTTTATTGAATACTCATTGGTATATTTTGATACAAAAATTAGCTTAGTAGCATATAATTGAATGTTCGAATATGAACTTTGTTAGTTTTGCTCATTTATTTAAAAAATACAACCAAACTAACCATCTGTCTTTTGAATAAAATAATGGATTTTTTCTTTAAGTAGTGTGGTCACACTGCTCCATTCCTGCAAAACTGCTGGTCTGCAATAAAAATAATGGAAAAAGATACCAAAAAAAGGAAAAAGACAACCAAACTGACCATCTGTCTTTTGATTAAAATAATGGACGCTTCTTTAAGTAGTGATCAATTCATGAAAAACAGCTGTTACTCATTTTTCGGTCTGCAATAAAAATAAAGGAAAAATAATTATACAAAAAGTTTCAAAACACTAGTTATAACGGTTTAATGGCCTAAAGCAAAATAGAGAAATATCTAACACCACCAATTTGAGTATTACAGCAGGCTTACAGTTACAGTTTGACGCTGGGATGGTATATTTTTTGCATCTTTTGTTGAGGAAACTGATATATTTTTGTTTTCAAGATTCGGTCACGCTGCATTCACACAATACAATTTGTATTATAAACAAAACTCAAAAATGGCTAAGCGGTTTGGGCCAAATCATAGCATGGGAAATGTGAAAAAACTCAAATTGGACGTTAGTGTGAATCACGGGCGGATCAACGCACCGACTTCAAATATTGTGGATTTCTGGGCGAGTGACGATGACGACTTCGTCTTGTTAGCTACTCAAAAAGCTGAAGAAAAACAGCGGCAAACTGGTGGCATACGGAATAAAGAGAGCGAATTTACATTCAGTGAATTTGTGCCCCAAGCTAATGGCACTACAAGTACACAGCAACTATTTGCGGATGACATGATAGCCATCGACCCTCCTACAAATTTGAATGTGGAAGACATATTTGGGACTGATGAAACCTTTGTTTTTTTACCCAACACAAGAGAACATGAAGAGCCTAAAACAGACGCTGCTGGTAAATTGACTGATAGTTCTTTAAGTCAGGCAACGACAACTCGTCGTCAATTGGCACAGGAGCGTCATCTTAAATTTCTAATGGAACGAGTCGATGTGCTCAAAAAGGAAAATGTAAAATTGCAAAGAGACCTCACAGAAAGCAATAACCAAGTGGGTGCCAAGGAAGGGGAGGTGAGTTGGTAAAATACAAACTTAAACACTTACTAACATGTTATTTCTCGATAGGCCAGTCTACTACGCGACGAGCTTCGACAAGCGCGCAAGTTGCTTCAAGCTAGCAAAATGGAAAAAATTACCATAGCAGAAGAAGGAGAAAAGCATTGCAACAAGAAAGTTGCTGAAGTATTTAAACAAGTAATAGCTACAAACGCAGAATTGAATTTTACAAATGTAGAGTTTTCCGATCTTAAAATTCGAAATGCAAAAACTCACGACAGATATACATTTAAAGAGGATAACAACCTGATACTCCCCGGTACTGACGAAAGTCGTAATTTGCTTCGAATAGACAATTTGTGTATCGGAAGCCCTTCCGCAAAACGATTTTCCACAAAAACCAAAGAACGTGTCCACGAGTATGCTAACGATACAGGTGGAAAAAAGAAACAACGTACTCTATTTGAAGTTGAGTTGGAACAACTTCTTCTAAATTACGCGCAATTGCAATCAGAGCCCAATAATTTTGAAACTATCACAGACCGCATAGTTGTATCTGTATGCCAAGTCTTTACAAAATTTTGGTCCTATACACAAAGCTTAGAGCTACCACAAAACTGTATACTGTATCCTTATCATCGTTTTAACTTAGAGGCGGACAGCAGTACAGCTATGCGCTACTCATTAATTCAACCAGGCGCTATATACAACCTGGAGCAAGCCGTCCTTTTACGTCGGTATATTGGCACATTAGCGCTGATTTGCCAAAAGCAGAGCAGCCTATCACAAACATTGCTCCAAAAAGCGTATGGTAAATACTGGTTAATGCAAATCATCATCGAGGCGATTACTAAGATAAGCTACTCCTTCGAGGTTTGCGAGCATTTCGGTGTCATTGAGGCTACAGCGGCGCTCCTGCACAGTTTGCTAGGCCATATTAATGCACTGAAGGTATCTTTATCCGGATCACAACTTGAATTACTTTTTGATTTACTGAAACAGTTGGTGTTCACTCGTCCAAGCCCTTGGGTTTTTCGCGAACTTAGTGCATGCATGTTATTATGCGTACGACAGCGTCAACTTATGGCAAAGATGTGTGTTAATAGTCCAAGTAATAGCTTTGTATCTGATCGAGTTCGTTCGGTGTACCGTTTCGAGCCCAAATCTTGTTTAATACAGGTCTACGCAGGGCTAATCGAGCAATGCTTTTGGACCGATCTTCCTCTTCAACCGATTCACTTTAAGCTTTTACTATCAATATGCGCAAATCATGTGCGTTTCGTTTACCAATGCTTCACAACCACACCTGAATTTATTCTTTCGTTGCCGCCATTTGCTTATGAGAAAGAGGATAACGGAAACATGGTCTTAAAAGTTGTTGGCCCGCACTCTGATGTAATGCTCAGCAATTACACTGCTGCAACTGTAAATGCTTCTGCGCATAACTCAACAAATTTATCCAAGTTCCCCTCAATACCAACGCATGAAACGGTGTCGGATGAGGCTGGCTGCGAGTGCTATATTAAACTTTGTCCAAGCGTTGTAACGATAGTTTTCCAAATGATGTACCAATGGATGCTGCAAGATAAAAAATCACGTAAGTTAATGGGCTAACGATGACAATAGATCCCCTATATATACAATAAGTTTTTCCAGATATCTCGCAAGTTGGCGAAATCTCACAGATTGCCGTTCATTTACTTACACTTATTTTTCGTGAATATTACGTCACATGTATATTTCGAGACTCTGGAGAAACAACAAAACATTATCTATCTCTATTGTGCAATTGGTGGCAGGATCATGCGCATCTTTTAAGTTTCGATGATACCAACTGTAAGTATAATATAAGTATCTTCTACGCATTGTAGTCCAGTGGCGGAAGCTGGTGGGAGGATGAGAATTGGGGAGTTAACTGCCCCAGATTTTTTAAAGTCGAAGAAATCATCTTTTTTTTTCATTTTCAGTAAGTTTTTTGAAACAACTGCAAGACCTGGAGTTTATGCTAAAACCATTCCATTCTAGCAAAGCAAAAACTAGCAATCCAAATAATGACTTTGCTGAATGGACACGTATTGTGAACAATGCTGATGGAAATATCCCAAAATATGTTGAAACCGGCGTGCTATTTAATTCTAAAACTCTTTTTTCTTGTAACACAAGTGACTTTTTCAATGGTTTAAAATAGATTGCCTATAATTCAGATAAGTTTATTTATATATCAGCGATAAATGTAGTAATAATTCTAATTATAAAAGCTTTTCAAATGGACATTGTTAAACAAGTAAGAGTGCTCTAGTCGGGAGTGCCCGACTAGGCGATACCCTGAACCAAGTCCATTCAGTCATTCATACTAATATAAACAAACACATGCTGCGGTACAAGCAGTGCAAGCGGTTTAAGTAGTTAGCTTGCTCTTCACCAAGCCCCACACAATGTAAAGTTAAATCTTCAATAACTTCTGTGTTTATTGTCCGATCGTATTGAAATTTTTTGGGCATACAATTGTCTATAATATGTGTGACCAAAACAAATTGCAAGGTCGTAACTTCAAAATTTTTTTCGAATTTGGGGGGGGTATAAAAATAAATTCTAATGATTGATTTGATCTTTGGTGTGAACAATAAGTTACAAACTTTTGAACAACTAAGCACAGGTCCCCCGGTACTTATGCCTCTGTGTATGGAACACAATATTAAAAACCCCTTTATTATATTGTAACATAACTGTAAATCTGCAAAAGATTAAGATAATTAAATAGAGGGCTATGTTTTTATATTTAATATTTGTTGCTTATTATTGTTAGAAAAATATTTTGGAAACTTAAATTAATATATATATCAGTGAAACATTGAAATTTCAGCAGTGCATACTAGTAAGAAACTATATACTATAAGCAATATTTTTTGTTAAATCCATTTAAATACACCTATTGGAAATCACACTTTAAATATTGTGATAAGTAATGTATATTCGAAATATAAAAACTTACTTAAAATAATCCGACACGCTAGGCATGAAAAAAATGATTAAAAGAATAAATGTTATCAAAGTATAAACATGTGTTCTTTGTCAAACACAGTCGCAAATATTTATTGAATAAGTTACCATTTAAGCGGAGTGCTTTTGTTTTGATAAGCATTGGCCCTGTTAGGAGTAGTCTTATTTTAGTTATATTTTTATTTACAATTTGACTGAAACTTACTTAACAACACCTTGTGTTTGTACTGAAGTAAGTGTGATAAGCGGAGTTAGACGTTCCACGAATCGCTCATAGTTACGTTCCAGTTCACGTTGATAATCTTTTTGATCCGACAATATTAGATTCCTATTTTTTTTTAAAGCATCCGCACATCGTTTTGAGAATTCACGGAAACACAATCGTAATTTATTTTGATGCTTTGTAGGTATGGTTGTCCCGTCGGATAAGTTTGAAAGAAATACACTGGCCATTTCCATTGGACCCTGGTTGACGGTAGTACCAATGCACCCCTGCAAAACCATTTGTAATATTTTTGGGTCAGCTGGTTCTTGCTTTGTAGCCGCAGCCAATTCCAATGTCTTCTTTTGAATGTCTTCTGTTATTAACAAAAATTTAAAAGATATTTTATTAGAGGCTTTTTTCGCTAGAGTGTTTTTCATATATATTTCCATTTAGTAACTTTCTCGTTTTAGCTTATTCAACATCAATTCACACAATTGTCTTTTTGACTTATTACATTTTATTGACAATTACGAGTTGTCTATTTTATAGTGCAACAATAATGAAGATTTTTCATTATCATTCTTCGAATATTCTATAAAACACTTTGGAAATATCATTTTAAAAAGGCGTATAAACTTTATTTAATACATATATATGTACCAACCTATTGCCACTTCAATCGGCTCCAATTGAAATTGCGCTCTGCTGATCACTTGGATGCGAGTTTTGACGTAAGGGAAGTGGTTGGCTGTTGTTAATATTGTTTTTCGTTTACATTGTTCATGTAATTCTCCATGAGCCTTTCCGTTTTTAGTGAAAGGCGTAGCAAATATAAACCGTTCTAATTGAAAAAAATTATATTATTTGTATCTTTAGAAACTGTTTATTATACCCTGAACCCATTAAAAATGGGTAAAAAGGGTATAATGAAGTTGTGCAAAAGTATGTAACAGGCATAAGGAAGCATCTCCGACCATATAAAGTATATATATTATTGATCAGTATCAACAGCCGAGTCGATCTAGCCATGTCCGTCTGTCTGTATGAACACACAGATATCAGAGACTACAAGAGCTAGAGACTTCATATTTGGAACATAAGTTCTCCTAATCCCGGGACAGTTTCATTTTATCGATAACTCGTACCGCTTAAAATATATCGATAAATTTCGATTTCAGACTAGAGTTTTTGGGACATAGCTTCAAAGTTATAAGAGCTAGAGGCCCCAAATTTGGCATGTATAATCTCGAATAGCATACACATGTAACAAATATTTCACTTTTTGGATACCACCCCCCAAACCCCCCAAAATATCAAAAAACGCATTTTTGAGGGTCTCTAGCTCTTGTAGTCTGATATCTGTGTGTTCATACAGACAGACAGACGGACAGACAGACGGACATGGCTAGATCGACTTGGCTGTTGATTCTGATCAATAATATATATACTTTATATGGTCGGAGATGCTTCCTTATGCCTGTTACATACTTTTGCACAACTTCATAATACCCTTTTTACCCATTTTTAATGGGTTCAGGGTATAAAAACGTACGTATTTGAAAAATTTAAGTTCGAGTTTATTAAGGAGAGTCAAAAGACATAGTCCAAATAAATTTGACCTGGTATAGAAAACAAAAAAAAACAAGTGGGGAAGTATTATCTTCGGCGTGCCGAAGATTTTATACTCTTTTCGAACCTATAGGCAATTTTCACTCTGCCAACTGCACCACTGAAATTTCATAAGCTGTACAAAATCGTTTTGTCGCGTAGCATTTTGTTTTTTTTTTGTTCTAAGAATATTTCATTTGTTGCCAGTTGTATAGCAGCTATAAGATATAGTGATCCGATCCGGCCGGCTCCAACCAATGTGATGTCTCTTTGAATAATAAGTATCTGTGCAAATTTGTATCGCGATAGCTTCAAAAACATGGGATATATGGCCAAGACCGACTTCGAGCTGTATGGCAGCTATAAGATATAGTGGTCCGATCCGGTCGGCTCCGACCAATGTGCTGTCCCCTGGAATAATAAGTGTCTGTGCAAAGTTTTATCGCGATAGCTCAGAAACTGAGGGACTAGTTTGCATACATACAGACAGACAGACGGACATGGCTAGATCAATTTGTATTGTCATTCTAAGCATACTGGCAGTAACTTTTGGGAGTCTCCGACGCTTCCTTCTATGCGTTACAAACTTCAGCACAAACTTAATATACCATTTTCTTCGAAAAGAGTATAAAAGAGAGTTTGAGTTTACTTACTGATATTAAAATTTCGTTCGAAGTAAGTCTCACGATGACGCATTTCATAGGTTTCGAAGAATGGTTCGACATAAGTGATTTGTATATACGCCTTATCTGGATCTAATGTGTTTGTGTCAAAATTATTGGAGTCCTTAATTATATGGACAGAATCCGGACCAAACCTATCAGCATAAAAGTTCTAAAAGGGATATTGCAATAGTATTATAACATTTGATCATGACAAAATCAAAGTACCTGAAGTCGGCTAAATATCTCTGGCAACTTTGTTAGGGTGGGCTCCTTGTAAATGAATTCTTGTTGATCCAGGTCGCCAAACTTAGCGCCATAGAAGCCAACACGAAAATATGTTCCAAATACTCGTTTGCCCTGTAAGCCAAATATATTAATATATAAAATGAGGCGATATTGTTTCTAGGACCTATACTATGAGAATTTTGTTATTGTTATAATTTATACTTTTACTTGTATCTTAGCAGACTAAACTTTTTATAACAATCTTGGAATACTGCTAACAGTTTTAAAATTTTTTAATTTACCTGTAGTTGTGCGATTCTGTTAAAAGCTTCTTGCAGCTTGCCATGAACTTTGCCGAGCTTGTGAAACTCGCGGTTTGCCTCACAGATAGGAGTTAATATTTTATAAACTTCGTTCATTGCTTCATACATGCCAGCGACTTGGAACGAGTTCGAAGCCTCTTCAAGCAGTGCCTTTAATCCCGTTTCAGTGAAGTGATTGCCCAAGCAGATGCCATCTTCGCCTGGACTAAGAACATCATCCGATACCGCAGACTCCATGAACGTATTTGGTGAAATGCGTTGAAAACTTACCGCACCAACAGGCAAATGAGTTTGAGATTCAAGCATACTTAGATATTCCGAAACTAAAGCAGAAGCATGTACATAACACATTGCCGCCTCGGTGTGGTTAGCGCGTTCACGGTGTTTTTTAGCCATGTTTTCTAGCCATGTTAGCCGTAAGTCTGGATTGTTTTGGTAGCCCTTTGCTATACGGTTCATTAGGTCGAGTAACATTTCTGGGTCCTCCTGATATTCTTTCATTTTCACAGTGTCTGAGAGGATCATATGCAGGTTGAACAGTAAATCTTGGACTTGTTCTGGAAAGGAGGTTTCCTGTAAATCTGTATCTGACTCGGCGTAGACTAAAATTGTCTTTAATGCTCGACGAAGTGACAGTTCGCTGAAAGATGCACTAGTACCAACCAGAGAGCTAAGTGACATAGTAACCTGCATTTTAACGCGAGCAAAATTCTACAATGGAAAAGAAAGCAATGTGTTATTTATGTGTTTGTATTTATAATTATATACCTACATTTCCAATTTCAAAATTTTGTCTCATTAGTAAGTACAACGATGCAGCCGCTTGTGAACGAATGCCTGGTAGCTGTGATGCGCAATGCTTTAACAGCAAGAGGCACAAATCTGCACAGATGTCTGTTTCTTCATCAAACAACAGATTTGGAAATTTAAAGATTAACGCACGTTGAGAAGCAAACAAATTTTGTAATGCCAGTGTTGACTGATTGCGAGATAGGCTATGCAGTAGAACTTTTAGTACTGTTCCTAGAAGATTATTATGTAGATTGGTGGCCACATGGACTATTATTTCCAAAGAATCGAGTACGATAAGCGCGACTTCCGTGGAAAGGGAACCTTCAATGAAATGATTTAACTCCAGCTCCGGTTCATTCCTGGTTACTGTGTCGATATACTGTGAGCGGTATGGCATTTGGTCTTTTCGCCAACGAAGTTTGTCCGTTGAATTACGATCTTTGCGGCGGTTAATCAGATCATAACGTGCTGAATTTGTTCCTCTGATGCACTCTTCTAACTTTTCTTTAACATCATTTGGTGCTGTCTTACGAAAACTATGAGTGTTCGTTCGCTTTAGAGTGGGCAGACGCTTTTGACCCGAATACTCAAAAGCTTTTAAGCATGTGTTGAGTACTTGCAGCATTTGGTGCACGCGATGCGGACTTAAGCCCAGTAGCCAGCGGTAAAGGATTGTGCGCTCTAAATTTTTTAGCACCCATAGGAAGCAAGCTAGCAAGTGGCGTGTATTCTCTGCGCTTAGCGGTATCTTGTTTTTTGATTGTTCCGTCATGTAAGAATATACGCGACTGCCAGATATGGCATACGCTACCTCTGGGCTTATTGTGGCCGTTGCTATGGTCTGGTGAGGACCTTGATAATCTTCAAGTTGACCCATCTGCTGTAAGCGGTCATGATCCTGAGCGTCGGATAGATATTGATGCAATTGTGAAAGAGCATCCATGACAATTGATAGCAGCGGTATATAAAGTGAAGCTACACGCGAGCGCACTTCCGTATCGTACCGTGAGTCATGTGAAGTTAAAAGATTACGTATGCAGTTTATTGCTTTTCCATGTAGTTGAGGATTGGGCACTTCTATGACAGTGGCCAAATCGCTTAACACTAGGCCGACCAGAAAGTGTTGTTGACGAAATTCAGTACTAAGGTCAGCGTGCAAGGCTCGCTCAATAGAACCCTGAGGAAATAAAATAAAATGTGTAAGTTGAATGAAAGTAAACCGCCTCTCATACGTACATATGAAGTCTGACTCGTGTTTGAAGTGGTGCTAGGAGTTGGGCTGCATGGCGCTGAGATGGTCGTGTAAGAAGTACCGAAGGGTAAATTTAAAGCAACAAAATGTTCGTGACTGCATACGATTCGCTGAAAGTCTATTTTATGGAGCATTAAATCAGGTGCGGAAGCATTCCTTGACGTTATAAGCTTTGAGTATATTTTAATTAAGCCAAAGACAAATCCTCGATCCATTATGCTCAGTAATTCGAAAATTAAAAAGCTCAAACTTGCATTTAGAGACTGAGCCAATCTGGGGTCTGTGGTATGGTACTCTATAACTTTGTTGGTTACAACCGTGACAAGTGTGGCTATGTCTTCCATGAATTTGTGTGGAAACCGGGCCTTACGAGGTGCATTTAAGGTACCCGAGTTGTCCAAATGCTCTATCATCGATTTAACAATTAGTTCAAAAAGGAACCATGAGTTACTCATAGCAAAATCTGCCACTTTTCCACTAGAAAGTGTATATTGTAATGCAAGCTCTTCGTGTAACATGCGTACGCTATCATCCAATCCGGCAGTCAATTGTGATCCAAAAGCAAGTTCTAAAAGTATGTCAACTTAGTGGGTTTAGATTTCATTATTTGCTATGTCTTACCAGTGGTTCCAGTGTTTGATATTTGATCATAAATGCCATTTGGTTCATTAAACGGCATTTCTTTGGTACTGTAGCGGCTTGGGCTTCGTTTAGACCTCAATGAATGAGGTATTTTGCTTTGGAACTGCACATAAGTAGAAAATAGACTCTGGCGTCCATATTGATCTACATCGCTTAATATGGATAAATGTGCTGAAACCAAGCAAAGCACCTCGAATACAGTCGAACCCAAACACATATTTTGACCTCCTATATTATGTGTAGTTATCAATAACTCAATCAGCTTATCCAAAACAAGAGGTAGGTGTCTAACCAATGATTCTCGATTGGCATTTTCAATGTCCAGTAGGCACCTTTTTAACTCAGCTTCCATATTGCACTCGCCAATATGGGAGGGTATGTTGCGGGTATCTAAATACTCACAAATCAGAAAAAAGCGATCGAGGTGTGGATCCAAAGTATGAACAGAAGTCACAGCATCCACATTAATGGAAAATACGGCGCGATGATTGTCCAGCCACTTAATTCCAGGAAGATGAACATTCGGTGGAATGAAAGAATAGTTCTTTGGTGGCGTTTCTACCATAACAGGCAGATTAAATTCACCAACTTTAAGTTTGCCATCCTCAAGAAGTGGTAACCACGTGTAGCCAATGGGAGTTTCAACCGAAAGCTGCAGCTCGTGTGGTTTTTTTTGGCATGATACGTGATAGATAGTAAATAATAAATGATGGTGCTGTTTAATAGATGCTGGCAAAGCAATCTTAATCTCGTCATAGAATGATGGACACTTGTTATGGTAGTTGACGGACGTAAATGATTCCGATGCAAATTCTGGACACGACGATTTACCAAATATGGCATTGACTGCATCATTAGAGGTCTCCCCTGCAATATTTATTCAAAATAATATCTAAATTTTTGTACTTTTGGTAATGTTTGACTTACCTGCCATCAACTGAACACGGATGGTAATGTTACGTGCCGAACCTGCACGTGACGAAAAATTAAGCTCTTTTGGAGATACAAAAAGTAAATTACGATAGCTGTAGTGGGAACTATAAATAGGTTGCGATGGAAATTCCAAAATTTCTTTAACAAAACGTGTGTGTTCTTCACTATAAGGCATGATTCTTGTCAATTCGGGTGTTAATGCATTTGTAACATCTTCGGCACAAGGCGAAATTTCCAATTTGATGGATCCAGGAATGCATTTATATTTTTTCATAACCGTACTTGGTCGCTTAAGTTCAGGCAAAATTTTGTATAGGTCTTCATCTTTCATTTTATCTGCCTCTTGCTTAAAGAAACTCGGTACAGTTAAAGTAATGGGACGAAAACTTTCAACAACGTTGGCAAAATCATCCGGTGACCATGATCTGCGTTTTTCCTTGCGTTCGAGGGAACCCCGTCGTGTAAGTGTTCCGCTCATATCATTAGCTTTTTTGCGCAGCTGATCAAAGCTGCTTGTTGAAGACTTGCGATCTAAGCTATTTGAACTTGCAGCAGAGCCCAAGGTGACATTACTAGCACTGCTCGACGACTCTCTATCTCCAACGCATGATTCCTTATTTTCAAAGTTTTCGCCATTAAAAACATTTGTTAAATGTATAGCAGTCCAAGCGAAAGGCATTCGATATTTTCCCAAACGTTCACAATAATCCATTGCATTTGACTTTACTTTTTCACGATACTTGTCCTTGTCTTCTTTGAGATATGGTTCAACAGAATTATTAATGTCGCCCTGAAGTACCTTTTCAAGTCGTATAACGAGGAAAAGATCATTGCTTGGATAAGAAATTTCAAATATAGCGGAACGACTTTGAGTGCTTATGTCGGCACAGCGGACATGGTTTGATAGCATATGTCTTAGGCTATCCGAATTCATATCGAAGTAAAAATTCTCAGATATTTTCTGGCGCTCTTTTGCATCATAAATGCACATTGATGCAAATATAGGTTCGACTTCTAACTCCAACCTCAGCTGCAGACATTTTACATGTATACGATGACCCATATGCTCTACGGGCAATTCAGCGGGTAGCCTGCGTTCAATTACTTCTTCGGATTCTATTTCTGGATAAAGTGAAAAGAAGGTCTCTTGACGATCATCCTGCCGCCGTGCGTCGTTTAATTGATCAATTTGATCTGGTGGTACATTGTCCAATAAATTGGGGATGAGAGGGTCGTTAATAGAGCGCCGTAAATCAAAACTAGCCCAAGAACTGCGAGGAGTTAGTGTGTCTGTACAAGAACTAACCGAGGCTAGACTGGCTATTGACTGTCTAGAACTAGGTGTGCAGCTATCGCTCTTATCGATGAATGTTTCGTCAAATGAGGAGAAGTCTTTGTCAATCTCGAATTCTTGTTGGTATGCCGATGGGCTGATAGTCTCACGATCAATACGCTCTCGTGTACAACACGAGCTTGAGTAATGGCGATGTGCATATTCCACAACTTTCCATGGACGCGTGTAGCAACGAATGCACTCCTGTACATGGTTTGGTAAATCAGAGCTGAAATAGCCAATGTGAGTGAAATAATATCATAAAAATGTACCATTGCTTACATGTTTTCCTTGGGTGCAATGTGATCTATAGTGCGAATTTTCCGGGGTATTGTTTTTACTGACACATCTCCTTGGGGAAAATCCAAGATGTGCTTCAACGGATCTCGATTAATAAGGCTCATGTGTTGTTTCAGAAATTCTTCATAATCAAGAGGTTCGGTGAGAGATAGCTTTATGATAATAAAATGTAAGTAAACTGAATACTGGATGTTTAGTAAAAGTCAAAAAACGTACCGTCGACGAGCATATTGATGTGGCGTTTGTGGTCTTAGACTGCACATGGATATTAATGTTTTTTCGCACATCAGACGCCGGTTGCCTGTTGAAATAAGTATACATTTGTACATAGATACATATGTACATATTTGTGCAAATGACACGGACGGGAGTTTTGTACCGACCACTTTCGACAAAAGGGCGCGGCTGCTGTAAGTTCGGCTTTTCTCTGTAACTATTTACTTACTTTGATACTTTTTGCACAAATGACCTTTGACCGGTGGACATTTTGCACCTTTATTATAGATATAGAAGAATAATAGATGTCTCTTTAATAATTGAAAATCAAACAATGGGTAGAGGCCCACTACAAAGCTATCGAAATAAAAGTAAACTACCCGATAAGTAGTCGATAAATTGTGGTGGTTCGCAGATTGTTGTTGATGGCAGGTTGCTTAAAAGAAAAATATATATTTTATATCTTATTTTATATTCTTAGCACAATTTAAGTGTATAAAGTGTATTTTAAATATATGTAAAGACATTTGGATAAGTACATAAATGAATAAATTTTAAATTTTAAAAAGTCTGTTATAAAATGTTGATGTTGATTGTCAACAGCCCAAGCAAACAGATTAGAGTTCCCAATTAATTTTGAATGTAATGTAAAGTTATCAAGGGTTTCGGCTCATTGTCTCAAAATTCATATGTACATATAGGGGCTACACGGTACATCCCGCACTCAACCGATCTTTATAGCTTATGTCTCAAAAAACCTGATAATTATGGTCATCGTAAAAATGTCATGCCCGAACGAATACACTGTTTAAAAGGATCAAAGTGCAGGGTGTTCCATGCTTTCATCTCTTTTTAGCATTAAAACTAACAACCTTGCAAAAGCATCGGCAACAGCAGGCGAGTTAAAGAGACGTAAGTAACTTTCAACGTTATTTTCTTTTGGTAGGCTTCGTCGCTCGAAAATATATATAAAAAATTGAAGATTTGCAAAGAAAAATTGCAATATAATAGAATTGTCTCTATTCGAGCTTTATTTGCAATGAAAAGTCGTTCTTGTTTTACGCACAACGCAGATGAACGACGCAGCTGACTTAAAAAAATAATAGCAAATCTAAGTTAAATAAATTCGAGATCCGTAAGATTTCTAAAAGCAATGAGGGGTGTAGTCTTCGTGCCCTTGTATAACCTTGTAGAAAAGGGTTTTCTTTCGAGCACGAAATTTTTGACGATGATCCATAATTATCGAGTTGTTTTGAAACATATGAATATGTGTCTGGAATTATTGCTCACAGTTTGTCATAATTTGAAAAGTAAATATCTAACGCGATTATCAATGTGTGTCTAATTAAGGGCAAACATCCCATGCAAATAGATACGGTCTCATTTTCTGGCAAAACGGGAACGCTTGTTTTTCCAATCTTACAATTTTACATGCACATGTTTATATTTGTATGCAAACCCACCCCATCATTTCCTCAACACCCACAAAGAAAACACAACTGTCGCCCTGACACTCAAGCTCCTAATGTGGTGATCACAGCATGTTGAAGCTTGTAGGAAGTAAGAGTGCGTGCAGTGTGTTCTACATCTATAAAAAATCTCTGCAGCAGCTGCCAGCTGTGTTTGAAAGTGAAAACTTATGGCCCAGCCACAGCCGCTTTGCCGGAAACGAATGCAAATTGAAATAAACTGCCATGTGGCTCACTTTTTGATGAGTTCATATCATTTGGACTACTCGGTAAGCAAATGATCCCATTGCTGCCAAAAGCAAAATTAAATAAAATCAAAAAATAAATGATGATTTCAGCGTACCGACGAGTTAATACTCTTGAATGCTTGCTTAAAAAAATCGCTCTTAGAGAAGCATATTATTTTTTAATCGTCAACGTCTGTGATAATGGTGAATTCGGCTGTCCTATAACAGTCAAATATATACCATTTTATACATATGTATACATTTTTGCACTGGCGCCACTGCTTCATGCTGGTCTGTGTCCGTAATGGCTTTTTCGGTTGTACGATTGAACTTTTGTGCCAGAAATCATAGTCGCTGTTGGCCAATGGTTTCATTTTCATCTGACGCCCACAGTTGAACGACAGATGCGACTGCATTTCGCGGCAAGAAACAAGCCCTGTTGCCAGCATCACATTGCCAAGAAAATAGGCTGCGAACAAAGTCTATTTAGTGACATTCTATTCTGACAATTGCTCGGATCCTCGTTTTCGTTGCATTTACATAGCATGTATGCACTAACATACATACATATGTGCAACTTATATGCGGACAGTGGCGTACGCAGGATTTTCTTAAGGGTGTTACACGAGAATAACTTTTTTAAAAATAGAATGTCGATAATGATTTTTTTAACTGAACAAAATATGGAGGGTTTAACCTGAAAGTGCTCTCTGCGTACGCCACTGTGTACATATACATAGGTATATATGTATGTCCATCTACACGTATACTTACATACAAGTTGATGAGAACACAATGTGAAAAAGTTTTTGTCGCATGTTTCGCCTGGCGCCAATTATCTTTTGAAGTAGTGCATGCGGCATTGGGAAATACAACTATTGTGGTCAATTGATCCACCATGACCAACCTTTATCTAGCTGTATAAGCTTGGTACATGTACATATGTACATTGTACATTGTATATATGTAGTTACTAAGGTATTTGTAAGTATTACGTATTTGGCTAAGAGCACCACTAAAACAATTAAGAAGATTCTAGTCGAGAGTACACATATAAATAATTTGTTCAAAGTTTAAGTGAGATTATGGAAAAGTATCCGAAATGCGAACTACCTCAAAGAATTTTGTTCATATTACTATTGTAACCTTTATATATGCTTCGACAATTGTAGTACGAAATCTACATATGTATATTATTAATCTAGGGTGGAAAAAGAAGTAATCTTAATTTGCGTTTAGTATACACAATTCTATGGTACATTCCAAATGTCAAGTCTGCAGCAATTATTGCCTCTAAGATCTGTACGTTCATAAAAAAGGGACTTACGAAGAGATGTCCAAAAATATTATTTGTAAATCGTTTCATTAACTTATTATTGTAGTTATCTGCAGCAATTATAGCCTCTAAGATCTGTACGTTCATAAAAAAGGGACTTACGAAGAGATGTCCAAAAATATTATTTGTAAATCGTTTCATTAACTTATTATTGTAGTTATCTAACTTGTAACTAAATAAACTATTTTTATTGTTTGTAAATTTGTGTAAATCAATACATAGCATATAATAGCAGAAGTAGTTAGTGTAAAAATATAAGTATTTGACCTACTGTATGACACGTTTTATTTGCACAGCTAAACACTGGGCATTGCGTTTTCTTATCATTGAATATTTTTTGTATTGACAGATGTAGGCTTCAATTTCAGTTCAGTGACTACGATGAAACCTAAGTCAACAGATTGCTGTTAAGAATAAATACCAGCTGTGCTGATACCACAAGTTCGGCTCAAAAGCAAATTCAAGCACACAAAATATGGAACGATGAGGTAAATGAGGTAATGATGAATCCTTTATATGGTCAGAGATATTTTCATCAATATTTTATATATTTAACGGGAAAATAGTGGGCAAGTAATGTATGAAACTCCTGTCAAAATTCCTTAGAAGTGTGACTAACTATTTTCTTACAATAAAACAAGTGGAAAATGTCTTTTAAAATATTTAATTCTATGCCAGCTGTATGTCAGCTTTAAGATATAGTGATTCGATCCGGCCGGCTCTGACCAATGTGCTGTCTTTTTGAATAATAAGTATATGTGCAAAGTTTCATGGCGATAGCTTTAAAAACTGAGAGACTAGATCCCATACGTACAGACAGACGGACGGACATGGCTAGATCAATTTGTTTTGTCATTCTAAGCATACTGGTAGTATCTTTTTGGGGTCTCCGACGCTTCCTTCTATGCGTTACAAACTTCAGCACAAACTTAATATACTATTTTCTTCGAAAAGAGTAAAATAATATTTAGCGCTACCAACGCCGGGTAGGATTTATGTTCAGTATGTTGTGGCTCCACTGTATGCAATGAAAAAATGTAAAGTCGGAAGGCAGTACTTTTACTGTTACTGTTATATGAGGTACTTGCGATTATTTTTGAATACTACTATTAGGAGTATATTGAATTTATTTTCTGAAAATAATAACATGTATATTGCTGTTTAATATTTTTGAGTGCCATCGGAAGTCGATTTACCTGCTGCTAGTTTACCATTTCTGTGAATGAAATGCAAAAGCACCTGACAAGCCCAACCGCATATGCGGCAATTAGTTTAGGCAAGACGGCGGTGCATTCCCAACAGCATATCAACAGTGGCAGTTGTGCACCTTTCGATTGACACGATCCGATCCGATGGGGGACCAGGACAGCTGAGCCATCTTGCAATTTGAAGGCAATAAAAGACGTAGCAAACAAGTATACATGCATGTGTATGTGTACCATATCGTCCAGCACGCAAATTAAGAATTCAAACCAGTTGTAGCTACGATGGACCGCCATACACGTTATGTGGCATGTGGCAACATAAAGGCGCGGGCACTGTGACGCATCTGGCTCAGGCTGGCGAAATTGTTGATGGCACTTCTGTCTGGTGAGTGCTTAACGTGACAATCTGCCGTCTGCTTGAAATGGCGCCATGCAATATGATTCCTTGCTGCTCTGGTCCTTGTAAACGTTACATTACGTTTTACTATTTTCATTGAACCTGTAATATAGCAGACTTTTACTTTATCTTTCAGTTTCTGACGTTCCCTACTGTGCGTCTGGCGCCAACTAAAAAGTCCTGCGTATATCCCTTTTCGACTAATCACTGCGAAAATGAAAGAGAACAATTTTATACAAAGAAATTGAACAAATGCCATTTTATGGCAAGAGCAACAGACAAAAGCGAAAAACGAGGATGTTAAACAGCAGGTCAATTCTACAACAGGTAACACAGATGTCTTGACAGTAGGTATGTTTTTTTAAGTCATGTCAGTAACCTTTTTGCTGTTGATTTATCTAAATTGAAAGGCCATCAGTAAGACAATATTCGACGAAAAGCATAAATGTAAATCTATATAAATAAAACTGTTTGTCTTCACTAACTGACTGACTGATTAACCGGTGAACAAAGCGCAGCCAAAGCGGCAAGGAAGATAAATAAAAAGTGTTCACAGGGTGTTCTTTAAGGGCACTAAGATAAAGCTCTTTAAATTTCAGGCCCAAACTCGGAGAGTAGTGGATTTATATATACTAGCATTATATGCAAAATTAATTTAACACACTTTTGCGAAGCCACGACGATTACTGCAGAACGCGATGAGGCGATGGATCAATATGTCGAAACACAAATAGAAAGCCAAAATATACAGCCAGAAACACAAATGCCCTTACCCTTGCAGGACCTAATTAGTAGCATCTGCAGCCCAAAGCGATCTCGTTTTTGTAATATGATTTCGCTTCTGTACTGCTTGTGTTCAAGTTAATGGTGACTTGGAGGCATACAGTAGCCGATAAGGAAGGAAGAAGATGCATTTGCTGATTACTGCTTATAAACTTGAGGGTGTTCTTCATACTAAGAGCGTGGGAATTTACATTTGGACTTATGGAACATATTTATCTTTACCACTTTGCGTGCTAAACTTCTACAAAGGCAATTCGAACAAAACCTACCAACTATCACAACAATTTACATTTTTTGGACATTAATAGCGCACATTTTGGTATCTAATTGTGTATCTGAGCGTTCGCATGCATTTGATTGGCGCTGTTGCTCTTTGTATTCGCTTGAGGCTGTCACGTTGTTAAAGGGAGCTTCTGATTCTTACTAATTTGCGAATACGCACTTGAGTTTCAAATGAGCGCCTTATGCATTTAATTATTTGATTGAGGCATGCTATATTTGCCTGTCAGACATTGGCTATTTGGATGTATACTGCAACTGCTTCCCGAGGGCATGCGCTATATTTTAAGAGAAGCCATTCGGTTAGACGCCCTCATTGCCTGCCGTAACAAACTTATTCGACTTAAACTCACCAAAAACTCAAGTCAATAACTAAACACATGTGACTAAACAATGGTGGAAATTGCCCAAGTGCATGAAATGAAACTGGAATTTCCCAAAAATATTCTCACGCAGTCACGCCAGAAACAGAGAAAAGCTGTAAGATAGTGCCTGCCGCAAAATATACACATTTTGCACGCGTTCTATAAGGCCGTTAGTAAGGGCATACTTTTTCTCCCGGTTCTGGTCACCACATGTGCCATCAGTCGACGACTGTGCAATTTCCATGAAAAATAGCAAGAGTCAAGCTGACGCCGCCCGAAGGTCTTTACGCACATGTGTTGTTTGTCGTTCCTGTCTCCGCACACATATGTACATACATGTGTACATATGGGGCACGGAATGTTTACTATAGTTTTTGTCGCCATCCAGTCTTTACATCAGCTAGCTGCCTTACATTCCCATGCCCTTGAATAGGACACTACATATTTAAATACATACGGTTTCCATTTAAAATAATTTTAAATCTATGCTACACATTTAAAATTGACAAAAAGTTTTAGACAGATTATTTCAGAATCTCAATTTCCACAACCCCCATGTATAGATGCAAAATTTGTTTCTTGATAATTTGCCTTACTTATTGCTTTGGATGCAAGTTGACAGAGATCCATAGACCTAACTAACATAAATTGTGGTTGAAATGATACCTTTAACTTAACCAAATCACTATACAGCTAGCGTGGTGGAGCTCATGCAAATGGTGCTAGTCTAAAATTTGGGATGGTGCTGAATGCTGAAATGACACGTGAGCCAGTCGGTTGCCAGGCTGTTGCTGAGGTCTTAGTTGCACGTAACATATATTCCCCCTAGTGACGTCACATGCGTAAACATGTGAACATTACGACAAAGAATAAAAGAATGTACATATTTATGTATGTGCATGTATATATTACATAGTTGGCTCTTAAATACACACCTTAGGCTCCTGGTTGTATACATTCTTTCAGGTAATAGCTTCGCGGCAGACATGTGACTATTAACAGCTCGTTATTTTGTGGTGAAGTACGTCTGCAGATGTGTTAGGAAGCGGGAATATTGTTTTTATCAACAGTTTTCTCCCACATTTTTGGGTTGACACATTGTTTATACTCTTCTCCAAGAAAATAGTATATGCATTTTGTGCTGAACTGTCATAGAAGGGTAAATTAAGTTTTTAAAATTGAACAAAACTTAAATGTAGAATAAATTTAGAGGAAACAAGTAAGAGTGCTCTAGTCGGGAGTGCCCGACTAGGAGATACCCTGAACCCAGTTCTGACTTCCATTAATACTTGCCTAATAGTGTGCATACATACAAGCACACACATACTGCAAGCAGTGCATGCGGTTTAAATCGATAAATTTCGATTTCAGACTAGCTAATTTGGGACATAACTTCAAAGTTATAAGAGCTAGAGGCCCCAAATTTGGCATGTATAATCTCGAATAGCATACACATGTAACAAATATTTCATTTTTTGGATACCACCCCCCAAAAGTTCCAAAAACGCATTTTTAAAGATACGACCTTGTAATTTGGTTTGGTCACACATATTATCGACAATTGCTTGCCCCAAAAATTTCAATAAGATCGGACAATAAACACAGAAGTAATTTAAGATTTATCTTTCCATTGTGTGGGGCTCAGCGAAAAAGCAAGCTAACTGCTTAAACCGCTTGCACTGCTTGTACTGAATGTACTGCAGCATGTGTGTCTTTAGATTAGTACGAATGACTGTAAGGACTGGGTTCAGGGTATCTCGTAGTCGGGCACTCCCGACTAGAGCACTCTTACTTGTTTTATACTCTTTTCGAAGAAAATAATAATTAAGTTTGTGCTGAAGTTTGTAATGCATAGAAGGAAGCGTCGGAGCCATGTCTGTCTGTCTGTATGTATGGGATCTAGTCCCTCAGTTTTTGAGCTATCGCGATGTAACTTTGCACAGACACTTATTATTCAAATGTCCAGCACATTGGTCGGAACCGGCCGGATTGGACCACTTTATCTTATAGCTGCCATATAGCTCGAAGTCGGTTTTTGCTATATATCCCATGTTTTTAAAGCTATCGCGATGAAACTTTGCACATATACTTATTATTAAAAGGTACAGCACATTGGGCGGAGCCGGTCTGATCGGATCACTATATCTTATAGCTGCCATACAACTGGCAATGAATTAAATATTCTTAGAAAAAACAAGTGGGAAGGATTATCTTCGGCGTGCCGAAGATTTTATACTCTTTTCGAAAATATGGGCAATTTTAACTCTGCCAACTGCACCACTGAAATTTCATAAGCTGTACATAATCGTTTTGTCGCGTAACATTTTTTATACTCTTTTCGAAGAAAATAGTATATTAAGTTTGTCCTGAAGTTTGTAACGCATAGAAGGAAGCGTCTGAGACCCCCAAAAGTTACTGCCAGTATGCTTAGAATGACAATACAAATTGATCTAGCCATGTCCGTCTGTCTGTCTGTCTGTCTGTCTGTCTGTCTGTATGTATGCAAACTAGTCCCTCAGTTTTTGAGCTATCGCGATAAAACTTTGTACAGACACTTATTATTCCAGGGGACAGCACATTGGTCGGAGCCGGCCGGATCGGACCACTATATCTTATAGCTGCCATACAACTCGAAGTCGGTTTTGGCCATATATCCCATGTTTTTGAATCTATCGCGATGAAACTTTGCACTGATACTTATTATTCAAAGAGACATCACATTGGTTGGAGCCGGCTGGATCGGATCACTATATCTTATAGCTGCTATACAACTGGCAATGAATTAAATATTCTTAGAAAAAAAAAATGTTACGCGACAAAACGATTTTGTACAGCTTATGAAATTTCAGTGGTGCTAGATCAATTTGTATTGTCATTCTAAGCATACTGGCAGTAACTTTTGGGGGTATGCGTTACAAACTTCAGGACAAACTTAATATACTATTTTCTTCGAAAAGAGTATAAAAAATAAATGTTACGCTATAAAACGATTTTTTACAGCATATGAAATTTCATAGCCAAAGGTTCGAAAAGAGAATAATATCTTCGGCACGCCGAAAATAACCTTCCCCACTTGTTTTTATACTCTTTTCGAAGAAAATAGTATATTAAGTTTGTGCTGAAGTGTGTAATGCATAGAAGGAAGCATCGGAGACCCCCAAAAGTTACTGCCAGTATGCTTAGAATGACAAAACAAATTGATCTAGCCATGTCTGTATGTTTGCAATCTAGTCTCTCAGTGTTTGATCTATCGCAATGAAACTTTACACAGAGACTTAATATTCAAAGAGACAGCACATTGGTCGGAACTGGCCGGATCGAACAACTATATCTTATGGCTGCCATACAACTAGAAGTCGGTTTCGGTCATAGGTCCCATGTTTCAAATCGACTGAATTATAATAAGCAAAGTTATGCGTCATTAAATATTTAGCTGGTGCAGTTGGCAGAGTGAAAATTGCCTAAAGGTTCGAAAAGAGTATAAAGTATTCGGTACGCCGAAGATAGTCCTTCCCCGCTTGTTATACTCTTTTCGAAGAAAATAGTATATTAAGTTTGTCCTGAAGTTTGTAACGCATAGAAGGAAGCGTCGGAGACCCCCAAAAGTTACTGCCAATATGCTTAGAATGACAATACAAATTGATCTAGCCATGTCTGTCTGTCTGTCTGTCTGTCTGTATGTATGCAAACTAGTCCCTCAGTTTTTGAGCTATCGCGATAAAACTTTGCACAGACACCTATTATTCCAGGGGACAGCACATTGGTCGGAGCCGGCCGGATCGGATCACTATATCTTATGGCTGCCATACAACTCGAAGTCGGTTTTGGCCATATATTCCATGTTTTTAAAGCTATCGTGATACAACTTTGCAAAGATACCTATCATTCAAAGAGACATCACATTGGTTGGAGCCGGCCGGATCGGATCACTATATCTTATAGCTGCTATACAACCGGCAATGAATTAAATATTCTTAGAACAAAAAAAAACAAAATGTTACGCGACAAAACGATATTGTACAACTTATGAAATTTCAGTGGTGCAGTTGGCAGAGTGAAAATTGCCTAAAGTTTCGAAAAGAGTATAAAATCTTCGGCAAACCGAAGATAATCCTTCCCCGCTTGTTTTTTATTGAGACGTTGGGTCCTCAGTGTCTTGGCAGTACTAATTTTTTATACATTGATTAACATTTCATGTCTGAAAATGTAAAGGAAATTTTATATTAATTTATGTTGAATTTCTTTTTAAGGGTAAGAGTAACTTTATGTCTTGCCCTCTAAGATAAAGATTTGTTACTTAGTTTCTTACTTATCAGTTCATTGTGGTATAGACTTAAGCATAAGAGCTGTGCAAATTTTTAAACCAATTTGTTAAAACTATAAACAATAACAATGCACAACAGTTCGTTGCTCGAATATAGCTGCATCATAAACATGCATCATTGAGGACTCAAACTGAAAGCTATTAACATTTCGCGATAAGGTGTGCAAAAGTCATTAGAGGTGCACAATAAAGAAAAGCAACAAGTGAAAATTAATTATGGAAATTCTAAGAAGCCACTGCTACCTGGCTTTCGAGTTGCATGACCGGGTAAAACCCGGAAAATATCAATTGGCCTGTTAGACTTCCATGCAGTCTAGCGATCGTCGGTAATTATATTAAGCAGACTAAAAGCAATTAGCGCTTGAGACTCGGTCAAAATATATGTGACGTCGCGTCTGGCGTTCGTCTGGCTCAAACCAGGTAGTCAGCTGCTTATAGATTAAATTGTATAGGTCGATGCTGAGTATAATATATGTATGAATATTGAATGATATGACATACAAGTGTGCTGCGACGGTTGTTCTTTAGTTCCTTAAGTCCAACCAGTAGTATTGACTCCGCGATAATATTTGTGGCAAAATTAGACTGCAACATTAGCAATTCCATGCGAGGCATAACCAAAATATATTTTGGTAATTCTAGCTGGGTTTAAAACGAAACTGTTCAATTTTTAGAAAAGGCGATCAAATTACGCCGACACGTACACACACAACTTTTGGAAGACATCCTCCATGCTATATATGTACATATATCCTTGAACTTGCAGCTTGACAAAAGAAATAAGTTGAAAAGCTTCGCCGCGCCCGCAGTTTCAACGGCTGTGCGGATTGTGTCTGCTACGGCGTCTGAGTCAAAGCAACAGGTAAACAGGTTAGCCGGCAGTCGAATCTTGCAGACTTTGGCACATCGCTGTAGAAACGAGAAAAAACAAGTGAGGAAGGATTATCTTCGGCGTGCCGAATATTTTATACTCTTTTCGAACCTTTAGTCACTTTTCGCTCTGCCAACTGCACCACTGAAATTTCGTATTCTGTAAAAAATCGTTTTATCGCGTGGCATTTATTTTTTTTGTTCTAAGAATTGATATCATATGAAAAAACAAATTTTGTAAGGAATAATAAAAAAAAAATGAAATTAAATGAACAGTCGCTGCTAAGATCCAAACTTGCGAACTTACATTTGTCAGCGCGTCACTTTACCCCTTACGCTACAAGCCGTTTTGATGTACGATGACAAAATCACTTGAAGAGCAGTCTGTTAAAAGCTTTCTTGCGCTTGACTTTGCGTGCTCGAGTGCACCTTTCAAAATATTTAATGACGCATATCTTCGACCCATTGATGGGTTATAAAGATGTTCAAGTGTACAAGGAAATTGAAAGCAATTGCTTCGATAACATGGGTTTTATGGCCAAAACCGACTTCTAGTTGTATGGTAGCTATAAGATATAGTGGTCCGATCCGGCCGGTTCCGACCAATGTGCTGTCCCTTTGAATATTAAGTCTCTGTGCAAAGTTTTATCGCGATAGTTCAAAAACTGAGGAACTAGTTTGCATACATACAGACAGACGGACATGGCTAGATCAATTTGTTTTGTCATTCTACGCTTACTGGCAGTAACTTTTGGTGGTCTCCGACGCTTCCTTCTATGCATTACACACTTCAGTACAAAGTTAATATACTATTTTCTTCGAAAAGAGTATAAAAAGTATGAACACAAGTCTAAAGAGCTCGACTACCATATCACCTATGGATAAATGTATTAAGCTTCATCAAGATTCACTTTTCGATTCCTTAAAAAATCGATTTTTAGCTTTTATGGCTTAAACTCAAAAGTCTTTCCAAAATAGTTTAATTTTAATACAATTTGACATTGATCTAAGACCTAGATGCAGAAAAGTTGGTATGTAAAATCTCTGTTCACGGAAATGATTGAAGATTGAATTTTCCATAGCGTGGGGCTCCGTGAAGAAACAGAGTCAATGAATAAATTGCTTGCAGCGTGTGTGTTTGTATATATGTATACAAATATGCATGTTAGGACTGGGTTCAGGGTATTTCCTAGTCTTGCACTTCCGACTAGAGTATTCTTAGTTATTTACTGTATGGTTTTATTGGTCATTGTATGCACAGGGTATTAAAACGAAAGTTATCATGTAAAAGGTTTTTAGTGCGACATTGAGAAACTCGTGCAGGCACTTCCGACTGGAGTATTCTTAGTTCTTTATTGTGTGGTTTTGTTTGTCGTTGTATGTACAGGGTATAAAAACGAAAGTTATCATATTAAAGGTATTTAGTGCGACATTGAAAAACTCGTGCACAATGTACATCTGCTAAGAACTGATTGGAATGAATGGTTATGCGGCGCTGCTCAGATGTTCGCTGATGTGCCTAGTAGCCAGAAAGAGCCACAACAATATTATTTGCTTCTTTTTGGACTGCTGCTTCACGGCGGCAGGTTAGGTTTGGGCTCCTTAAGAGGTATGATCATGCGAAGCATAAACATTTTCCTAGAAATTTTTTGTTGTCCTTCTGTCCTTCTGCTCTTCTGCCTTTTATTTTTCAGTTATCCGCCCCTTAAATTGCCTGTTTGTGCCCTGTTAAGGGGTACAGCCGAAGATAGGATATACTAAAGTTACATATGTGATATTAACAGAAGAAGGCAAACAGCATCAAAGGAAGTTTTGGCAAAGTTGACGTTCGACTCTCCGTCCGTTGACAAGAAACACTAAAATTTAAATAATTGAATTCGTTTACCACACGTAGTACAAGAAGACCTAGACGTATGTGATATTAATGTTTTTGTAGTGCATACACTAAAACCTTTAACTTTTTGGGTACTTCCCTCATTGTGTGTGTACACCGAATTATATTTTTACATGGTAGATTTGTTCCAGAGAAAACCGTGTAAAAAACAAGTAGTCGGGAGTGCCCGACTAGGAGATATCATGAACCCAGTTCTTACATTAATTTATTTATTACCTATCGCAAAAATATACACACATTCGTATACTGCAAGCAGTGTAAGTAGTTTAAGCAGCTAGCTTGCTTCTTCAATCAAATAATTGTTACATGTGTATGCTATTCGAGATTATACATGCCAAATTTGGGTTCTCTAGCTCTTATAACTTTTAAGTCATGGCCCGAAAACGCTGTTCTGAATTTTATCGATAACTTTTGAAGGGGAAGAGTTATCGATAAAATGAAATAAACTTGATCTGTCCTGGGTCTACGAGAACTTATATTCCAAATATGAAGTCTCTAGCTTTTGTAGTCTCTGATATCCGCGTGTTCATACAGAGAGACGGACGGACGGACAGACAGACTGACGGACTAGATGGCTAGATATAATATAATACTTTATATATATATATATATAATATATACTTTATATGGTCGGAGATGCTTCCTTATGCCTGTTACATACTTTTGCACAACTTCATTTTTAATGGGTTCAGGGTATAAAAAGACTGTGTAAAAATAGAATTAGGTGTATTTCTGTTTTTGTAATTTTATATATTTGTAGTGGCAATACGTAGGTCCAGGATATCTCCAAGGCGAAAACTTTTTGCTAGAGCACCAACTTACTTTTCTATGAAACCTAGCGAAATGCATGCACTACATACCGCTATTCGAGGTTGATGACGCCAATACCCACCGCGTAGTATTCATCACTACCGCGCCATGAACATATCATTATAACACATGACGTAGTTGTCACCAACTGCGACTGTGTGTCGATCTATAAAAGGAAAAATAAAACAGTTTCCCGGGCTCTCTGGCAGTGACAGTATGAAACTCACACCTATCTACTCCAAATCGAATAGCTGCCGCGTGGGCAGTCCGTGTGGCACAGCCCCATGTTACTGTAACGCCAACGCAATGGGCAATCATAGAGTTGGGCGTGCAGACTGTGTGGCTGGTTTTGTGGAGCATCCTCAACTGTGCCACCACACTTAATGCAAACGCTTTCACATGCATCTTGATAAAAAATTAAGAGTCGAACCGCTGTTGCCAGCGCCTGAGATTTATGTAAACAACTCACTGCTGTCCAATCTGCTGTTGTTACGGTCTTTGTCTGTGTTGCAAACGTTGCAAAATTTCTGAACAGAAGTAGGAAAATGACCAATTGTGTGGAATTCCACAGGGCGGCGTTAAAGCTGACTGGATTTTCAAGAGACACCCAAAGTCGCAGCATCCGCACCACTGACTCATTATAACTTCACACTAAGCACACAATTTGCCCGCATTATTTCAACGGTCGGTCGGCCGGTCGATCGAGTTGTCATTGGGGTTGGACTAAGGCGGTGGAGCTTCGTCCGCAGAAATCTGTACAATTCAATCTGTTTTAAGAATGCCGCCTATTGCATACAGAATTAATTTCACTTGCGTACCAGAAAGCAACAACACCAACCACGATGACAACCCGAACACTGACGCAAAAGCTGCTGCAGCAACAACTCGTTTGCATGTGGCATCATCATCATCATCAGCAACCGACCAGAGTGAGGCCAGAAGCCAGACGTTATGCCAGTTGTGCCTTAAAATGTGTGTGTGTTTATCAACCAGACCCAGTTGCGAACTCCCTTCGTTATAAGCGTATAGAACTGCAGATGCTCCAACTACAAAAGTCAGTTGAAAATATGACACAACTGGCGCCACCACAGCAACAGCTAAAGCGTACAACAATGACACCCCATCTCTGTTTAAATACTTGGTAAACACACACACATGCATATGTGTGTACATACCTACAATATGTATGTATATTGAATATAGTATATGTAAAGTAAACTTTTCTCCCCGATGAGCATATTACTTCAGGATTGGCAATTGAACCAAAAAAAGCAATAGTCTAATTGAATTTATTTTTTATTAGTATTTGTTTTAGTATTACTATTTAATACATCTTTCAGCACAGCCAGCCGAAACAGAAGTTTTAGCAGTGTTAATCAACGAATCTATTAGTTAATAAATAATATTGTACTTCTTGAGACACTAGCCTTTATTACTAATTTGTAATTTCTGTGTTTTTACTAAAACTTTCAGCACAACAGGCAGAAACTGAAATTTTAGCTGATTTAGTTCCATTCATAAAGTCAACGATAAGGCATCGCATCGAACATGTTCGAAGGCTCCATGGGCAGACTGTAAATGATTTTCGCAATTTAATTGAATTAGAGATTGAGGCGAGACGATATTGTTGTCGATATTTTGAACCACACTTAAATTAACTAATTTTTATTAAACATTTTTTAACAAAATCGGCAGTTTATATTAGAGGCATATTCAATAATTCTGCAGAGTATTTAAGCACTGAATATAACCTAAAGAAAAATTAATTAATGTTAAAATTGATCTGGATTTAAGAAAACAACAATTTTATTTTGCTTATATGTGTTTAATAATATTGTTTTTTATATAGATTCTTTAGTATTATCATAGCAATCTTGCAATGATTATTATAAAAACAATATACACCTGATTCTCTTGTTACACGTTCATTTTTTACACGATTTTACTTTACCCCGGTTACATGATTTGAATCTTTTTGGCTTAAAGTTTTATTTGTGCCAAATTTGTTCAATTGTTTGTACACGGTAGTTTCTGGAACCAAATAGAGAATTATAGATATAGTATAGTTTATGAAAAATAAATTAAGTGTGTTATACATTTATTATTTAAATTTTTTTATTTTAAACACTGAAATAAAATCATGAACAGAACTATCGCGCACATCTCAATTGCAACACAACCGGTTCGAACGGTGTTGTTTTTAGCATGAAGCGAGCGTGTTTGGTCCTCTCAAAACGGAAGATACTCTCGTGGTTAATAGACGTGCTGTGCTGCTGCCTGTCGGACGTGTTCTCAAAGAATGCGATATAAAGTGTGAACAATTTAAATAAGTGAAAAACGTCGAAAAATGCATTATATTTGTGAAAGTTAAAGCGGAAACGCAAATATATTTGTATTCCTACATCTACTCAAATTTTATAGTGTAATATATCATTATTTTTGAGTGAATTTGCCCCCAAAGGCTTTATTCATTAATATAAGATATCTTTAAGGTGGTACTGATATCTTATCAGTTTTTGTAAATTACTGCTAACGCAAAGCAAAAGTAAATTGTTTGCAAAGAAAAGGGAATTTTGTAAACCATTCTGTGGATTACGCGTTTCACTAAAGTATATATTGCGGAATTTCTTTGTTTAAATAATGGATATCGTCAAAACAGACCAACTATACATGCAATTAAATTCAGCAGAGCTTGAAGCTATTATCAAAAAAGGTAAGCTTAATATTTTCGCAAGTTATCGTAAATTTCCAAAGAACCATTCAATTTGCGAATTAAAATTAACGGTTTAGGCATTAAAGTACTTATTCAAAACGATTTCGTTAAGGGATTAATTATTTGATTGTTAATTTTTTTTTACATATTGAAGATTTTTCTATTTTAACCATATTTACCGTTTGTTCATGCTCAATTTTAATTTAATAATTTTAATACAACAGAAATCATCCGCTTGGTGCACGAATGCTATATTATATATTACTTTTTGTTAAATTCTTATTTATATGTATAAATTTAATCAAGACGACATGCTGACTCAGACCATCTACATACATGGTAGACCACGAATTTAGCAGCATTAATTTTCGGATGTTTTCTATCCGCGATCCTAAGCAGCAAAGCAACTTATGTAGTTACTTTAAACAATTTTATAAAATATCGCAAAAAATTTAGTTGTGGTTTCACTAACAAGGTTACTGAGAGCCTTGGGTAAATAAATTCCAAACACAGGTGCTAAAATATGGTTTTTACAGAGCCTGAAGAGCTAGCAGCCCACTGCTCATAAAACTTGGCCATGTTTCAACTGATAATCAGCTAATGACTTATTGTTACCAGGATACAGATCGTATGGTAAACAGTTATCGAACATTCAGCTGAATACACAAACTGTAAATAAAAGCTAAAAAAAATGTCTGTATGTACATTGAAAATAAAAATCTTTAATAATATTTCAATAATTGTACCAACGACACTCATCTGGTATTACCTGCAGACTGACACTTTATAGCATCGCCCGAATGAACATTTTCTTACAAAGCGAATAAATCGCTCTCACTATGCTATTTTCATATTTTTGGCTTACATTGTTTACCAGTAATAGCCGGACGAGTATCTCTGTAACTAGTGGCGCCAGCTAAAGGCGGCGCCGTTTGGCAATCACATTTAGTTTTTGGGATTCGGTTGTATGCTGCCCCGCCACAGCCCTTTTTGGTCAACCAGTCTGTGACTCCGGAGCGTCGGAGTGGAGTCGTGTCGCGTCGCAACTTTGCAGTTACGGCAACGGCAACCCCCAATGAATCTGATGGCTTGCAGCTACTGTGAGTAGCTTTTGACAACATATTTATTTTCGATCCCTAGTCACTGTCACTGTTTTTCTATAACTACTAAGGGGTCTACTCATGCGGTTTGTGCGTTTATTTTTGCTGTCTCGAACACAAAGTTGCTGTTCGCCTGGCAACATATGTTGGGTTTGGTTTTTGTACGGTCCCATATGTTGTTCAGAAGCTAGGGTTTGCTGGCCAATGCCTCCGATTGCTCACATTACGACAACATTGAAAGATAAAGTTTTTGAGGAGTATGAAATCGTTCGCTCTATTGGGAATTCGGCGACTGCCAAAATTGTCTGTGTTTATATGTATGTACATATATGAAGTGACAGAACAAACAAACAACAAGCGGGGAAGGATTATCTTCGGCGTGCCGAAGATTTTATACTCTTTTCGAAACTTTAGGCAATTTTCACTCTGCCAACTGCACCACTGAAATTTCATAAGCTGTACAATATCGTTTTGTCGCGTAACATTTTGTTTTTTTTGTTCTAAGAATATTTAATTCATTGCCAGTTGTATAGCAGCTATAAGATATAGTGATCCGATCCGGCCGGCTCCAACCAATGTGATGTCTCTTTGAATAATAGGTATCTGTGCAAAGTTGTATCGCAATAGCTTTAAAAACATGGGATATATGGCCAAAACCGATTTCGAGTTGTATGGCAGCTATAAGATATGTGATCCGATCCAGCCGGCTCCAACCAATGTGATGTCTTTTTGAATAATAAGTATCAGTGCAAAGTTTCATTGCGATAGATTCTAAAGCATGGGATATATGGCCAAAACCGACTTCGAGTTGTATGGCAGCTATAAGATATAGTGATCCGATTCGGCCGGCTCCGACCAATGTGCTGTCCCCTGGAATAATAGGTGTCTGTGCAAAGTTTTATCGCGATAGCTCAAAAACTGAGGGACTAGTTTGCATACATACAGACAGACAGACAGACAGACAGACAGACAGACAGACAGACAGACAGACAGACGGACATGGCTAGATCAATTTGTATTGTCATTCTAAGCATACTGGCAGTAACTTTTGGGGTCTCCGACGCTTCCTTCTATGCGTTACAAACTTCAGGACAAACTTAATATCTATTTTCTTCGAAAAGAGTATAAATAAAGAGACTTTAAGGATGAGAATTACTTTGCACAATCATAATTACCTTAAGATATATCTACTATATGAACTGAAGTATCCAAAGTATGAATTTTACAATTATGTTAATGTATTGTGTTAAGTTTCAGAGTAACACGTGATATTGCCAATACAAGGTGGCATAGGGACGATTTTAAATGTGCCCGCTCGGTTGGAGATCGATACTCAAATTTGCCGTCAATATTTTGTTTCATTCATAAAAGTGACGAGTCATACTATAACAAACACAAGATCATCGTCTAATGCGCTTATACTAGTGATAAGAACATGCTTCCCACACACGGAACCTGACAGCAATACAATAAGCAGCCAGTATGAAGCAGACTCTGTCTGATAACCTTTGCATGACTTTCAGTATGAGTACTTAGGTTTTTGTGTCTCGTACATTTTATATGTGAATTTTTAAATTATGTTTCACTTCGACTCATTCATTCTTGGACAAAAAGGCCAATTATATCTGAACGGTTCAAGTTTTCTTCGCAATAATCGCAAGGTAGGTTTTGTTGTTTTCAATTCTAAGGCTTGATATTCAGATAGCCTCTGAAGATAAATTCATCAGATAAAAAGAAAGCTGTTTAATCAAATCTTAAAGCAAATCAGTTCTTACGATAGATTTGTATGTCAGCTATGTCCATTAATTTCCAAAATTAAAAGTAAACTTTTACAGTATCCATGCAGCATACATTTTAAGCATGTAAGAGTGCTCTAGTCGGGAATGTCCGACTAAGAGAAACACTGAGCCCAGTCATTACATTCATTCATATTAACCTGCCAGTGTACATACATACAGACCCACAATTAGCAATTGGCATGCTTTTCACTAAGCTCCACACCACGGAAATTTCTGTGTTTAATTTTAATGGGTTCAGGTTATAAAAATATAACAAAGGTTATAAGAGCTTTAACGTATATAGATAATAATTAATTAATCTTAGTTTCTTTCATCTAAAACGGCACCTGTCACATTAATTAGATGTAAGTTTGGGTAAGCATAACCGAATTATTCTTAAGACATCAAAACTTCTATCTGTATTTGCATACTCAGATATGTATGTGAAATGTACATACATACGTACAATACTTAGTTAGCTATTCTTATTTATTCAGCCCGACTCACAAGTTGCTTGAATTTCACTTCGCCGTTTTCTGGTCTAAAATTAGCAAAGATAGCAAAAATATAAATAGTTGTGTCAACATTCTAAAATAATAAAAAAAAGACAGTCACATGTGGCTGTGCGTGCTGTTTTGTTAAGATAAGCGAAGTCTCAGTGAAAAGCATCCAGGTAATGCTATTGTCATGTATGTAAGTAACATGTTTGTTGGAAGGTATAGCCTATGTGATTTTATTTTCTCAAGTTTTTGAAAAACTATTACCAAGGACAAGAAAGATTGTTTATAAAGGATTGCACTCTAACAGTAAATAAAATGACATTGCAAAACAAAACTAATACACTTTTCCCTTTGAAAAAAGAGTATACAAATAATGAAGTGCGTACTTACAGGGTCTATTGGACCTACATAGAGGTGGGAAAAGAGAGTTCAAGACTATGTATATGCATCTATTAATTAAATAATTCTACAACAATTAATATATCTATTAAATATAATAGATAGTAAGTATTTAGTATCTATTACATCTAAAATTTAAATTCCTTTGGCTTCGCTACTTTTAGATTCTCCCAGCTCAAACGACCGCGACGCCGGCTTTTGCTCCGCAAGTTCAGAAAGCGAGGGCGGTGATGACTTGGCACTAGAACAAGTACGTATAAGCAGTCCCAATATCGGACTGACGGAAGAATATGGCGCAGTCAAAGAAAAGTCTATTGGGCTGGTCCGCAATAAGCGCAAGAGCATGGAACCATCAAAAGTCGTGGAGTCGACATCGTCGCCAACTAATTTTCCTTAGCCCCTAGTTCATGCGGGGCACCGTCGGGACCCCTTAAAAAACGAATACGCTACACTTCTTCGGCTGACTCGGCGGTGATGTTGACGCCACCATCTCTTCTGTCCCCGCCTCATATCACCAACCTTAAATCACCCTCTGCGCACGTGTGGGATCCTAGTCAATTGTTGGCACGTGAAATATTGCCGAATCCTGCGGAGATTTTCGTGCGCCATCCGAGTCACGACACTACTCGCGCATTCACCTTCACAACGCAGCCAGAACAGCAAGAGCCGTTGTCATTGGTGGCAAGGAAGCCGCAATCCAATGACGCAGAAACCATGATATCGCAGCTGCATTCCAACCTCAAGTATTCCGTGCAAAATTCAACACACAAAACACCAACGAAAGCATGCAGTGAAGCTCGTGTAGAGCAAAATATTGATGACATATGTAAAGATCACCATAGTGGTTCGCTATCGAGGCCGCAGCAAAGGAACTATAAAAATATGACACGCGAACGCAGAATTGAGGCTAACGCTCGTGAACGCACCCGCGTTCACACTATTTCCGCCGCCTATGAGACGTTACGTCACGCTGTACCAGCATATGCCAGCTCTCAGAAACTATCCAAGTTATCGGTGCTGCGAGTAGCCTGTTCCTACATACTTACGTTAAGTCGTATGGCTGGTGGAGACTACAGCTCCGATCAATCAGAGCCGTCTATTGCTGATTGCATTGACGCCATTACTTCAACTATTCAAACCGAAGGAAAAGTTAAACGAAAGAAAGACGAATAACAGGGAAGTGATCTTCTTTAATTGGCTTAATTCTCCAATTTGTAAGGACTTTGAATGTGACTGAGTTACTATCTATTACAATTTAGTGAGTGCCCTTAAGTGTCGTCCTAATAGTTCCTGTCCAGTTGCTTATGTCCATACGGGACGAAGCGCATATGCACAACTAAGACATAGATGAAGTCACACTTAATCAAACAGCTTTATAAGTTTTATGACTTTTTTAATAGGTTGAAATATACTATATTAAAAAAAAACAAGTGGGGAAGGATTACCTTCGGCGTGCCGAAGATTTTATACTCTTTTCGAACCTATAGGAAATTTTCACTCTGCTAACTGCACCACTGAATATTTAATTCATTGCAAGTTGTATAGCAGCTATAAGATATAGTGATCCGATCCGGCCGGCTCCAACCAATGTGATGTCTCTTTGAATAATAAGTATCTGTGCAAAGTTGTATCGCGATATCTTTAAAAACATGGGATATATGGCCAAAACCGACTTCGAGTTGTATGGCAGCTATAAGATATAGTGATCCGATCCAGCCGGCTCCAAACCAATGTGATGTCTCTTTGAATAATAAATATCAGTGCAAAGTTTCATCGCGATGATTAAAAACATGGGATATATGGCCAAAACCGACTTCGAGTTGTATGGCAGCTATAAGATATAGTGGTCCGATCCGCCTACTCGACTAATGTGCTGTCCCCTGGAATAATAAGTGTCTGTGCAAAGTTTTATCGCGATAGCTCAAAAACTGAGGGACTACTTTGCATACATACAGACAGACAGACAGGCGGACATGGCTAGATCAATTTGTTTTGTCATTCTAAGCATACTGGCAGTAACTTTTGGGGGTCTCCGACGCTTCTTTCTATGCGATACAAACTTCAGCACAAACTTAATATACTATTTTCTTCGAAAAGAGTATAAAAATTAAATACCACGCACTGTGGGCAATTTTCATATGTGTACATATATAATATTATGATATTTATAGGATGTAAAATCTGTCATGTGATCTTATTTTAAACACGCTTTTATTGTAAAGTCTATAATACAAAAAGGCAGATTTCTAAAGTTATTCTGCAGTACAAATAATAAAATATACAATAAGTTTAAAATTCTTCAAAAGACAATATTTGTAATCATTTGAGAAAAAACACCTATGACAATAATTGCCGCTATGTCAGAAATCAACATTTTTTTGACTACGAACATCAAAAAAATACAAATTATACATCATTATGTTTAAATAATGTTTGGGTCAGTAAAGTCAAGCTAATTGTATTGTATCGGCTAGTGAATTTATATATTTTTGGCCAAAATTTATGAAAACATAATGTTTGTATGCATTATGGAATGTTTTAAAAAATAAAAAGATATTTTGGATAATTTATCTCCTATATAAACACTATACACATAACCAATAATCTCATTTTATATGTATTAGGTGCCATAAAAGCAGAATGTTAAAATACAAAATTGACTATCATATGAAATATGTGTTTCCCTGGGACTGGCCCATTACTCACCTTGGTGCGAGCGCACCTACAAAATTTGTGTTAATAGTTAAATCGTCAGCGCGTATATGGCTTATACATTTTTATACGTTCAATAATCTTATCAGAACATAACATGATGGACTCATAGAAGAAGAGAGAAAAAAAGAGAGAGAGAGAGTTAAAGCAACAGGTGCGCAAACAACCGCAGTCAGCCAGTTCATATGCACCGAGCTCTCACGAGCTGTTTTGGGACACTAGAACTAGCCGCCGATTGTAATCAGTCACAGAAGTACAAACAAATATTGCCACTTAATCTCACAGGCAAGCAAATGTGTACCGATATCGAATTCGCGTAGTTGGTGCATGCGCACTTATGATACAAAAATATTAAAGAAATTCTGTATATGTATATGTATATATATTTTAAAAGCATATACTTGACCTAGTGTGCAATAGCGGGTTTAAATTACATCAGCTTGTAGCTTATAAAAAACTTGTTTATTAGAGCTGGTTGTTTGCTATATAAAATGTATTATGCAGATGGTTGAGGCGGTGCATGTATTTTCCGTATACGTGGTTTTATAATCACCTTTATTACACTTTATACATACTGAAAATTTTGTTAAGTATTGGTAAGCTGTGAAAATGTATGTAACACGTAGAAGGAGCCATTTCCGACGACGTGCTGATTCGATCTATCAATATCAGTCGGCCTCTTTTATCTAGGAGACTACAGTCACCAACTTCTTTTATACAGCTATTGACTATATTTCTTACGAAGATAACGATTTTGAAAGGTTAACAGGTAGGTCTTAAAATTGTATTATATAACCTTTTTTTATACCCTGATCCCATTAAAAATGGGTAAAAAGGGTATTATGGTTTTGTGCAAAAGTATGTAACAGGCATAAGGAAGCATCTCCGACTATATAAAGTATATATATTCTTGATCAGTATCAACAGCCGAGTCGATTTAGCCATGTCCGTCTGTCTGTCATTCCGTCTGTCGTCCGTCTGTATGAACACGCGGATATCAGAGACTACAAGAGCTAGAGACTTCATAGTTGGAACATAAGTTCTCCTAATCCCGGGACAGATCAAGTTTATTTCATTTTATCGATAACTCGTACCGTTTAAAAGTTATCGATAAATTTCGATTTCAGACAAGCGTTTTTGGGCTATAACTTACCAGTTATAAGAGCTAGAGGCCCCTAATTTGGCATGTACAATCTCGAATAGCATACACATGTAACAAATTTTTCACCCAATTTCCCCCAAATTGTAAAAAACGCATTTTTGAAGGTACGACCTTGCAATTTGGGTTGGTCACACATTTTATAGCCAATGTTATGTCCTAAAAATTTCAGATAGATTGGACAATAAACACAGAAGTTTTTAAAGATTTTACTTTCCATTGTGTGGGGGTCGGTGAAAAGCAAGCTAACTGCTTAAACCGCTTGCACTGCTTGAACTGCAGCATGTGTGTGTTTAGGTTAGTATGCATGATTGTAAGGACTTGGTTCAGGGTATCTCATAGTCGGGCACTCCCGACTAGAGCACTCTTACTTGTTTAGAATATGCTCTATAGTTTTGTTAAAATCTTACCTACATATTGGTTAAAAAGTGTGCAAGAATGTATATCAGAACGTAAACCAACAATTTAAAAGTGATGAAGGATTATCTTCAGCGTGCCGAAGATTTTATACGTTTTTCGAATCTTTGCACAGATTTCACTAACCTATATTTACCGGCTGTGCCTAGAATAGTCCGTGGCTGCAGAAAAAGAATTTATATTCGCTATTTATCGCTCAATCGCTTTGCAATTTTAAACATTGGTAACTAATAAGCATATTCAAGCGTACTCGGTAATTGAAAATATGTGAAATATGGTCAAACCACACCAAGTTGTATATCAGCTATAAGATATAGTTGTACGATTCGACGATTCCGACAAATGTGCAGTATCTTCGCATTATTCGCTAATGAGCCAAGATTCATCGTAATAGCTACAAAAACAAGTGGCATTTATTTTCTTTTGTTCTAAGAATTAATATCATGAATTTAAATTTTCTTTTGAAATATTAAATTTATTTCCAGTTGTAAGGCAGCTATAAGATATAGTGATCCGATCTGGCCAGCCCATTCTAATGTGCTGTCCCTTTAAATATTAAGTATCTGTGCAAAGTTTCATCGCGATACCTTTAAAAACATGGGATATATGGTCAAAACCGACTTTGAGTTGTATGGCAGCTATAAGATATAGTGATCCGATCCGGCCGGTTCCGACCAATGCGCTGTCCCTTTGAATAATAAGTCTCTGTGCAAAGTTTTATACCGATAGCTCAAAAACTGTGGGACTAGTTTGCATACATACAGACAGACAGACAGACAGACGGACATGGCTAGACCAATTTGTTTTGTCATTTGGGGGTCTCCGACGCTTCCTTCTATGCGTTACACACTTCAGCACAAACCTTATATAAAATTTTCTTCGAAAAGAGTATAAAACAAGTAAGAGTGCTCTAGTCGGGAGTGCCCGACTACGAGATACCCTGAACCCAGTCCTTACAATCATTCATATTAATCTAAGCACACACATGCTGCAGTACAAGCAGTACAAGCAGTGCAAGCGGTCTAAGCAGTTAGCTTGCTTTTCGCTGAGCCCCACATAATGGAAAGTTAAATCTTAAATAACTTCTGTGTTTATCGTCCGATCTTATTGAAATTTTTGGGGCAAACAATTGTCAATAATATGTGTGACCAAACCAAATTGCAAGGTCGTACCTTCAAAAATGCGTTTTTTTAACTTTTGGGGGGTTTGGGGGTGGTATCCAAAAAGTGAAAAATTTGTTCATGTGTATGCTATTCGAGATTATACATGTCAAATTAGGGGCCTCTAGCTCTTATAACTTGTAAGTTATATCCAAAAAACGCTGGTCTAAAATCGAAATTTATCGATAACTTTTGAACGGGACGAGCTATCGATAAATTTTAATAAACTTGATCTGTCCCGGGATTAGGAGAACTTATGTTCCAAATATGAAGTCTCTAGCTCTTGTAGTCTCTGATATCTGTGTGTTCATACAGACAGACAGACGGACAGACGGACAGACGGACAGACAGACGGACATGGCCAGATCGACTCGGCTATTGATACTGATCAATAATATATATACTTTATATGGTCGGAGATGCTTCTTTATGCCTGTTACATACATTTGCACAAACCCATAATACCCTTTTTACCCATTTTTAATGGGTTCAGGGTATAACAAGGGGGAAAGGATTATCTTCGGCGTGCAGAAGATTTTATACTCTTTTCGAAGCTTTAGACAATTTTCACTCTGCCAACTGCAGCACTTTCATATGCTGTAAAAATTATTTGTATCGCGTGGCATTTGTATTTTTTTTGGTTTAAGAATATTTAATTTATTTCCAGTTGTATGGCAGCTATAAGATATAGTGGTCCGATCCGGCCGGCTCCGATCAATGTGATGTATGTTTGAATAAAAAGTATCTGTGCAACGTTTCATCGCGAAATCTTTGAAAACATGGGATTTATGGCCAAAACCGACTTCCAGTTGCTATAAGATATAGTGGTCCGATCCGGCCGGGTCCAACCAATGTGCTGTCCCCTGGAATAATAAGTGTCTGTGCAAAGTTTTATCGCGATAGCTCAAAAAATGAGGGACTAGTTTGCATACATACAGACAGACAGACAGACATGCAGACAGACAGACGGACATGGCTAGATCAATTTGTTTTGTTTTTCTAAGCATACTGGCAGTAACTTTTGGGGGTCTCATACGCTTCCTTCTATGCGTTACAAACTTCAGCACAAACTTAATATACTATTTTCTTCGAAAAGAGTATAAAGACAGACAGACAGACGATCATGGCCAGATCAATTTTTTGTTGTCATCCCAACCATTTTAAAGATAATTTTTTTGTGTCTCTAACGCTTCCTACTACAATCTTCAGGACAAAATAGGAGTATAGAAATGGTCGTAAGGAATTATCAGAGCATTATATAATATTATTAATATGCATATAACCCAAGACTATCATCTGCCTAGCTTGAATATGAATCTAAGCATCCCAACATGGTACACCTATAAATTTATTTGCAAATAATGATGTGAATGATTTAGCAAACTTGTTATTTGGATCGATGGTTTTTGCCGACGCTATAGGTTGGCAATTATAATGTTTGTTTCTGTATATTGTTATTACTTACTGTTCAATTTATTTATAAATAGAACGAATGAAATTATCACCTAATTGGTTAAAAGCATGACAATATATTTAAGTATGTAAGTGATCATTTACTAATCAGCTTTTGATTTAATATAAATAAGCTATATTTAATGAACTTAAACCAAGTTTAGATGATGTAATTGAGACAATTGATTTCCATCGTATCATGGGCTTGTAGAAATGTTAACTTAATAAATATTAAAATGTCTCGTAATCACTTTCGATTTCATTAATGGGTGAATATACCTGCATCGTGAGGCTCTGCTATTTACCAAAACTTCTTATTACATTACCATTTTGGATTTTCTTATTAATAAATTATTCTAAATTAATTGTTTTCCGTTAACTCCCATTTTGTGCCAGTGATTGTCTACAACGGGAGCGAAATATAGGGGAAAGGTGTTTTATGAAGTATGTAATCAAAATACATGCAAATACTAATTCGTTTTTTGCGATATATGCAAAAAAGGTAAGTTCGCTGAACTGGAGCGCGTAAAAAAAGCCAAACTAAATGATCGAATTGCACAAATTGAAGTGAGGCTCTCTGTTCAAACAATTCAGGGTACATTAACTTTTTTTCCGGATTTTACGAGAACGTTCCACTTTCTGCATTGCCCAATTAAGATATATATCGTAGAGCTATTTTATCAAAACTGTGCTTCAAATAACTTGACTTGACTGTGTTGCTGGAATTATTTTGAAGCAAAGTAATTGGTGCAATCATCCAAAGACATCAAAAATCAATGAAATAAATCTTTTGAACGCATTTGAAATGCCTTCAAACTAATTTATATTCTGTCAGCGAAAGAACTGAAAAAAATCGCATGGTCAAAACGCTTAAAATTAAATAAGAAGTATGGCATGCAACCAAGGCATCCGAGTTGCAGCTTCTCTTACGGATATTAATAAGATTTATTTTAACATTAAAAACTTCATCGTGCTCGTACAACACTTGTCTGACAGACGAAGCCGAACATTACACATGTTGTAGCGCACGAACTTCAAAAATGTTAGGCCGCTTCCAGTGTCAACTCAAAAAATTAACATTTGTGTAAACAATTGAAACAGAAACTACAAGTCGGCGGATCACATGTTGTGCTTGGGATGAGAAGTTGATTTAACAGCAGCGAACCGAGACAATTTTGCACAAATAATGTGCGAAATATTGGCTAAAAATAGCTCTACCAACTGTTGCAGTATTTGGAAGTGAACAAAGTATGTCGCACTCGTGGCAGGTGTTAACATCGATTTCTGGTTTCTGTTGTTAGTCTATTTTTTCGCCATCAGAAGTTCGGGGGCGGTATATAATCATGATATCACATGTTGGTGGACAACAAACGTGAGTGTACAGTTAACGTAGCTTTTAGGGGCTCTTGTTGAATCCAAATGGCCTAACGTAAAGCAATGTGCTTCAAATTGTATACTCCACCATATTTACAAAATGGATACTAAAGACTCTAAATGCACTGACCGCAAGTCCTCTAACACGATTTGTAGTCCAACATATTTGATAGTAAGATGATTTTATATCGTATTCTTGTAAGCGTAGTATAAATACGAAAATTATTTTCAGAGGAATGTTTGCGCCTAAGCATTAATATGTATGTACATCTACACGCACAAATGTGCATACATGAACATGTACACGCACAAATATACATACATACCTATGTACATACTTAGATGGAGGCCCAACAGCTGGTGTCGCTTAGTTAAAAACAACGCAAAAGCAAATTATTTGCATATTGACGCTAAATTGTACGCCAAGTCAAAACAGCCTGGGAAGGGGCTAGACAGCAGTGGGGCCGGATTTGGCTGTGTGCATCGGAACGCATGAAACATTGGCGCCCAACGAGCAATGCACAAGTGACATTCTTAAAATAAAACAAATGAGAATGCTGTTTTCGTGAGTTATCGACTGCGAGATACCCCATATTCTTAATAAGTATGCATATACATACACAATAAAAGTATGGTGCTTCACGAAACCGTAACGTTGATGCTTCCTCAATTTTCAAAATAATATCTCTGCTTTTTATTCGATTGTAAATTATTGTAAGGTGATCACAATTATAAACTATTCATTGATATACAAAAAGGTGGCTTATGCAGCATTTTATTATGTCGTTCTTCGTAATCTTAATGTACACAGGGTAAGAAACAGTCTGGGGCCAGCTGGCAGAGTCGTTGCCAGACAATTGTTAAATCAAGCAATCCAAAATCGAATAACAATGTCTTTTGTGAATTACTTTAATAGTATACAATATTTACTTGCATATACCAAACCCATCCGAACCCACGTCTACTGCTTAGATTAAACAGTCCTTACAACAAGTGCGTATTATATCTACACTCATTTACCTGAAATTTAATAATTTCATGTATCGTTTATAATTGGCGCCTTTTTAGATTTCAACTTAAATGTGAACTAATTGTCATGGGCTTTACAGCCATCAAAGCAGCTTCAACAATGAACCGTTAACATATCTAAACGCTGCTAGTGCCCAATTAGCACGTAATTGTCTATAGTGTTGCCATTTTCTGTATGTAATTGGCGTGGCAGACAGGAATTTCAATTTACATTTGTGCAAATAGGAGCTGCGCATGTGCGCAGGCGCAAACGCAGACTTGTCGCCGGATTGGTTGCCTATGTTAGTACTTCTTGTCTGTTGTCGATCTTGCCATGCGCAAATGATAGTTGGCGCCAATATTTTGCAGTTAAAAACCCTGAACCAAAAAGGCAAAATAAACAAGTTGAAAGGATTATCTTCGGCGTACCGAAGATTTTATACTCTTTTCGAACCTTTAGGCAATTTTCACTCTGCCAACTGGACCACTGAAATTGCATATGCTGATAAAAATTGTTTTATTTTATACCCTGAACCCATTAAAAATGGGTAAAAAGGGTATTATGGTTTTGTGCAAAAGTATGTAACAGGCATAAGGAAGCATCTCCGACCATATAAAGTATATAAATTCTTGATCAGTATCAACAGCCGAGTCGATTTAGCCATGTCCGTCTGTCTGTCTGTCCGTCTGACCGTCTGTCCGATCCTCTGTATGAACACGCGGATATCAGAGACTATAAGAGGTAGAGACTTCATATTTGGAATACGAGTTCTCCTAATCCCGGGACAGATAAAATTTATTTAATTTTATCGTTAACTCGTCGCGTTCAAAAGTTAAAGTCTAAACACACACATGCTGCAGTTCAAGCAGTACAAGCAGTGCAAGCGGTTTAAGCAGTTAGCTTGCTTTTCACCGAGCCCCACACAATGGAAAGTAAAATCTTAAAGAACTTCTGTGTATATCGTCCGATCTTTCTGAAATTTTTAGGACATAACATTGGCTATAAAATGTGTGACCAAACCAAATTGCAAGGTCGTACCTTTTAAAATTTGGGGGCAATAGGGGGGTGGTATCCAAAAAGTGAAATATTTGTTACATGGGTATGGTATTCGAGATTATACATGCCAAATTAAGGACCTCTAGCTCTTATAACTTTTAAGTTATGGTCCTAAAACGCTAGTCTGAAATCAAAATTTATCGATAACTTTTGAACGGGATGAGTTATCGATCAAATGAAATAAACTTGATCTGTCCCGGCACTACGAGAACTTATATGCGAAATATGAAGTCTCTAGCTCTTTTAGTCTCTGATATCCGTTTGCTCATAGACAGACGGACAGACGGACAGACATACGGACATGGCTAGATCGACTCGGCTGTTGATACTGATCAAGAATATATATACTTTATATGGTCGGAGATGCATCCTTATGCCTGTTACATACTTTTGCACAAAACCATAATACCCTTTTTACACATTTTTAATGGGTTCAGGGTATAAAAACCAACATCACTCAGACTACCCCTTAAAATGTTTGTATTTGCAATAAATTGACTATTTGAAAATCAATGCACTCGTCGCATCATAATAAATAAGACAGTCGCTTACTTCCGTTTCTTCCTCTGTCGGGTATAGTTACCATTCGAATATACTATCATAATTAACGAACTTATTATAATTAAATGAACTAGGTGAAAGGTAAAGATCTTTTCTAGCTTCTCTTCAGAAAGGAATTATTAAGTATAGATCGTCGGAAGGATATATAGAAATATATATTCGTATAACGATGATAAAGACGGCACTGGCACCACTTCAGTAAGAAGAACAACCCGTGGCAACAACTGGCAGCTATCAATTTTGTTAAACAACCAACGCCTGACGAATAAGATGCCTGCTGCTAATTGTGCAAGACCAACACCTGGCTGCCTTGTCAACCAAAACATATACCTGTAGCGTGAAGCAAATGCTCAATACCGGTTGGATTAAGAGTCCACCCACGCGGTGCGAGCTTTGGCCCTTATGCCGTGCCGTATCACAAGATAAGCTTATCAGACCGCCATAATTTACACATTTGTGCTGTGGCCAGCACCAAATGCAATCCTACTTGCTACAAACAGACATGCACAGTCAATTGGCACCTGGCTTCAATGTGACCATACAACATGAGCCAGCTTATGCTTAACCATCCGCGTTTACCTACTGAAGGTCACAAATTAAATATGTGTGTATATATTATGCGTGGATTGGATTTTTTTTTTTGGTATTTGGTTTGTTTTCGCTTTTAGCTTTGTTTTTGCTTTTAGCTTTGTCAAAAGCTGCAGTCCTGTGCAGGTTAGTTCTGTTTGTCTGGAATATATTTAGGCATGTAAACAATTTTATTTTTCAAATCGAAAAAATTATAGATTTATGGGGTATAAAAGAAGAAATACAGTCGAAATCAATTCAATGAGGGGAATTATTAAAAGAATGTTCGTTTGAAATATGGTGCATCTAGTTCCTGCAAACTCCGCATAGGCGCCTCAGTTCGTCACTTTAATCAATAATATATAGAATGAAAGCTTAATGGGAACGGAGATGTATACTACTTGAGCGGGTTACATACTAGTGATCACGAGTGATTTCAGTACCATACTCGATTAAACTAAAAATTTCGAAATGGTATTTGGCCAAGGACATGTGTTACGCATATAAAAATGTATCTGCAAGGATGTGCACCGCATATGCATCTAGAATAAGTGCGGTTCACGAGTTACTCAAGTGTTAAAAACTCATATGGTTATACATACATATGTACATATGTGCAAAATAATGCAGGTAAACTCAGCGCAAATAAAATCAATAAAACAATGTCGCATTGAGGTTGCTGGAATTTTTGTTGCATCGTGAACCGAAATTTAAGAGTATAACAAATAAGAAACCCCTAGTCAAAAGTGTTAGACTAGACGATACCCTATAAAATTAATATTTGTATATTAACATACTACATTTTTTGTCTCCAATTATCATTAACACTGATATGCCAATTTAAAAATCACCGTAAATATTCGTAGAAAAAATGACATATACATTGGGCTAGGAAATCGCTTCCTTTAACTCTTGCATACATTTGCACCTTATCCATTTTATACAGGGTATAAAAAGGAGCACGTGGTAAAGCAAACGACGAGAACGCCGAAAAAGGATGTGAACGATGTGCCCAACTACCATATAAAAATATGCAATCAGATGAGTAAAAGATTGATCTCGAGCGATATTCCAAGAAACCGGGAGCTTGACCAGCAGTTGACGCTGTCGGTCCCTTAGACCTATACACTTACTCAATGTAGTATGAAACGTTGCAGAATCAGACTTAAAAGTTAGCAGTAAAGAACAAGTTTCAGACTGTATTGTGAATTTATCGCTTACACGAAACGGCAACTTTAGGCTTCAGAAGCAGCACAATTTAACTCTGATTTAATGTTGCTGAATCGAAGCAACCGAAACCAACTAAGAGCGTTGTAGACGTTAGCTCCAGACTGTCCGATACACTGTAGTGTAGTGCTACCTCAGAAGATAATATGGCCCTAGTGGTAGCAGGCATTGTAGAAAAAACCTACAAAATATTGTGTGCACGGAAAGGCATTCTACTAGCATAAAATATTATTTTACGAATTGTTAACAGAATAACAAAAATAGTAAGTTCTGTTAGATTCAGTTGCGATCCAACAGCGACACAACAGTGGATGCAAACACCCTTCATATCAGACTTTTCAGTGGATTGTTTTCTAAATTTGGAAATGACTACTTTTCAACTGGCAGTTCTCAATTAATCCATAAGTTTACTGAAAATTTGCATTACAAAAAAAAACAGGGATATATCCAAAAGAATTGCTAAAAATTACATATGTAATTAAAGATTGATCTAAGTGGTCGATACATTGAACGTTTAGTAAATCGATGATTTAAAATGAATTAGGTGATGAACGAACTACTATTATTTTCATCAATTCGGGGGCAACTTAGCTCTACTGAATATATTGAGAACATTGCTTCACTAAAGTCCCGACAACATGTCCTTGAACAATCCACAACAAAAAGATAAGTGCATTCGATGAATGCGTAATTGATTCTGACAGTTCCTTTAATCTACTCACAATGATAAAAGCAGCAGCTATCATTGATTCCACGGGATTAGCAAACGTCTGCAAGGCACGCATCACAAAAAGTGATTGATTCCATATGCTTTGGCTCGATACCACAAGTATGCCACTTCCCACAAATATCTGAGCACCTATGCCGGACAATTTTTCGATGACTGGTTTTTGGACGGCTTGTAATTTGGTCGGCAAGCGGCTATTATTTAAGTCTGTGATATAGCGTTGTATGTGGAAACAAGTTGCATTCCGTTGACCATTTCAAACAATTGACAGGAGCAGCTGCCGCGCCAGTGGCAGAGTGTGGCAGCGAAACCTCAATTGAGGTTTAATTTAGAATGTTGACGGTGGCTGCCGCACTGCGAAGGTATTGATTGTATCGTGTGCTGTGAGACTGCACTACACAGATGGAATATTGATAAGCCACTTAACGCAGCAATAGTAGCACCGACTTAACTTTTGCGTCTGGCCAGCTAATCGGGAGCCCCTGACCACAACATGACATATACTAGTCAGTTGGTGCGAATTTATTGTCAATTTGCTGATAACGAATATTTTTCCACATATGTAGGTTCAAATAATTGTGTGTATGTCCTTAAATTAAGAGACTTCTAAAATATTCTGTGTATTTTTGAATTTGATTTCTTACCTTATAAACAGCTGTGAACAATTTGTTGAACATTATTAGCTTTCCGTTATTTGTAAGGGGTTTTTGGAGGAATATAACTTTAAAGGTACACATATAGCTAAAACTATGAAGTTATAAAGCCATTACATTATAAGATAACTATCACATTAGTAAATAAGCTATTTAAAGTTAAGGAAAAGTATTTTCAAGTACACAAAGTAATCACACAAACTTTCCTGCTTTGTACACATATTTTTATTTGTACACTGGACTTCTCGTCCTTTTGCAGACACTCACACAACAGTGAAAAATATGAATCAAAATAACACAGAGCCAACCTTCAATAAATGCAGCTAATAACATCATCAATGGTGACAAATTACAGCGATGACCGAGTTATGCGCACAATGTGAAAACGGATCAAGAATCGTTTCGCCCAGTAGCAACATAAGCAAACAGCATACAAAAATATGAAATTAATAATTAATAACATCTGGATACAACAAAAAAAATGTCCCATTAATAGCTACACAGCCAATACTTGAGAAGCGATACCTGCAGTAATTGCCACACGCACGGAGCGACCATCGAAGGACAGTTGCTTCGAGCTGTTATGCAGGGTAAGCTTTAAATTGGACAGAACTTTGGATGCTTTTGGCATTTTATTTTTTTCGATGCGACGACATTTTAATTGCAGTGTCGGCGGCGAAATGAACAACATTTTAAAGGTAGCAGCGGGTGAGTTTTTGGTCGCTGACTGCCATGGACGCATAATTAATTCGGAGTTTGATTAATTACAAAAAATGGGTGCAGTCCGCAAACCTACCTGTCGTGCCCATTCGCTTACAAGTCCATCGGTTATAGTCGAAACGTTTGTACACTGGAAAGAAAGGATGAAATCGATTTTAAGAATTTTAATATTTACTACTTATGCAAAAGGAGAAACCGAAAAATCTTAACAACTTCATAACCCTTTAAAAGTAAGTCAGAAGGATCTAGTTGAGTTTATTTCCCTAAGGCATACACTGTGTACTCTGTATATGTAGACCTTTCGTACTTACAGTGTAATTTTTTAATTCCGAAAATATAAAAATGTGAATGTATAAATACGCATAATCTTAAAACAGTGCTGCTATTCTTGAATAAAGCTCAAACGCGTAAGTTACCAGTAAGTATTAAAGCTATAAGTTTATATTTAAGTATTCTAGGGCTCTTGCAGAATTAAACATTCAAATTGAATCGCTTGCTTAAGAACTCCTAGTTTGAATAGTTTCCTTTTGCCGGCACTGTACATTAGTTGTGATAGATGGAGAAAAAACGAAGTACTTTTACATTAACTTAAGCAAATACTAAAACACAGACGATGGCGATCGCTGTCGGGTGCATTCAGTGGACTGTCAATGATCCACTTCATTACCAAAACAGACGAAAAATGCGTAGCACGTTCGAACTTGAACCATAAATAATAATATTTTTTCCTTGCTGTGACAGAAGTGGCTTCCTTTGGCAACCTTGGGAAATATTTGCCGTCTACGCGACCATTTCGGCTTTGCCCATTTTGATGAAGCTTTTTGCTGCACATGCCAAAACAATGTCAACTGTCTTGCTCAACACATGCAGACATAAACGTCAGTTAAACGCAGCAGGCCCACAGACAAGGCATCGAAAACTGGCATAAGGGGTCTTTAATCGATTATCATTTTTAATAATCAATTGAAGAAGACCTCTACAGTCCACCTGCGTTCCTGTTAAGGCCTGCTTTTGGCGCTCGAGTTGACAGCACGTTGACATTTATGAGTGGAAGCGCCCTGCACTATGCTATTTGCTATTTTAATTGCAGGAAAATATGTAGTAAGAATGTTAGGTAAAGATGAAAATATAAATCTACGCGCTTCATCAACGGATGGCTTTCTATCCATTCTGCATTTAAATCTAAAGCAAGTCTATATTAATTCTGCATTTACAATTTGTCGATTTTCTATGAAAAACATGCCATACACGATAAGGCGCCCAAATTCCTAGAAATACATTTCCAACATTTAAAACTTGTATAACTTTGTCAAAACTGATCCGATTTTCGATCCCGAAGCACTTTTGATCATGGTTTGGGTTTTAGATTGCTGAAGCAATTTTTGTTTGTCAAATTTAATTTTATATAGCACAAACCGATATAAGGGTGAAGATAAGACTCCCAAGTCCCAGAAATAGCTTTCTGGGCTCCGTTTTGGTCAGTATTTGAAGTCTATAATATTTCTGCACTTAAATCTAAGGCAATTTGAAATGTTAGATTTTCTTTCAAAAACAAGGCACGAAAAGGCTCCCAAGATCCTTGAAATGATTTTCAAACATTTAAAGCCCCCATTAAATTTAAAACTCTTACCTCTTTAAAACTCTTAGCCCTTATTAATGTTCATTCAATCTGAAACGACTTGCATTGATAATAGAACGAGCTGCAAGGATATTAAATAATTAACTGAAGTTGTATCAACATTTCACAGTTAACTTACGCCTTGGCTTTACCGGCAAGTTGGCACTCACGACAAAAACGTTCCAGAGCTTAACGTCACCTCGTATGTTTACAATATCGATGTCAGCGGGATTCATTTGATGTTTAAAAGTCAGCAGGGAATTGCTATTGACAAATAACTCATAGCATTGCTTCCTACAGGCGATTATAAGAACAAATGCCTTTCCCGGCCCTAAATGTGTATGCAGGCGCGACACTTCCCGACGTACCCACGTCCCATTTATATAAGCACTCCTTGTTATAATGGCCTTTCCCACCTTGGCGCGGCTATTCCGTAAGAAACTTGGGCTAAATTGTAATGAAACCGTAGGCTGCGGCCAAATACTCTGGCCACGTTGTAAAGCCACGCTGAAACGTTGTGGCATAAGACACACACGACCCTCAATACGTAATGCACGGCCAGCCGTCAGTTTTTCGCCTTGTGGCATACGACCATAGAATGGTATGGTCAGATGGGCTTGACCCACATGCTCAAGAAATTTAGGGGAAACTTCAATTCGCAGCCAATCTTGCTGCATTGTGTTACGGCCCTCATCATCAATGTCTTCTGAAGTATCTTTGACATAAGGTAAAAAGCTGGCCACAGAGTGGCTTAAGCGAATTGGGTATTCCGTACAATAGAATACGTCTATGACCATATCAGAAACATCACCTCGTACATCTACTCCGGTCAGCCACTTGTACGGCATACGATATTCATACTGGGCAAAGTGAAAACCATTCACCGCAATATAAAACGAATTGTCAGTGAGGAGAACCTGCATCCAAAATGTTTTTCCACGTTTTAACTGAAAAGGTAAGCTAGACGAATTTTCTTCTGGCCCCCACTTGCCCATTAGTCGGGAGTTGCGTACTATGTAGCTTTGCGGAAGGCGAGCACCAATCTGCAGAGCCACGTCTCCACCCTCAGATTGTTGGCTTTTCCGTTTAGTCAGAAAATCTATCACAAAGTGCTCACAATCACTAAGAATTAATCCGTGAAAGAAAAAACAAATGCCGGGCACTGGCTGCCTAATCAGCGTCAACTGTTTGCGCCGACGGAAAGCGCTTCGTTCTTCATAGAATTTCGACATGGCATCCAGGTCACGGCGCAGGGCAATGCTACGAGCGCCTTTGTATATATGCATGGCCTTGCAGCCGCCTCTGTCTGTTATGCATGCTCAAAAAACGGCTTTTCTAAAAGGCGTAGTTTCGTTGAAAATCAATGTTTAACGGAAATAATTTTGACAATGTCATCTGAATAGCAGTTTGAAATAAAAAACTTTTTATAGTAAAATTTAAACTAAAAATTACTCCATGGTGGCGTCGATATGTAGATTTGGATTACGAATCAATAACAATATATTTCTTAAATTTCCGATATAATTTAATTTGGTTATAGCCACAGAACACATACTGCGATCCTCCAAATCGAGCATTCCCACTAAATTTTGTTGTATTTATTTATTAAAGCTAAATTTCATTTACATGTTAAGCACATAATTTAATGACAAAAAATATTGGAGCTTACATGTTGAAACATTTATACAAAAAATAAACAAATTACAATTTTAGATACAATTTGATCATTTCTGATAGCAGTTTTATATTGATTGAAACACTATATATTCGTATTATCTATGCCTGGATATTTGTATACATAACAAAATATATTTAAATAAGACTAAGAGTATATTATTGTCACTAAAGGCAACTGGTAAAAGTTAATAATAAGCAAACGTTTAAAGTTTTATTTGACCTGCAGCAGATTTAATTTACTAATACTCCTCTGTATACATAGGATTATGATAGACGCGCACATTTTTGCCTTTAACCATTGGATTGGGCTCAAGTTTTACATTCCAAAGCTTTACATCGCCTTGTATGTAAACTGTATCCACAACATCTGGTTTGACATGGTACTTAAACTCGGTAATAAACTGTTGGTTAACATATACTTCAAAAGAATACTTGGAGCACACAATTGCCAAGCTGAATGTGCGACCAGGTCTGAAGTTTGTGTCCAACTCAGACCGTTCCTCTTGAGCCCAACTGCCATTATACCAAGCGTTACGGCACACTACTGCTTTACCTATGGCACCACTGCTTGTTTGCGAGAAACGTGGATTCAAATGGAATGCAATAACAGGATGAGGCCAAATGTTCAGACCTTGCTGCAAATTGATGTAAAATGAGTGTGGCAACAGACGAACACGGCCTTCAATCTTTAAGCATCGGCCTTCCTTTAATGATTTCGGCAAAAGTGTGCCATAGTATGGAAGTGTAAGTCCTTGATCAGCGGCACTACAGTTGGACTTAGTTGAATTGTCCGAAAGTATTGTGGGAACGCTAATTAGACACCACTCATGCGGTATGCTGATAGTCTCCTTGGAGTTAGAATCAACCTCGTTCGTTTCTGTCTCTAGATTCGCTTCTATACGTCGTGCGGCTGATTTTTCCAATCGTTGTGGGTAGTACTGAACCATTGTTCGCAGCATTTCCACTTCCTCCACGTCACCTTTGACTTCAAGACTTCGAACCCCGCTATAGGGTACACGGTGTGCGTACTCGGCAAAGTGATGACCATTTATCGATATCATGTAACACGTCTCCGTAACAAAAACTTGAATTGCAAATCTGTCGCCACGTCGCAGCAAAAACGGCAGAGCTGAGGAAACTTCCTCACTACCCCACACTTCGTGTACTTTGGTGTTACGCACAATGTAGTTTTGGGGAAGGCGGGGGTTAATGTGCAGAGCGACATCCCGTGTATTATTGTTACACACAAAATTAATAGAGAATCTATGGGTATAAAGGATATTAGTAAAATGCAGATGCGAATTGTACAAATATACTCACCTCTCGCAATTTATAGCAATTTTTCCGCTAAAGGTAAAGCTAACGCCTTCACATAGTTGGCCAATTTCGTCGTTTTGGTACTTAAGCAGTGCATCAGAATATTCATAAAAGGAAGCCTAATGTAATTATAATATTATATTTTGTCAGTATTTAAAAAATGTACATTACAACGATGCCTAGCTGTTCACTTTCCCGCGCTTGTTTATAGAATATGTCAAAAAGAGAAAGCATCGACATTTTAACAATTCAATCAAATAAAACATGAAGAAAAAGGCATACTTAGTTTTTCGATTCAAGTCAGAGTGTCTATTTTAGTTTGAGGTATATCCCTATGTAGTATACAAAGCTATGCAGAATGAATTATTCGACTGCACCAAAAACTGTTCCTACACAAACACATCGTTTTATTGAAACTCCACATTTACTTTCAAATGTACCATACGTAAATGTATAGATTTACAAATCAAAGTATACACTCATGTACACAATGGTAAAGTTCACATAAGAAAAAATTAATTTTAAGCTTAGTAAATGGAACACAAAGTATATAATTTGCAAATTGTCTTTTGTGGAACAGTGAATCATAGTTATAAATAATATTAATATTTATAACATTAGCATTGGCTTTCAGAGTCAAGTACTACTTGCTTGCTTACCTCATTCAGACCACCCTTTCTTGCTTGATGACAACAACAAAACAATTTTCTACATAAAACCTTAAAGCACATCTCTTACAAATTGTTTTGTTTATAGTGCGAAAATGTTTAGTCACAGCCACGATAAATCCAATTTGTTTTATTGCAATAAGCTTTTTTGATTTATATATACATATGTATGTATGTACATATGTACTGTATTCTTGGAGCCGTTTTGCCGTTTTTGGTAAACACAATTGTGCAAAACAACCGTTTGTATACGACGGCAGCAAAAGCCAAAGTGCATTATAGATTCATATAAAAATACATATTATCACAGTTATTTTTCCATTTCTCATGTCCAATTAAAACTTCACTACATACATATATTTATTACTTTGTTTATCGAATATCCACTGGCTCATCAATAGCTTCTACTTATATTAATGTTTCACATTTCACATGAGACTCGCCCAAAACGATTGAAAGTTTCAGTAAGACTTAAAACAAAAGCGCAGTGTTGAAAAGCTTCTACATATACATATGTATGTATCTGTAAGTGTAAACATACGTAGAACATGAAGGTTCAATTGAGTAGTATATAATGCGGCACCACCAAAAATGTCAAATGTCATAATAACAAACTTGTCAACGATGCCCGACTTAATAACAAAAGAATAATTGTATTTACAAGATTTAAATTTGCGTTACTAGCTATGTGCATATGTATGCTTGTATGTTAAGAGGCGTAATAACAAAAACGAGGGTGAGACTGTTTTGTGTGCCACGACTGTGCACAACAGCTGAGCAAAAGCTCCTGAGTTTCGCTCCGCATGAGAAAGAGAATAAGTGATGGAAAGCGCGCTAAATGTCATATAAAGACGCAATAACTGAAAATCGCTTTCATCTAAACTTATCTACATATGCACATTGTTATATATATATATATATATGACATGCCAGAGAGTTAAACTAATACTTATGTATGTACATAATTCAAGGCGATAGTAGATCCCAGCGTAGCGCATCATAATATTATTTACAAACTAATACAACAAATGCTTGCGTTTGGCGTTTACGTACATTAAAATCCATACCATTAACTATTTCGATGTCATTCAAATAATCCATTTGTTGGCGGTCAACACTAGCAATGGGTTGATAAGCCGTGCATGCCTCAATAGCTGCAAAATCGATGTCCGCGTTACCAGCATGCCGCATGCTGTCTGCTTTGGTATGAACCGATGGATTTTTCGTATACTGACGCAACCAGTGTTCTCGACAGAGAAACCAAAACAAATGCAGGCGACGCTTTGTATGGTAATATTGTAAACTTCGGACAAAATTAAATTCGTTTTTCCAAAGTGCATCCGACAGATCGCAGAGTTCGTATATTAGCAACGTTATTGCAGTCATACTAACCGGTTGACAGCAACGCACGACAAAACTTCTCGCTTTTGCGATGCTGAAAAGCTTACACTCAATGTGTTCTCTTTTGACTCCCTCTCTTTTTCAATCTCTCTCTCTCTCTATCTATCACTTTTGAAATGTCTGTTTGTATGTAATGCATATACACATTTATATGTACAATTCACATACACATTCGAAATAAGTGTATCTCTCTGGCTTATGTAAAATAAACGAGATGTATTAGGCACTATTTTTTATTATTCACGCAGAAAATTGCTCGGCTATCCAAGAAGGTGATGCCACTTTGTGTTAAAGTTATCGACTGTTGCGTACCTACAGTTTCAAATTCATACATATTTGTACACACATATATATTTATTATTGATAACTTAAATATGTACATGTATATACATTCATACATATGCTTGCAAGACCTTCATAAAAACGTCAACTCTTAGCGCTAGAGTAGTGATTTTACGCTAAAAGTAGTATATATGTTCATATACTTACGTCATCAGTGTTTACATGTAAATAGTTCTCCTCGTCACTACTGTAACAATCATTTACACGTTTGCGTTTTCCACAGCAGCAGCTCATTATACCAACCTATCGCGCCACTCCCACCAAAAAAATATAAAGTTAAATAGTTATCGTTCTTATCTTCTAGCACAACACGTAGTAATATAACAAATTGTAGATAAAATAATATGTATGTATATGTGGGCTTCGAATTTACTACAGTGGGTCCACTTACTTCGCGAAGAACCTTGCAAAAATAGGTTCAGTTAATATTCGCTACAAATTTAAATTGCTGATACTGTGGACAACCGCCACAGGTCGCGAAAAATGTTCAACTGATGTTTTTCTTTTAGTTTTGTGTTATATATAGCTAAAATCTGATCAGTTGTTCTTGTGATTTCATATATCATATAAACAGGCTTTTTTTTATCAATGTTTGCATTAGCCTATTTACAGAACAACGGTATCGCGATAAATGCTTCAAGTATTTAACACAAACACAACTCATATAATTTCTCGAAAGACATTATACACAAACCTCTTTGTTCGATACATCTATTTAAGAGCCAAAAATTGTTCTTACAACAGAAACGTTTTGTATGCAGCAACATATGTATATTGTAAGCTCGAAGATACAGCTACTTAATACAGATACTTAATTTTCGACGATGCATGTGTACATTTATTTTGAACCGATCTATTGATTTGATTTGGACGGTTGTGATATTTGTATCTGCATCAAAATAATTAAAGTTGCATGCACATCCTGGTCTAGAATACTCAGTAGTTGTAAAGGTAGATTTAATAGGTAGATATAAAAAATTGATATTCAAGAAATCGATAAGAACACAAATTACATATTTAAAACTCAACATTTTAATGAATTTTCATAACAATAATTATGTGATATGGAAAGAAACAAATATAACTGATTTGACTGATAATTGATGATATCGCCCGTACTTTTGATCCATTTTGCCTTAAAAAACAGATATATGTCCTTTATATTATAACATTTATTAATAATAGTGTCAAAGAAAATTCAGATTTAAAATATTTTCATTTAATATGACAGTCGGTAAAGGCAACTCATATATTTAACTCATACTGAGTAATAGTTAAACAATTTACGAATAAAGTACGTATATACTGTGTACAATGCGACTTATAGTAATATGAGAAATGTTAACAATATCTGAGCATATCTAATATGTCAGACGAAAGCGCAAGCAGTTAAAACTGTATGGCTTAACAATTTACCGTTGTCTGGTTGAACGTCTGCCCATAGCATGTTGCGACTTTTGAGTTGATAAACCCTTGTTGTTCCCAGGACACTTGTAATACTTGGACATCGTCTTGCTTGTGCGCGTAGGACGATTAATATGCTCCGTGTTTTTTTCTAGTTCTGTTTTCAATGGCAAGTCATCATCTTCATCCCATCGCTCACTTTTCCTTTCTTCAACACCAGAGTCGTCCTCATTGGTGTCAGTTTTAGATTTTCTACGATTTCTGCGGTTGCGGGACGAAGAAGAACTGACATCCGTGCGTTCTGTCTTCTCCCTAAAATAAGATTGAAATTAATAAAAGAGAAATAATGGGCTCGACCCTTATATAATTACTCCTTGTACATGTTCGGCTTCTCTGTAGTTTTTGTCTTGCGTTTCAGTAATTCCAGTTCCCGCTCAGCAATGGCCTTTTTGTGTTCCTCCGAAGACTCTCCGGCAACTGGCTTTGTAGTCGAATCTGCCACCTGTTTCACGGGTTCCTCTTGCTTAACGCGCTTAAGTTGTTGCTGCTGTTCTTGGGCCTGTTTCAGCGATCGTTTTAATGCACTGCGCAATGTGTCACGAGAACTTTCCGGTGGGACGTTCTTACCAGGCTGCGGCAAGCCTATTGCTTCCAGAAGCTTTTGGCCAAGCGCAGATTTAACATTTGTTTTACGTACGTTTGCTAAGGTTTCTTTGCTGGGCATGTTTTTTACGGCGGTGTTGACAGTTATGTCATCTGTAGAGCATCGATGTTCTGAGCTATGTTTTTTACTGGTAACAATTTCTGGAACAGTGCTAGTAGGTGCTTGTAGTGCTTCCAACGCCTGCTGGTTTGTAGAAACTTCCAATATTTGAGAATAATCAGCAGTAGCAGTTTCCTCTGCCACTTTACATTGTTCGGGCTCAGTCTTTTTAGTATCTTTATCTGAATTGGGCATTGCATTTTGTTCACAACTTTCATTTGACGCTTGTACAACGACCTTCCGTCGCTTGATGATAGGTCGCGTTATAGGGGAAGGTTCAGATAATTCTTGAGGCGGCATCATATGAGTAGACACATCACAACCATGCGCAGAGGGATCTTCTAGTGATGGTTGCGGCTCAACAAGAACAATATCTTCCAAGTTAAGGGGAGTGCTCGATGTCGAAGCACTACGGCGTCGGCGACTTGGTCGCTGAGTTTTCGATTCCTGCTGCTGCTTTAACATAGAAATCAACGCCTCGTTAATCGCATCAGCTGGATTTGTTCCGAATTGAGACATCAACATGGCGTTTATGTTAAGCAATTCATTGGTGACAAGTGCAGCATTTGATGTAGTTGCTGTAGTTTCTGAAGTGCTGGGTTGTCTATCAACAAATAACTCTCCCACTCGTGACTTTCGCTGCGGACGCTTTGCGATAGGATCCGCTAGTTTATTCTGTAGTTGCTGATGGTGCTCCTGATCCGGCGGACTAGACGGCACCAATTGGACCGATGTTTCCGGCGGTAATTTATACGGTATCGTACAGTCACCTATTGTGTGTAGTTCACCTGTTGTCTGTGTTGGACTCGTTGGCGGAGAGGGGGTTTTTACAGTTGCTGTAGCGGACGGTCGATTTTGCTGCTGCTGAACAATAGTCATCATTGGGCCTAGATACGGACCCAGTAACTGCGTCAGATCGGTATCCTGCAACAGATTGTTGTCCGACATAATCACAGCAAATTTTGAGTTTTTCAATAGTGCCATTTGTTCTTCACAATTTTCAGCTGTGACTGGCCATTTGAGAGCTTTAAGTATTAACTTCAATAGGTCTGGATCACGAATAACGTTTCCAAGTGAGATAGCGTCGGTAAGGCTGCTTATGCTGGGTGATGTTATCGATTTGGCAGACGGCAGAGCTTCTGCCATCGGACGTACGTCGTAAGGTATTCGAACAGATTTTGCGAGTTTTGTTGCATTTTTTTGGAACTTCGGTGGACCTGGACGGAGCAGACTTGCTGGCTCTTCTTTTTTTTTCTTAGGTGCAGCTATAATAATATGCTCCGGAAGCGCCTCCTCCACAGACGGCTCTACTCCATAAAGCGATTGATGTGGAACTACCGTTGTCGTAACCAGGGGCCGTAAGTCAATGTCATCTGCAGTCGGACGTTGGTGAGATGATTTTAGAAGGGATACCTGTCCATCGCGTATGGCACTGATGTTGCTTAAGGCGTTTTTCAGATTACGCCGCTTTTGTTGAAGCACGCTATTAGGCAGATTGGGTACGCCGCCACTGATAACAGCCTGTGGCGCAGAAGCACAAGTAGAAGAAGCGGCAGCGGCAGCAGCCAGCGGTTTTTTTATATGCATAGGGCTGCTAGTACTGTCATTGTATCCTTTATTAGCTCCACTTTTGGTGATTGTTGGTGCATTGCCTGTGATGCGCCCGTGAGTCTGTATAAAGTTGATTACACATGCCGGTGAGTTCCTCTTTTCTGGGCTACTCTTCGCGGCTTTGGAGATCGAAACCTCCGGATGTATAAGCGCCAAGGCGGGCGGCAATTGCATCGAACGCTGTGCTATTGACATAGGTGCTGAGCTGTATCGCGTGTCCACGAAGACGCTGTTGCGTCGAGCCGGGAGCATTAGATTATTCATTTTAACGTTGCTGCGATTGTTGGTGCCGTCAGTAGCTGCATTTGGTTTGTGTTGCTGTTTTTGCTGTTGCCGCACCTCACTGTCTTTATTGGTTAAACTGATCTCAATATTGTCATGATTTTGATGGCATTCCGGTTGCTGTAAACTGAGTGCGGCGGACGTCTCCGATGGCCGTGTTAGCAATATAGGGCAAAAGGAATCGTACTCCAAGTTCCTGCAATGACGCTTCACATTGTTGCTGCTGTGATTTAAATCCTGAATATCCTGCGTTGGACCGGACGACACTGGGGATTCATTAAGAAGTGCTGCACTTGCTTGGCGCACATGTTTGGGCTATGAAAAAAGTTATATATAAAATTAAAGCTTGATATTAAGTATTAAAAATTATCGTACCACTGTGCTTAGCAAAAAATCTCGGAACACCCGCTGTGTGTGCTTGGCTATGTTAGAAAGCGAGGCGGTGGCTTCCACCTGCCGATAACAGGATTTGCAGAGCACTTTTGGGAGAGGGTCTTCTTCGGCAACCTATAAGCATATCGGACAATTAGAATTAGGTACTTCTTTAACATTTTAAATATTTTAGCAAATTATATAAATATACACTATGCACAGCAGCGATAATTTGCTATATACTTGTTATACATAGCATATTCACATAGGTACAAACATCTTGGAGAAGGAGGAAATACTATGCATGCAGGAGGTAAAACTCAAGCAGTTGGTTTTTATCTCTTTGTACGTTTTCTTAAATTACTTTTGCACGTACATAAATACATATGTATGTATTTAGAAACCGGCACGCACACTGACATGAGCTTTTTACACTTGTATTCAAATGGTCAAATGAGATTTGTTTGCTACTTTACGTTTCTCGCTATTTGCTATACAATTTTTCTTTGCCTACTTTGCCCGAACGTCATTTGCGCCCACACGCAAATACAAGCTAATAATACAATGGTATGCAAGTACGCATGCATACATAGACATGTAATTTGTATTTTGTAGTTGCGCTTTTTGTAGTAATTTTACATACGCATGCAAACGCATTTGCATTTGTATTTGCAAACGCATTTGCATGCGTATGTATGTAAATAAATATGCATGTACATACATTTGTTTGTATTCCGAATTTGCTATATTACGTTATCAAACAAATAACATCGAATAAAATACAATAAATTACACTTCTATAATGGCTGCTAAATGTACATATGTAAATGTACATATATATATATATATATATATATATAAATATATGATCATAATTGTAAATGGCAACGCTTAACTTACATTCAGAAAGAGATGTCGAGCTATTTTATCTTTCAAGCCCGTTGTTTTGAAAATAAAAACACTTTCTACAATAGAATTGTTTTTACATTTCGTGTTAGCTGCACAAATGCGACACAAGTGCTCAAACTGTGCATCCATGTTTTGAGCGGCAATAGCTCGTCTTAAGAGTATATGAGTAGGTATGTATGTATGTATGTATTGAAGAGTAGCTTCAACTTAAATCCGTTATTCCAAACATGCTGAAAGAGGAATTCTGAAATATATTTTTTAAAGTAATTTTTTATTGACCTACATACCTGAATTTTGAGATATTTACAAATTCTCTTATATGTGTATATGCATACAAATTTACGTATGTATGTATATTTACATATATTAGTACATATTTATTTTTAACTGCCCTTCTTTCTACGAAAATGCCGCAAATTCGTCAACTTATTGCATTGCACCCGTTTTACGCACTGCCTGCTTCACACACGCTTCGTTGTCATCAATTTGCACACACATGCACACTACAATGTGGCTTGCCTTGTTTACTATACATACATATATTTTATTTTTATTTTTGTGGTACTATTACCGTTTCGTGAAAGTCGCGAGCACGTTAGAGAGAGTGAGCGCAAAATGGCAAAATACAACACTAATCATAACAACAATTAGAAAGAGTATGTGAAGCTACCGACGATCGAAAGAGAGGCAGCAAGAGAGTATTTGGATTTCTTCGTTGAATTGTAACATACAGCCGATAAACGTATTTTTTATTATTCAGTTGACTGTTTTATAGAACGCAATATACAGAATTTCAATTTTTATTTTCTGTAAGACACGAGAAGGTTGGATTTGTTCAGTCAGTCCTTTTTACACACAACGTTGGCAATCTCACCAACACTTGCGTTTCGACGAACGAGCGAAAAGAAACTGAAAGAAAAATGAAAAAAACATATACATATACTCTACGACGGCTTGCCACACATACACTCATGCACTGCAATTCCACGTCGTTTTTGTTGTGCACGCTTTGCGTTGGGTCGCTGACTGTGTGCGTGCGTGTCTGACTGTTGTTTTTATTACATACATACATACTTATTTTTTACGTCGTATTCATGATATTTTGTTTGTACTCGTATGGGTGAGTGTCTGTGTTGCAGACATTTTGATGGCGTACAGCCAGTTTTCCGATGTATGTATCTGTGGGACTGTGTGCATACATATGTACATATATAAATATGTATATGCAAACACTAATATATATATATATATATGTATGTATTTATATATGTAAATATATGTAGTTATTATGCATATAATGAATATGAATACCATACTATCTTTAATTCTACACAATTGTAGTTGATTATTGGGGTTTTAATTTAACACAACTTGTTCTCATAACGTATGTATGTATGTACATATGTATGTACGTTTTATTAGTTTTTACGTTCGCTTGTGCACGCTATTCGCTACTCACTTGTGTGGATTTGTGTGTCCATTTGTGTGTGTGATCTTTATTTTCTTTTTTGCTTCAATTCTCTGCTTTTTTCTTGTCTCACAGACACGAACCAACACTGCCGAAGAAACTCACACACTCGAACATTAGTTATTATTTTGTATAGCATTCCTTTGCTGCGGTTTATTTTTGCCAAAAATACTAGCAAATATATCATTTGTTTGTCATTTAAAAAAGAGGGACTTACATAATTATTTCTGTATATTTGTTTTATATTCGTATAATTTTAATGTGATATATACGATATGTATGTTTATACATATGTATGTATATACATATATGCTGATGTATGCTATTTGTTTATTAAATGCAATTTAAAAACTTTTATTTTTAGTATTTACCATTTTTTATAGTGACATTTTAGGGATCAATTACATATATATATTTATATATATATATATATATATATATATATATATATATATGTATATATTTGTATGTACTAAAACAAAGACGACTCTTTAGATGTCTAAACGTACGTATGGTAACTGTTCATATGTATAAATTATTAAGGGCCATTTTTTTTTAAATATCTATACAAAAACGATATTTTTAGTTTGCGGCATTTACTTTCTAAAGTATGCAGTAAAGGAGAGAATCGACAAATGAAGAACAACCCAACAAAAACATTCTGTGGAATCCGTGGACAGATATGGGCTACCGATTGGTTTTAAGTGTGCTGAAATTAAGTGGTATAGCAAAAAATAGAAGCCAATTCGAAGTTTACTAATTTGTCTGCATACACTGCAAATACAGCAGACTACTTTTCTGTGCGGTTTTAAGCTGTGTCACATGAAAGTATGCAACACTTCTATATTGCAAATTCCTGGAAAATGCTTTAGGTCGTTAATTCGCGGCGATTTTAAAAGTCAGTCCGTGGACTTAGAAGCAATCCAATCAAAAATATTTGATATGAAACTGGATTGATGCTTGTTCAACCGCAAGGCGAGCTCTGCACAGGAGTTAAATACAATTAAATATCCAATATTCTTTACTACAAATATTTAACAATTTAATTATACGGCAATATATTAGTATGTATTGCACAACACTATTGAAGAAAACAATAAATGCACAAAACTGGATATACAAAGAAAGAATATAAAATACACATTAATTTAAAATATTTTAATTACTCATTCCGGAAACTTTCTTATTGCTTTTTACTCGCGATTCCTTTTGCTTGCTCTAAATATATATAAGTTAATGCTACTGAGTCACATCTGTGTATGTGAAGAAATTTGGAATCTGCTTTGGGAGAATGAGTTACTTGTATATGCGTTAAAATTATTAATTGCATGAGAATATGGAACATAATATGTTGCATACTTTGCGGCTATCACAAAAAAGGCAATGGGTGGAAAAATTTTAAATTCCCAAAATTTTGTCAAATTAAAGGAAACGAATATTATCCATTATCAAAACCTAATTGCTCCCGAAATTGAATATTTAAAATGTCAATTATACTTCCTCCAAATTCTATAAAAATCGTACAGGATTATTTTTGTCTATAGTTCGGAACTGAGAGAAGCAGCACAGCGAGTGTCAAAAGTGCGCAGCTTATACCGCAGGTGTTTAAGTATGAATGGAAAAGCTTTCGTTGGACGGTAAGCATTTGCAAGATATGAGTAAAAAATATGTGCTTTTATTTGAGAGAGAAACGAACAATTTTTTAAGCTCTTGCACAACCGCTTTTAATGTATCATAGACTAACCCATTGGACAAAAGAATTGCATTCAATCAGCGGCTTATAATGTAAATAACCGGTTTTCAAATTGATCCAGTTATTCATTTACGCAAATGACACAAGTTAAAGCGAAAGACCCACTTTTTACTCTCTGTACTCAAAATTTAAATTGGTAGAAATATATGTATATGTGTAATAACATGTACATTTACTTTATCCGAATCTCTGATATATTTGGAGTAAAATTTTCAGAGGATACCTTTGAGCAGAGATATTTGGTCTAGATTTTTTATACCCTGAACCCATTAAAAATGGGTAAAAAGGGTATTATGGTTTTGTGCAAAAGTATGTAACAGGCATAAGGAAGCATCTCCGACCATATAAAGTATATATATTCTTGATCAGTATCAACAGTCGAGTCGATTTAGCCATGTCCGTCTGTCTGTCTGTCCGTCCGTCCGTCCGTCCGTCCGTCCGTCCGTCCGTCCGTCTGTCTGTATGAACACGCGGATATCAGAGACTACAAGAGCTAGAGACTTCATATTTGGAATATAAGTTCTCGTAATCCCGGGACAGATCAAGTTTATTAAAATTTATCGATAACTCGTCCCGTTCAAAAGTTATCGATAAATTTCTATTTCAGACCAGCGTTTTTTGGCTATAACTTACAAGTTATAAGAGCTAGAGGTCCCCTAATTTGGCATGTATAATCTCGAATAGCATACACATGTAACACATTTTTCACTTTTTGGATACCACCCCCCAATCCCCCCAAAAATTCAAAAGACTCATTTTTGAAGGTATGACCTTGCAATTTGGTTTGGTCACACATTTTATAGCCAATGTTATGTCTTACAAATTTTAAAAAGATCGGACACTAAACACAGAAGTTATTTAAGATTTTACTTTCTATTGTGTGGGGCTCAGTGAAAAAGCAAGATAACTGCTTAAACCGTTTTCACAGCTTGCAGTAATGTGTGGTGTGTTTGTATGTATGCACACTATTAGGCAAGTATGAATGGATGTCAGAACTGGGTTCAGGGTATCTCCTAGTCGGGCAGTCCCGACTAGAGCACTCTTACTTGTTTAAAATTGTAATGATGATACAGTTTCATTGTTAATTGTTTGATAAGCGAAGCTACTCAAGCCACATAGCCAGGGTGTGTCTCCCGGCTGCTTAATGCCAATTTATAGCAGAAAATATTAAGGCCACAGCTGCATGCACTATTGACGATTTATTGACATTTAAATTGAGTGACAAATACTTCTCGCTCGTGTGCCGTTTGTTACCTTGTCTTAGAAGCTGGCTCCCCAAATTTCACGTGCAGTACTTTTACTTATTGGCTCGGAGAGCCAAAGACTTTATACTCTTTTCCAATCTTTGGATAAATTTCACTAGCTTATATTTTACGCTTGAGCCTCGCAAATTTCCAAAGCTCCCATAACTTTGTCAAAAGACAGTTTTGATCATGGGTTCTGTATTAGATCTGCATTAAAATCTAAAGCCTTTTATAATAATACTGCACTTAAGCTTAAATCAATTTTTAACTTTCGATATTCTACAAAACACAACCAAAAATAGGGCTTACATAGTACATAGAAATGCCTTTTAAACATATAAAACGTTCAGAACATTGACAAAACAGATCCGATTTTTGTTCCAGAGTTTTCACCATGGTATGGCATAAAATAATTCTGCATATTGATCTACAATCAGTAAAATAAACTTCGTAGCGTTTGCGCGACACTCTACCTGCAGACAAGTACCGATTAAAGTAAAGTCAGTTGTAAACTATATTGCACTTGTCTTTATACACCTATTATATGAAAAACGTGCTGAAGGGCACTAAGAAATTGAGGCGATAGCTTCAAAAACATGGGATCTATGGCCAAAAGCGACTATCTATTTTATGGCAGCTATAAGGTATCGTGGTCCGAACAAGCCGGTACGGACAAATGTGCTTTCCTTTTGAATAATTATAAACAAATTTAGTTTTTAGTATCTAGAAATATCACTGAAATTAAAAACACAACATTTTACAAATCTATTATTTTATTCTATTATAAACTCGTGCTCAAAACAAAAAAATCTTTTTTTTACCTAACTATTTACCTTTATACTGGATTCTCTCTAGAATCTAAGGACTTAGACTATGAACAGGACTTTAGATGAAGGGCTTACACTTGGCAGCTTTTCAGCTTGCTGCTAGTCAGCATATGTGGTTTCGAAACAGTTATGTGAGGCCCCAAAAGTTCTTTGCCAACATCACATGTTGATCATTATTTATATTTTTAATCAAACCCGCGTCAAGCTCAGGGACCATATGATCTAGCCAATTGGTATGCATATCTTGATCATATATGAATAAAGTTTATTTTAAATTTCTGATAGCTCTCCATTTTTTAAGATATTCTGATCCTTTAAGTTGAATACCTATTTCTAAATGTAAGTACAACTCGGCTGGACACCAATAAGTGAATGTCAGATTATACCAAACAAGGAACACAATTATACTATCTAATAATAATCTAAACTGATAAAAAGTAGCCAGGCAAGGCGTGGTTGCTCAGCTGGATTTGGTTTGCAGCTGCCATAATATGCTCTTATGGAGTATCTGTATTAAGTACTAGCCGGTTGTCGTAAATTCTATTTACTAGTTGCTACAATTTAAATGGCGCGGTCGTGCGCGTTCGCCTGCTTCAATATGAATACAAATTTCAGTACTAGCACCAATACTCGACTATTATGGGTCCCAATACAGCAATTGTGGCGTTGAGAAGCCGCCCAGTCGGTGATTGCGAAACAGTCACTCCAAGGCGTGGAGAAGGTCAGCAAGTCGGTTACTGCTACCTTTGTTGTCGTTGCATTCACATTGTTGCTGTTGTTTCTGTCACTGTTCTGATTTCGAATTGCTTAACTGTGGCTGTAAAGCTTGCTCTGCTGCCTTGGAGAGTGGGTGAGTCTAATTTTAAGCGGAAATTTTAAGCAACTCACACAAACGGTGTTACTTGATTGTTGTTGCTATATCTTCGGTATCACTCTATTATACCCTGAACACATTAAAAATTTACCAAGGATTTAATAAAGTTGTGCGAAAGAAAGCAAGAAAATCAACCACCCCAATAATAGATTTTAATATGCATTTGTGAAATCCACAATCAATAAAAAACAATTTTTAACAAATTTGTTTGTGAAAATAGTCAAGAAAAGTAAATTTTTAAAAGTGGATAAAACTAAAATGTAGAATAAACTTAAAGGAAAAAACATGAATAAATTTGGTCCAGTTTTCGTTGTGTGAGTTTTAAGGGTTCAAAAAGCTCATTATTATTAAAACCGTCAAAAAAAAAGTTCCATATGTGGATAAAATTTAAATGTAGAGTAAAGAAAATACCATGAAGAAATTGGCTTCGAGCTTAAATTTTTTTTAATTTATGACAATGTTTTGAGAGCTTAAAGTCTTCCAAGGGCATATGAATTCAAAAATTTTAGTTATTTTTGGCCTGGTTATTTTGAAAAATTAATCGGGTTTCTGATATTTAATTATATTATGACACCCAAAATCGATAAAAAAAATAATTTCATAAGTGTAAAACTAAAAATTTTTTTTTTAATCATTACTCTTGTATTTGGTTTTTACGAAAAAAATTTGGTTTTGAAAATTGGATAAAGTTGAAATGTATTTTGAGGGTACGTGGATTAAATACAGATATGAACCTATGGATGCATGTAAGGGCTGGGATCCAGGGTAGCTCATAAGCCGGCACTATATATACTAGACCACTTTTAATTGTTTATTCTGTTTTTCCACGATTACAAGCATCTTGTTTCCACAAATACCGCAAATACTTGTTTAATTTGCTTAAAATGGAATTCTATATGGCTTATTTTTGCTTTATACAACCATGTTTTCGTAAGTCCCAATAATATGAAATGCAAAAATTTTTTGACTAACCAACCTCGGTAAATCACAATTAATCAAGATCATAATGTGCTACTATATATAAAGACAAACAAATAAATGGACATACATTTCTAAAAGACTACATGAAGGAACAACTAAGATACTTATTAAAACTGGTAACATTTTGTTAGTTGGAAGTACATCAAGTATTCTGGAAAAATAAAAGACGATCAAGAACGTGAGACATCGTGAACTAAATAATATTTAAAAGTCAAAAATATTATTGTAAGACTGCAGCTTATAATCCGAACATTTTAGAAACTATTGTAGTTTAACTACTTCAGTTACTTAGCCTATTTCACAAAAGCTTTTTAAATTATCAGGGCCATTAGATCACAAGCTTTTCTAATATGCAGCACTCCTATTTTGGCCAAACTTCGAATACAATAGATCAGTATTTCGACCCCAGTAAGTACATATGTACAATGAATTTCTGCCATGAAGGCCGTTACAAATGTGGATTTGTCTGCGAGTGTGTATATGTATGTTTGTTTTTGAGCTTACAATAGACTGTTCGGTATAAACATTAATAGGGAAGTATCAAGGTTGAATACTTAACGGTTTAATGTACACATACATATTTTCGGTATTTTTGTCAATGCTCAATGTGTAGTTAAATTGATTGTGTATAATTATAAGTAAGTTACCAGGGACTTTCATGGCCCGCAAATCACTAGCTAATGCAATCAATGACCGCCTTATTGCGCGCTCCTTTTGAATAAAACTATGAAGTTGTCTAAACATAAAGCAACGAGTCAGAAAAACAAGTCTAGAGTGTTCGAAGCGGGGGGTGGTGGTGGTGTTGTGTGTGGGGAAGTGGGCGGGTACACAGTAACGAGAAGATACCCTGTATTTAGGTATTTAGTTGTATTGCTTAAACAAAATTTGCAATAAGTGAATAAAATAGGCTAATATGCATATATCTAAACACTCAAGCACATATTTAAAGTATTAGCTCTTATAATACCCTTTGGAACTATTTACACGAATACAGGGTAAAACATGTGGGAAAGGATTATATTCGGCGTGCCGAAGATTTTATACTCTTTTCGAACCTTTAGACAATTTTCACTCTGTCAACTGCAGCACTTTCATATGCTGTAAAAATTCGTTTTATCTCATGGCATTTATTTTTTTTTCGTTATAAGAATATATATCATATGAATTTAAATTTTTCTTTTGAAGGATATAGTGGTCCGATCCGGCCAGTTCCAATCAATGTGCTGTCATTTTGAATGATAAGTATATGTGTAAAGTTTCATCGCGAAAGCTTTAAAAACATGGGATATATGGCCAAAACCGACTTCGAGTTATATGGCAGCTATAAGATATAGTGATTCGATCCGACCGGCTTCGATCAATGTGATGTATGTTTGAATAATAAGTATCTGAACACGTTTCATCGCGATAGCTTTGAAAACATGGGATTTATGGCCCAATCCGACCGGTTCTGACCAATGTGCTGTCCCTTTGAATAATAAGTGTCTGTGCAAAGTTTCATCGCGATAGCTTCAAAACTGAGGGACTAATTTGCATACATACATACAGACAGACAGACAGACAGACAGACAGACAGACGGACAGAAGGACATGGCTAGATAAATTTGTTTTGTCATTCTAAGCATACTGGCAGTAACTTTTGGGGTATCCGACGCTTCTTTCTATGTGTTACAAACTTCAGCACAAACTATTTTCTTCGAAAAGAGTATAATAATAATTTGACATAGCAATAAGAATTTAATGCCAAGATATATTATCTATATTTGTATCGAATTGCAAATATTTAAGGGGTCTGCTTCTTTTTGCAATGGCATACGGAACTGAAAATTACGAAATCATTTGTCAACATTAACAACAATTTGGAGCGTCAACTGTAATTAAGGCATTAGGGCACAATATAATAATTTGCTTATGAAATTAGGCATTCAACTGAATAACATTTTGGCGAAACTATTACGTATTTGTAAACTTGGTTTATTGTGACTAACTGGCCAACTAAATTTTGTGGAAATTACAAAACTTTTGAACATTACCCATATAGCAGTTAGCTTAAATGTATATCTGCGAATTGTCTAAAAGTTTCCGCACAAACTATTTAAAATTATATATTTATATGCATGTTGCTATATGCTACATATGTATGTAAATGTCAATAATTAATTATATATACCCATTTTTACACATTTTACCAGTAAAGGGTATAAAATACATTGTATTGTTTTAATTGTTTGTATATGCTTAAACCTACCCAGTCTTTTTAGCAAGTCGCATATTCGGTATTAGGTATTTGTGAGATTTGGTTTTGGTCTAGTGGCTCGGCCCAGTTCTTGTCCGTTGTTGCTGCTTTTCAACGGTTTGTGCCTCAAAATGACTGAATTTGCCAAGTGTTAGCCTTTGCCAACAACGCAGAACATTTCTCGGTGGTTGACGAAAGGAAAGGAATGGCAATGTATTTGTATAAAAAATTAAAGATATAAAGAAGACCAATAACTTAAGATCAGAACATTACTAAGACGAGTTGCTGTGGCTTTTTGATTTAGGTGCTTATATAGTCTATATGTATTCTATAAGCATTCGAATCTTAGCCAATCTTCACCAAAATTGTATACCATACGCAACTACAGGTTATTTCATTGCAACCTTAACACCCCCGTTTCAGTAAAATCGATAGTAAAAACATTGATTTCTGATTTCAATAATATCAGATTTATTAAAAGATGAGAAGAAAATAATGTCAGCTGATATTGATTTGATAATAGATTTTATTTTCTGTGTACAATTCCCGCAAAGCTTTTGTGAGTGAGACAGACTTTACTCTTACTTTCAAAAGCTTAAGAGATACAGACAAAACAAACGACATCGCCCATAACTTACCACGACAACAGCAACGGTAACAGTGGTACTGTAAACTAACAGACAGCCACTGCTCAGACCAAGCTTGGCGTCGAAGCCTGGGTTTGGTATGGCTCAGCTGACTGACTTGAAGCACTTGCTGCGCACAGTCGCGTTGGTTAGTTGCTCCGATTAGGACGTGTGGTTTTCTTGTGCGCACGGTAAGAAGTGTTTTGCATGAGAAGTTTGGAGTATTGCAATGAGCTGGTTGCCTAAGAACAACGTGTGCAAAGTTCAAAAACGGTTTCAAACATAAAAAAAATATGCACACATTCAACGTATCTATGTGTGTGTAAGCTCGCAAGCTATGAACCGTTAAATTCGTGACTATTGCAGCCAACATATAGAAAGCAGCCACAACTGCATTTTATAGTTCAAGAAACGCGCGTGTGTGCGCGAAAAAGTTACAACAAACGTTTTCAGACTGGCTTTACGTCAAAAAGAAAGTTTTGCCAAGAAAAACATCAACAAAAACAAAACCACACAAGTTTCGTTGTTTGTTTATTTTATTTCGCTTCACATTTTCTTTGCCAAACATTGATTTGCTCACACATGCTTCTCCGGTTTTTTAGTGCGTCAGTGAAAAGCGAGTGCATAATTTAAATAAGCATACTAAACGGCCGATTAATTTTATTAGTTAACATAACACGTACATATGAATATTTTGTGATTCTCTTAGTAACATTTATGCTGAAATTATTGGTGACTTCAGTTCAATGTAGAAGCAACATTATCTTAACCACAAGGAGAAATATCAAGTGTTGAAATAAAAGTTCATGTGTGGTATTTGTGTGTGTGAACTAAAATCTAATGAATGTGCGAATAATAGGAGGCAGCCACCCAGCTACGGCAGTAGTCAAAAAAGCAAAAAACGACAGTTTAAGAAAACTGTAACACAAAAGCTTGAAAACGAAAAAATCTAAATTGAAATATTACGACATTGTCTTCTTATTTACTTACGTGTCTACATACTTCCATACATACGAAAATATATTTAGCCTTTGTTTGCAGTAGAGACTGGCATTTTTTTTCGGCTGCTGCTGCCGTGCCGTTTGACTGTCGGGCCTGTGCTTGCATTTTGGTATTTGGAATTCTGTGAATTAACCTAAAAAACGCAACTACAACAACAAGAAAATTTAAAGTTACAGTTACCAGTGATGCGCAATAACAGCAGCAACATGCAGTTTTCAACATACCGACGAAGTTTATACTGGCTTCTGGGATTATGCCTATTGTTATTCGAAACAGGTGAGTTGGCATTTGACATCATATAAAAAAATATATATATATACATATTTATATATATATATCAAATGACTAAAGACACAAACTGGTTGCTCAGTAATCTTGTGCATTGTCGAGCTGACAGTTATTCTCAGCTGAAACACATTAACATCAAGTCAAGCTATGTTAAGACAACGAGAGAGCTGAATCATCTTATACTGACAGAGTACACATCGAAAACCATATTCTAACAGCTCTTAAGCAGAACATGAAGCGAATTTTTCTTAAGTCTTATGCAAACACTTAACGACTGTTACAATTATAATGAAACTCACTTTTAGCTATGGCTACGACCTTTCTCTTTGTAAATCGTGCTTGCCAGTAGACAACGTTGGATTTTAACAGTGTTGTTTTTTTTTCTCTACTGTTAGTAATCAAAAAATATGCGCCTAAAACATTGAATACACTCTTAATATATGTATTTTTAGTGAAACAGTCACCAACATCTAAAAAACGTTTGTTATCGATATTGGCTCCATTAAAGTAAAAGCTCATGTTATGTTAAGTAGACACTAGAAAATATATATTTACTATCATAGTTAGCTAACCAATAATCTTTTTTTGATATCTTTGATACGCCAAATGACGCGTAAAAAACTTAAATCATTTTTTTTGTTATGGAAATGTATTTTATTCAAAGAAAAAAAAAATAATGAAGGAGCGAAACTGGTTTTGATTTAAGTAAAATGGACAATGTACAAAATCTGAATAGAGTGTGATGTCAATTCAAATATTTTCTTGCAAGACAGCTTTCAAGCTGTGTTGATGAAACATCGTACTAATTTATACTTTTGCAGGCAGAAATATTTTAATATGTTAGCTAAATCATCGACATCCTGAATGTGTATAATGGGTCAGCGAGAAAATTTTTGAGCGCAGCACCGCTCTTTTAATTAACGCAGTGACGTAAACTTTTTCATCGAACTCGGAAGTTTACGATCCGATCACGAGAAGTTCTCACACCAATTTTCATTATTTTTTTAAACTTATATTTCCGTATATATTGATTTATATATACATATATATGATAGGATACAGGGTATCTCCTATTTGAGAAGTGTCGACAAAGTATTCTTATTTTTTATCTTGAGTTATTCGTGAGTAATTCTATTCAGCAATCTTCAAAACGTTATAACTTTAAGGCATGAACAGGATAGAAACAGATAGTCTGAACAAAGCAAGAATATGTATTGCATAACACATCGATGCCAGACTATCTAATTTGAATAAATTTTTTTCACAACTAGGAGTGTTTTGGACAAGAATTATCGGTTATAAGAGGCCTTGAACCCAGTATCAAAGTGCCATGTGTATATATACATGCATGTACAAAGATTTTCTTGAATACTATAGTTTCTTGCGAATGAGGTTTTTTTAGGTTCCAGGATATTGCATTAGGATATATGTATAATATAAAAGCTGAGGGTATAATAATGCATATATAGGTGTACTTTTTGTTTTTAAAATAAATTAAATAGTATAAGATCAATTAAATAACATAAATGACTTTCAATATGTAAACTACTTTTGTTTTGTTCATTTGTTTTGGACTTCGTGATGACAGTTTTTTTGTGCGGTATAAAGAAATGAAAATTATATACACACATGTATGCACAAAGTGTTTTTAAATGAAACCAATTTATATATAAAAAATATATTTCGGGTATTCCTTACCCAAGTTTCTACAAGCTTTCTCTTCAAGGAAATAAAGGCAATACGTTGTTTACAAAATCTTTGATTAATCATTTGTCACAGTAGGCTTTTTAGAAAAACAAAATATGTTAATCTGTACACTGCACATGTTAGCTTACTTGATATATTTATCTAACACATATATATTCATACGAATAATATGTAACATAATAATTTTCATGCTAGCGACGAAACGGAGCGATTGGTCAGCTTGCGTTGTCCACTCAACAAAACACAAGATATCGAGCTTATGTAAGCTATGCCAATCAGCTTGCCAGCTTATGGCACAGATATTAATTGCATACAACACAGTGACTTGAGTGCCATGAACGAATTGAAAGAGTGTTTTTTTATGAGTGAGTGTGTGTATGTTACCAAACAAATTGCGGTTTTAATAACTGTTAATAATTTGCACACACAGCTCACTTAAATGTTTTCTAAACTATCAAATAGGCGAAATATGCATAAATATGCGTATTTACATACATACATACATTTGTAATATTTAATAATTTAATACACAGTCACCTTAGTAACAGAGTAAATATTTGTGTACATATGTAGGTAAATGTAAGAGCTTCTGCCCTAATTAGCTATATATATAATGTTTATGATAAGTATATATATATATTACATGATTTAATAAAATATTTGTAGATAAATAAATAAAAATAAATATTGGAAGCATGACAAAAAGACATGAGTAAAAGCAATCTAAAATTACATCCACGTATTGTGGCTTTTTCGTTTACTTTGTTTTCATTGAGCTAGTATGTGCGGTGATGCGCCACATATTCCACTTTCATTTTCTGAAAATCGGTATAGCGCATCATATTATGTTTTGCAAGTACGTTGTTTAAGCTTTTGTGTTTATTATTGTCAGCCATTATTTATTAAAATAGGAATATATATTGATTGGCGCTGAAATTAAAATGCTGGGATCGTAGAAAGAAAGCGACCGAGTCTTGAGTTCAAGCCATGTGGGTCAGCTTATATAGCATACAATTACTTATAAGTATTGCGACAGATATGAAACGCTTGGAATTCCCTTTGGTATACGACAATTTCGTTTTATTTTTATAATGACAGTCAGTACATGTAATTTGAGTTGTTTGTATTGAAATATTGATTCTATTAGTATATATATTACTGAATATATCTGAAATTGCTTAAAGCCGTCAATTGCCCGAAGATAGGACTCTATCTTGTAGGGAAACAAATGTCAAAGTCAAATTGAAAATCACAATAAAAACTACATAAAAAGCGTAGCAGCTACAGTTATTTAAATAATACACGATTGAAGATGGTGCCTATGCACACCGTGCGAATCTGTTGAACCATGCGGAAGGGCGTCATTTATTTATAATTAATAAATATCAGACCAGCTGACAACCAAGTCAACCTAATGTAATTTGAGAGTAGTGCATATGCGCATATATATGGCGTAACACAGCTTGCAGCGCAAGTAACCGCTATGCACTTTCGTTTTTCCCTTCAACAGCGCAACAAAAGACTTTGGCAACATACTATGCAAACGCCCGGCAAATATTCATAAATATGAATAAAGCATATAGTATGTATGTATTGGCATATGTAGTGCCAATATTGTAATGGGTGAAGGTCTATGACTTCTTACCTTTAAACAATGATGAAAACTGTATCTAATTTTTTGATTTTTAACAGGAGCTGAAAGTATCAGCGAAACAAGTCGATTACAGCATGCACATACATATATACGACACCTAGCCTCACACAATTTTCCAATGTTTCTTATGCAATTTATGTATTAATGACACAACTCACCTTGAATTACTTTTCATTTCATTGTGTCCACACACAACAGGTACACATTAACTCTCTGCAGACAACATTATTTTCAATGCGCAATGAGCATGGCTGCACTCGCACAACAAACCCAGCCAAATTTATAAAGACTTTTGACATCTCTATAAATTGTATCGTTGCCTTGACTGGCACGACTGCTCTACTTAACACTCTAACACTTGTCTCTGCCCAAGACTCTGCATCCAGACTGCTCTTTTCTTTGCTCACGGCCTGCGGCTAATGGTGTTAAGATTGCGTAAAAGTCTTAATTTTTATGATTATTTTATGCGTGCTTCAAATTTACGGCTCGTTGCTCTTAACACTCTTACACTCACTGACACTGGCGGGAACCCATAACGCTAGCATATGATCTAAGGCAACTCCACACCGTCTTTGTAATTGATTGAATAGGCTGTGGTACATTCCGACATTCTGCTCGCTGGAACATAATTACCAAATCCTTATATGTGGTAGACGGAATTACGTAAACTGAAGCGCGCGAGCGTATGGTAATTATAATTTACAGATACAAATTCATACATCATTGTCATAAATTTGTATACATATGTATGTATCTGGTTTGGAAGTCATAGCTACAAAATTATTCACTTTCTTTTTTACTGCTGAAATCTACCTTAGTCGATATTGCTTTAAGATCAAAGTATTCACTTAATACACAGCACAGATCAATGTACAAAATATTAAAATGGCCGGATTACCGTTGCATAAATTGCAATTAGAATTTTTTGTACATTGCAGTTACTTTCATTTCATCACAATTATATGTGGCTGAAACGTTTATTTTACTACAGTATAACTTTTAAATCGGAAAATACGGTGAAAACTCTCTACGGTATTAACAATTTCGGATATTCTATTTAAAATCAAGATATGATAAGGCTCCTAGTCCCTAGAAATGCCCTATGCAGTTCTGCATTTAAATACGTATCACTTAAGAATTTTGGATTTTTTTATAGAAAATTAACACATATGGCCCTAGAAATAGCCATCCAAAATTTAAAACTCACATTGATTCGTCAAAACTTATCAGATTTTTCATCCCGAGGTAGTTTTGATCATGGTTTGACCTCAAAATCGATCATAATAAATACAATACCTTATAGAAACATATCTAGATTTTATGCGTTTATGTGTCACCTTCTACACACTATGTTGTAAGTACTTCTGTGGTGCAACGCATACATGTTGCAGTGGCAGTTGCAGTTACAACGAGAAGTGGCAATTCAAGGTTGTAACTGCAACACAATTTAGAAAGGCAGGCTTGCTAAATAATTATGAAACCGACATGGGTCTTGGGCGTGCAAAAGCCGCAAGGACACACACAGTCCAATTAAAACAGCTGACCAAGACAGGCCATGTAGTGCATATTTATGTACATATTTGTGTACATGTAACATGGGTTAACGTTTTGGCTATCATAAGCTGCGACTAGAGACAATCAATTTTGGAAATACTTAGCGGCTCATTCAACTGACGATAACCCAGCTACTATACAATCGCAAGGCACGTTGGCCTTAAAGGCTCTGAAATGTATTTTATTGACGGCTTTGTAAGTTGGCAAATTGATAAACTGGATTCCTGCAGATGTTCACGACCTTACTGCATATAAATTGTTTACAACCTTGCAGAGGGTATTATACCTTTATCAAGAAATGTGTAATGCTAAAACAGAGCATATTAACTATGAAAAGCTGTTTCGATAGAAATTTATCTCTTGATGTATGTAAACATCTTGACTAAACTCACCACTATTAGTGTTGCATTTTGTTAGCTCACAAAACAGCGTTGTGAGGTAGATATTGCAAATATATTGTATTTATACTCGCCATTCAAGGGTATTTTTCTTTCGGCCCTCCCAAAGCAAGTGCTTTTTTGTTTTTATTGTTTTCTTTCATGTCACGTGAAATCCGCTTCATTGCTCAAGGCCATCAGGGGCAACTTTTCAGTTAGAGGCAGTAACCGCATATTTCCAGGCTACGCACTCACAGACTAAGCTTGCGCACAATTTTTCAAAAATCTATTATGCAGCGTGTGCATGGTGATAACCTTTCACTTTCACTAGCCCGCAATGCACACTATTTATGCTGTTTTAGCCGACGGCGCATCGGCACCACAGTGACAACGTATTTATCGATTAATGATGCTAGCGTTGATTACATAAGGCACTGACTGTCGTCCCTATGACAGTTAGGTGCTCTATTAAATAAAGAAAATGTAATGAGTTACAGACTGAACTGATTAAGCGTAAATAACATTTGGTTTTAACATGCAGTGGACGATTAATCATCCAATGAGTCTGGGCTGTCAGGTTAGGCAATCGAACGTATCTAAACAATGCATTAATCGAAATTGTGTCAGATCATCAAAAGTTTATTCACACTCAATATTTGAACTCTAGGTCTTTATCAGCGCACAGCTAATTGAAGTTGGTTATTTTCTTGTAATTGCCATATAAGTCAATTACTTGATGCAGTCATTCATGCTTGCAGTTAGTGGTTTGGCTCTTTGCAGAAACACCGTCAATTTGGTTAATCACAGCGGGAACCTGATGTGGCCCGCCACATTTTCAATGCCGCCAAAACGATGAGGGAGAGGAACAAAAAATAAATAAACAACTACAACAACACTTACCAACTGGTTCCAATTACAAACGTGCAGTTTGATGACATTATGTTTAGTCGTTTGCGCTTCTTTATTTGTTATAAAATAAATTTATTGATGCAGTTTTACTGCTTCAAACCACTGACCAGGCGAGCTTCAGCTCAGCTTCCAAATGCTACTTGGCAATAAAAACTGTAGGTGAATGTTGCATGTAGACATATAGCTTATACATTATAAAGCGTTGCCTAAGTCATTGAACTCCATTGGCATCTTAGACAACAATTTACATCTAAATTTATTTGGTGGCTACCTCGATGAACTGATATCTCTATGGAAATGTTATCTATAATTTATCAACATAACGACGTTTAAATAAAAATTCAAAATTTTAATCACAAAGACTACGAGCAGCATAAATCTCAGATGATTTTATTAAATGCAGGTTTATTAATATGACTTGGTTTGCGTTTTTATACTCTGATACCGAAGGTACTCATAGTATATTGGTTTTGTCGAATGTCCGTCAGGCCGTCCGTCTGTCCGTCTGTCCGTCTGTCCGTCTGTCCGTCTGTCCGTCTGTCCGTCTGTCCGTCCGTCCGTCTGTCTGTCTGGATGAACGCGCGTATTTCCGAAACGATATTAGATAGACTCTTGAAATCTTTTGCGTTATGATTATAGCTATCTGCTTCAGATCAAGTTTATTCCAAATTTATGCCACGCCCACTGGGAGGCTGGCAAATCGATAACATGTCGATACACCTCAAATCACAAATCGATTAAACGTGAATAACTCCCACAATTTTGAAGCTAGAGTAATCAAATTTGGTAGGTATATTGCTGGTGACCTCCCGAAAAAATTGGATCCTAGGTTAATCGGCCACGCCCATTATTACGCCCACCAGCCCCCCCTCCAAAATTAATTTGAAATGCTTATATCTCCCGCAGTTTTAGAGCTAAAGTCACCATATTTGGAATATATATTACTGGTGACGTCCTCTACAGATTACAGAAACAAAATTTCGACCACGCCCACTCCCGCCCCCGTAATCGCGAAAATCGATATACATGAATGCACAATTCGATAACACGTGTATATTTCCCGCAATTTTGAAGCTAGAGTCTCCAAATTTGGAATTTAGACTAGGGCTGACCAGCCCAAAAGATTGCGTCCTGGATTTTCCGGCCACGCCCACTGGAACGCCCCCCAGCCACCCCGCCCCCACGAAACACGGAAGCCTATATCTCGCACAGTTTAAGAGCTAGGGCCACCAAAATTGGAGGATAGACTTATTGTCAGCCCCCCTAAAGATCGGCAAAAATTTTGGGGCCCCGCCCCCTCCCGCCCCCAAAAATCGCGAAAATGTATATCTTCCACAGTTTTAGAGCTAGAGTCACCAAAATTGGAGGATAGACTTATTGTCAGCCCCCCTAAAGATCGGCAAAAAATTTTGGGGCCCCGCCCCCTCCCGCCCCCAAAAATCGCAAAAATTTATATCTTCCACAGTTTTAGAGCTAGAGTCATTAAACTTGGAAGATAGAATTCTTGTCACTCCCTCTAAAGATCGGCCAAATTTTTGGGGCCACGCCCCTTCCCGCCCCCAAAAATCGCGAAAGCTTATATCTTCCACAGTTTTAGAGCTAGAGTCACCAAAATTGGTAGATAGACTTCTGGTCACCCCCTCTTAAGATCGACCAAAAATTTTCTGTTCACTTGCTTTCAGCTGTTCTTAAAATGGTATCAGAGTATTACGCAGTCGGCTCCGCCCGACTGCAACGTTCTCACTTGTTTATTTATTTATTTTTATTAACTTGTTTAAGATTTTTTTGAAGATGGAGAGTATCAAGTTTATTTCAATTAACGGTATTTGACACTCGATTTTTGCATTCATTCCATTGGAAAGTGAGATGTTTGACTTGTTTTGCATAGAGCGCCAGCAAATTTACTTTTGGTGACATTTGATTTATTAAAAATGTTAGATCTAATTAATTTCTGTACAATACTTGAAACCTAAATTTGTAATACTGAAATCTAATCTTATTTTCCAATTATAGCTTTTGATATATTTAGAGATCAATTGAAGTGATTTGTTCTCAAATTGGTTCATGTACAATTTGAAGGTTACCCACGTTGTTTGTCGTCAGTAGGCGTAAATTCAAGTTTTTTACAACAAAAATAAAATACATATATATATATATACATATATATATATATATATATACAAGATTACGGAGTAGAATAAGATATTTTTCAAGCGGATTCGATTGAATTTGCCTTAGACTCAGTTGCGGCTTTTAGCACAATTAATGGCATTTGCGCAGCTCCTCAGGAATTTGCATAGTCATCTAACATCAAGCAGAGAGAACATTTTCTCTTATAATGGTAAACATTTTCTTGTGCACATATTGTGACTTGCAATTGTACATTTTAGTTGATCATAATGATGCAGTCCACTCCGAATGATTAAAAATGCAAGCGGTATCACTGCCTTTAATAAAGTACATGGACATATATACATCATGTGTTATATAAAAATGCTATAAATTTGTATTGTCTTGGCAGAGGACATTGGACATGCCACAGGTATCCGACCCGTCGTCAACACTGCGTAGGATTCACTGGTAATGTACTACATTATTTTTATACTGGCAGACGCAAACAAGGCTTACCACTCAGCCTCCGCAGCTCTATAGACACAGCAGTTGCTGTTGCCTACACGCCTTCTTGCACTTTAGGAGATGCTTTTGTGCTGATTACATGACAACAGTAATTTTAACATGTTCATTGTTCTCCATTCTTGTTGCCTGAGTTGTCTGGCTTACGTCCTGGCATTCCAGCGAATACTGTGTGTAACATACTTCAAAATAATAGATGTGACACCGATAAGTCGATTGTGAACACTGTGCAAATAATTAATGTTCTTTTCTGACTCAGACTTGAAAACATATGTCTGGAAGTTAATATATTTAAAATTTTTGATAATATGGACAGAGATGATGTTTTGTGTGTATACATACTTAAATTTTTGTTATTGAATTAGCAAAGTGGCTGAAACCAACAACAAAGGTCTTACCGTAGCCTTTGGTAAAAACTCAAATTTTGGATATTTCAAGCTTAGCTTTGATAAACCCATGATCAGACATTGGCCTTCAATTTTTTGTCAGTCGCTACTTATAATCAAACTATCAGTCAACGCAACTCTTTTCTTTACTCACTTATCTAACCAAAAAGTCTAAAAAAACGTTAAACACAATCAAGAAAACCGGATAAAAATCAAAAGGCATTTAATTTTAAGCAAATGATATCCGCTTAAGCGATCACGCTTCGAAACATGTTATTAGTCATCGCATTATTAACAGAAATAACATAATAAAGCCCTAAAAAATATATCATGTTCTCAGGAACACAAACGTGTGCTCTGTTGGACAGGTGATATAACTAAGCAGATAAATATCGAAAGTTTTTCGTCTATTCAAAGCTTTTAAGCATCAGCTTTGAGTGTGCGTATTTTTGAAGAATATCAGTCAAAGTCATAGTGAGGAACTGACTCAAGTTTGCAAGCTCAAATTTACCCTACTTCTGCTAAAGACCAACCACCTTGACTTTGGATTTTCACACGGCTGTCTCGCGAATCTTTCAATCAACCTAACATGGAGATTTTGACTTATTAATGTATATTTTTCAAACTTCGCTTTATAAGTAGTAGATCGTATATAAAAATATTTAATTGTTTGTATTATGTTGCCATTCATATACATATTTTTCCAGCACTGAATGTCTCTTTTTTTGTATTCTGTTAATTAGTTGTTTAGTTAAGCTATCTGCACAGTTGCGGTCTTTATTATATTTGCTTTACCCAGTACAGTATACAGATTTATCAAAAGTTGATTGTAAAGCTTTTTCACCCGCATACATACGTATATAAAAATCGAGTAATCACGAGTGTGTGCACTAACTTGAATTTTATCAGGTTAATTTGTTAAAATCTTTCCAAATCATAAAGTAGTTTTCGTGACCAAAGCTGTTAACGATGTTGCAAATTGTGCGATTTCGGCTTGTTTTCAATTGTCCCTTTTTGAAAAATACTCATAATAGTTTTATAAAAAAAATACTCATGTTTTGTATCTTATTTAACATGCGCAAAACTGTATACATTAGTGCAGATACATATCCTCGATTATACGGAATCTAACTAATATCGTATTTTGCAATTTTTTTATGAATATTTTCTTTTTCAATGTCCCCACGGTCTCTTCAATTAGCATATTTTATTAGAAACTGTGCTTTCTATACAAAAACTTATAATTCTTAAAAAATATGCCAAAAGTTAATTTTAAACTTGAAAGGTTTTTCAGATTAGTTAACTGCGCCTTTAGAGTCTATGTTCAGAGATGACTTTCGAAGAAAATGAGAACTGAACGTTCACCCTAAAACAAACACTCAACAGTTGAAGTTGTTTGCAAAGCCTATGAATATGTACATCTGAAAAGATAATCAACTATAGGAGCGGCGCACATGGATATTATTTGGCGGATATTTTCGCTTTTTTCGAAGCTGCTTTTGCTTGCATCCGTGTGGTTGGTTCAAGTTCAACGGCAAAGCGCCATGGCAAGTTTGCATTTTAACTCAATCTGTAAGTAAACACTTTCCTTGTTTTGAGATAATCCCATTATGCAGATTTGTTAACTGAATATGTGTTTGAAGTATTGAAATTGTAGAATGTCATGCTTGATGATTACAATTTGATTCATATACTTGTGGTTGCTTCGTGTGACCCACATGTTTTTTTCAGCCAACCATTTTTGTTTTTCATGTAAATCATCGTATCTCATTGTCTTCGCTCTCTTGTTTAAATGACTAACGAAAAGGTGAAGGCTGTCTGCCGATTTTAGCCTAAGGCATTTTATACCAAAATGCAAGCGCTTTACTGGTCTCGGTCTTCTTATGTGGATTTTATAGTATCTGATTATTGAGTTTGTCGCTTGAGTCATTTGATTTTCGGATTATTTTTGTACTAAGCAATGCATTTACAAAAATTTTTATACTCTTTACGAAGAAAATAGTATATTAAGTTTGTGCTGAAGTTTGTAACGTATAGAAGGAGACCCCCAAATGTTACTGCCCGTATGCATAGAATGACAAAACAAATTGATCTTGCCATGTCCGTCTGTCTGTCTGTATGTATGGGATCTAGTCCCTCAGTTTTGAGCTATCGCGATGAAACTTTGTACAGACACTTATTATTAAAATGTACAGCACATTGGTCGGAACCAGCCGGATCGGACCACTATATCTTATAGCTACCATACAACTTTAAGTCGGTTTTGGCCATAAGTCCCATGTTTTCGAAGCTATCGCGATTAAGCTTTGCACAGATGCTTATTATTCAAACATACATCACATTTATCGGAGCCGGCCTGATCGGTCCACTATATCTTATAGCTTATATCCGATCTTTTCAAAGCTATCGCCTTAAATTTCCTTGTACACTTGAACATCCTTAAAACTCATAAATGTCTAAAATTTTATATCGATTTAGTTATAATTAGCAAAGATATGCGTCATTAAATATTTCGGTGGTGCAGTTGGCAGAGTGAAAATTGCCTAAAAGTTCGAAAAGAGTATGGAATGTTCGGCACGCCGAAGATAATCTTCTCCCACTTGTTTTTATCTCATATATGGTGTGAGCAATTTTTAGGTTTACAGTCCCTTTTTTAATCGCTTTGTGGGAGCTCAGCTCGAAATATTGTAAAGTATTTTGTTGTTCTTTCATTTAATTATTATAAATTTTTATAAAGGCCACACTAAACATATATACTTATTATCATCGAAATTAGAAACAAAAAATTTTCCCTTTTAACTTCGTTCTAATTCTTTACAATATATTTTTTCACCGTTTAGACTACCATGACTTAAGTCTTTTATGACGTGTATCGGCGAGTTCATAGCGACTTAGAAACAATAATTATTTTTGTATTTTTTCCGATTGATGGCGTAAAACATTTGCGCAATAGCAGCAATCGTCGCGACGGGTCGCCTTTTATAGACGGCAGCTGTCTTGCTAAGGCGTCTAATGACCCTGAATTGGTTTCTAGCTTAAGCTTGAAAACGCGAACCAAACTAAATGTACATAATTAAAATGCTATTTGTTTTGCTGGGTCTGTCACTAGTAATGGGTGTTCTGACTACTTGGTTGGTTTGCGAAATTTTGACTTTTGATACTGATCGCTTGGTTATATTTCGCATGAAATCAAAGCAACGAGCTTATTTTGACTTTTGATACTGATCGCTTGGTTATATTTCGCATGAAATCAAAGCAACGAGCTTATTCTGAATTGCCAGGCTTGTCTGCTGCAATGAACACTAGCGCTCTAGATATTTTCTTAAAAACTATACAGGCAGAAACAGCTTTTTCTCGAAGTCAGAACATCGTACGTCAGAATGATATCACAATGATTGGTACGATATTGAAACGCGACTTATAAAGTAGATTGTTATGAAAGTTTGCGCCACACTCTGTTTTGCATATGCATCGGATTTTATTTATAATCTTTTCTCGACGGCACACCCAAAATGTCGTTGCCGCTGAAATCCGCAAGCGCTAGACCGGACACAGTCGCGCGAACAACCAATTCTCCGCTCACTTTTCAATTATAACGTTAAGTCTACATGTTTTTGGAAAAGAGCTTACATACAAAATATGTGTGTGTATATATACATATATATACATGGCTATGCCGTTAATGTAGAGCACGGGCTGGTCATTTGTGACTGGTATTAAATATAAGATCCGATGTTATATTTATAGATTTAACCCTGGCAATATATGATACTACTTCAAAGCTTTTGAAAGTAGTTAGAACTTAATGTATTTCAATGATGCGCTTATATCTTAGCATCCTTAAAGTCGATTATATTCTAGTTTCAGCAGGTAGGTGACAATTTTCTGAGCTGATTTAAGTATTCCATCGGTACTTGCATAGAGTGTAATACACAATAACAAAGCTAAGGTTATTTGGATTGACGGGAACTAGTCTTACCTTAACTACAGCAGCTTTATTTTTCTTTTCATACACACACATACACGAATAATTGCCGTTTTACCAAACATTTGTGGTAATTACTTCTGCCTCTTGCAGAAATCGGGTTGGGCGTGGGCTGGCGGTATGCTAGTTCTCTCGATTGGGGGTGCTGTACCGGTGGGTGTAGCCTTTGTTTGACTTTTGGTATTTGGGGTAAGGAGTGGATTAAACCTGTTGTCATTGAAGGTAGATCTCACAACTTTTTGTGAACTGTGCATAAGAAACATTTTATAATGCACGGCATTCAATTCCGTTTTAAATCAACCTAAAAGTTTATTAACTAAAATTATAAAATTGCACATCAAAGAGGATAACGGAAATTGATGGCAAATTATTTGAGTTGTATGCATTCATTTCATGAGAAACGCCGACATACAATGCTGTGCATTGTGTATTTTTTTTAATAAGACCCACACTGTACAATGCAGACTACATGAAATGCGAATAAATTTGAATTTCAAATGTGATTTCCTAAGCGTATACCCAGCAAACTGAAAAAGCCAATGGAGAATGTTAATTATAAGCTACATTTTAATATCGTGCAATGGCAGTAAGAGCAATTGCAGATACTAGTCGCTTGTATAAAGATAATCGATTTGTGCCTTGGTCTACCGTATTTCGGCATTTAATCTTAGCTTACAGGACCAGATTCCGACACTGCTAGATAAAACGATACAACGCACCACAGAGTGGATTATGTGTTACATCATAACCTCAACGAAGCAAGCTGAGAGTCACGATCAAATCTTCCAAATTCGTATATTTGAACTTTTATGTCACTACAGATGCCCAATTTGTAATACAGATTTGTCTTGCTGCTATACACAAAAAAAAGTTATATACAAAATTTAAGCGGCCTTTTCATCCCTTAGGCAGATTTAAAAATGATTATTATTGACATGCCACTAAGAGCTAAAGCGACAATTGATCGCCATTTCTTTCCAATGCGGAAGCTTTAAGATATTGAGTTCAATGCGCATGTATTTGTATTGCGTTCAAGTGTGCCTGTGTTTTCGCTCCAATTGAAATACGTAATCGTGCGTGGTATAAAGGCATAAAAGAGACTTTGGCTTTGAAAAAGATGAGTCAAAACCGGTCTCAATCGGAACTATTATACTATACAACACACAAAACATTCAATTGTTTCTAGATACACTATGTACTATGAAAGTACTACATACGAACATACATATACATATGTACATATGTATATACTTTATCTTATTAATCAAATATGGTTGTGGATGGTTAAAGTTTGGTAAACAGAAATACAAAACATATGCCTAGATTTCAAACGACCAAACTAACACTGTGTGCATGTGTCAATAATATCTATATTATAGGTTTGTCTCCAGTCAAATTGAGATATTAATGAGACACTAGGTGATTTATGTGCGTCGAATTTTTTGGTGAACAAAATATGTTTGCACTTAACTCTGTTCGCAGTACCAAGACAAAGTAGGAGTACTAGTGCGGTTCAGAACAAACAATTTTTTTTTGTACTATAGGGCATCTAATTAGGTGGAAAATACAAGAAAAATTATTTCCTGTAACAACAGCGAAAGTACAACTTTATTTCCCTGTCTTCAATTTAAAGCTGTTTTTTTGCTATTGTGTTAAATTTAAAGTAATTTAATTAGGCGCAAATTATTAGCTGACACGTTACCGCAACAAAAGTACAATATAGCAAAATGTAAATAGCAAAAAGGTTTTCGGAAGGTTTTCGAATTGAAATTGCCTTCTGCAAAGCATTTGTAAAAACTATGTGCATGGAAATGTTTGCCTGTTTATCAACCGGTAGGACCATTCATTAATTTACTTTCAACGCAGTCTGACTTCCGCGCACCTGCAAAAAACAAAACTCAAAAATGCAAACCATTGGAAAGACCTGGGTTTTATCTTTTTACAGTTTCGATGACTGCATTCACACCCACACATACGCTTTCAGATATGCAAATTAGGGCAACGGTTTCTGAAGGCAATTTGCGTGCTTTGCTGATGTGTATGTTCGCTTAAGTGTTACGATATACTACGATATATTGGCATTAATACTCCATTTTGAATGTATATTTAGCAAATGACTGCGTTAATACTACTTTTTTTTAATTTGTATCTATATATAACTTAGAGTAATCAAAACAATGTACAAGAATTGAGATTTGCTCACTATCAATTGAAGTACATATTACAAACAAATTTGAACGAGCTTTTACTAACGCCACGTACGTATATATGAATTTAAGTCTTAAATTCAGCAGCATCCGGTGTTTCAACAAAGTTTCAATAATATATGTTCACAAAATACAGCAGCATACCACAATAACTGGGACTGCCGTTGGCAACATGAACCATGTCTGCAGCAACGAAGAAGCCGCAAACACCGCAGACAGATATGAGCACCTTGACCTCTCTGCCGGTGGAGTCAATGGGGCGTTTTTCTTTCAAATTTAATTGATCTGAAAAATGAGCGTCATGGCCGTGGAACAGCAGTTGGAGTAACTGCAGTCCGCTGATGCTGAAATTGTTTTTCTGTACATAAATGCTAAAAACGCTTTTTGTATGTAAATGGCGAAATTGTTTTCTGTATGTAAATTTAGGTTGTCTCACTCTGCGAGTTTATAAGTGTTTTCTTCATCTTTGGTGTCTTTTACTTTATATTTTTCGCCAAATTTATAGTTAACTGGATTTTCAGAATTTTTATAGCTGTAAGTGAAATACATTGACCTCTGCTGGATTGCACAGCTATTTTTTTCGTCGATCCGTCAGTTGCATATTACATTAAAATGGGATTTGACGTAGAATATTAAAATAAAACTTCAGTGTCCAAATTAAAATATTAGTTTTAGTTGTATGGGCTCAGAAACTAGAATCATTGTGTGGCCCGAAATGGTGACATCTGTAAGGCTGAAACAGGACTGATCTATCGGGACCAAAAAAAAGTAGTTCAATGCGAGCATTGCTACTTATTCATTGCAAATGCGACACTGGAAACATCGAACATTGCACTGTATAAAGTTGCAGGTCTCATTGGCGCTGCTGTGGTAGCCCAGCTGGCTGAGTCGATTTGCAAGTATGCGAAAGTGATCGATTTGAAGCAGGCGTGGCTCACCGCATTTGAAATGCGCTCTACAAGCCTTGCGCCACACTAGGCCGTTGTTGCTTTTCGCTATGGTTGTCGTTGGCAGAAATGTCGACGTCGCGTGGTCTAGTTGCTGCAACTAGCAGCAAGATTTGAAATAGCTTGTCTCTGTATGTATGTTGGTGAGTGTTGTGTCTACATCTTATGCAATATTCTCAGTTTGACCCACTTTTCGTACTAGCTGTGTTTTACTTTTTGTTGTGGTCGAAGTTGGCGTTGCTCGGCAACATTCACTGTGACCAAAAACAATTTAATCGAATCACGTTAGAGTGTATATGTAAGTATATACATACATATATCCTAGCCAATCTCAGGTATAATAAAATCTTATGTCCAAAAAATAGCTGAACTATGCTTAGGTGGGTGGAACATATGGTCCTCAAAAATAATGTTAGCTTCCATTTTCCACAATCTATGTGTATGTGTTAAACAATAGAAGCAAGAACGCATGATACAAATGATACGCAGAATGTATAGTGCTTTTTCCAAGTTTGATCGATTGTTTGTAACTATACAATAATAACAATAATAATAATAATAATAATAATAATAATAATAATAATAATAATAATAATAATAATAATAATAATAATAATAATAATAATAATGATAATAATAATAATAATAATAATAATAATAACAATAATAATAATAATAATATAATAATAATAATAATAAAAATAATAATAATAATAATAATAATAATAATAATAATAATAATAATAATAATAATAATAATAGTAATAATAAAATTCAAAAAAGGACAATGACAATATTTTAAGTGCATTTGAAAGTTGGCTGCCAATTAACATTTTTGAAAACTGCAAATGTGATAAAAATCAAGTGCCACAAGTGTCATATTGCCAGTCACAGCTTAGCATAGACTAAACGACAGGCCGTCATCGTCTGTATGGCCGAACGTTCGATGGCAGCATGTACAGGTGGCTGCCCTATTTAACTACTGTAATATAATAGAGAATTTTATTCCGACACAGCAACGTCATTGCCAGAAACAAAACTAGACTGTGCACATGGCTTTGGGCAGAGGAAGTGATGATCGAAGCCCACAAAGGAGATTGTTCTTTTTGTTTTTACTCACTTTTGTGAACTTGCTTCGGTGGCTTGCAAATGAGAAGATTCTTAGCCATACAGTGGATAAGAAACATAACAGACGAAGAGAAAATTTATATGTGGCAATTCAATGCTAGCCAAGAGCCTTGTTACATAACTGCCAAAAACGTGTACAGCTCCAGTGTAGCTAATGTTTAGAGAGGCTCACAGCTAAGCGTAGCAACGTAGTAACAATAAGTTGAAAACCAGGCGAGTGTTGCATGGTAGTATATTTCCTGTTTGTGGTGCATAAACTAGTGGGTTCCAATATAGCTCTCACTTTTGCGCTTGGTATATATACCATTTATCGAATGAAAGGAAACTGTACAGCACTATTGCTCGAAGGCATCGTTGATCATATATGTATGTATGTATACGATTATTCTTGTTTCAATTGTCCTGAGCATGTTATAAAAAAGTAAAGATGCATGTCATATTGCGCTTGCCAGCTTGTAGTAATTTATTGACACTTAAATAAAATACAGTAAAAGAGTTCTCATCGGATTTTGCAAGTCAACCATAACTGATGGCTAAAATTTGCAAGCTGATAAATCTTTAATTATACTAAAACCTGCTGCGAGATGCAAATCAATAAAATAATTTATTGGCTATCGGTCGATAGCTTAGAAAATTATTGCATGTTGATTTGATTTATATCGCATTTGTATTTAATCTGAATTTGAATTACAATCATAACAGTGCACACCGATTTGAAGAAACTTAAATTTGCAATAGAAGTATATAATTCAGAAACACGGCAAGCACAAATATACTAAATTGATTAAGTCACCAGACTAAGCATCTAATTAGGAACTTTTTGAGCTAACAATATTATGTGTATAGGCGTTCGCCGTGACTTTACACCCAGGAAGTAACGGTAACGGCGCTCTATTAGAAAGGCAAATCCCAACTGGCGATCACAAACTTCCTGCGCACATGCAAAGCGATTGCAAGGTAATCGCTGGTCAACTCGCCAATGTTAGTAACAAAAGAAATAGCAACAGCGCAACAGCAAATATGTAGCAAAACTTGGGTTGCTTGACGAAACTTTGCCTTTTCGTTGAATTGTGCAATCGATTAAAAGTTGAAGCTGACCAATGGCTGTTTTTCATCTACGGAGCGTGTGTTTAATTGTGAACCGCACCTAGCGAACTAATAGAGTTAGGAAAATAATTACTACTAGACTACTAAAATGGCTAGAAAAAATTAATTAAACTATCAAAGAATACTAGCCAAAGACAAATCTAAACAGCATTTAAGATTTGAATTTTGAAGACCCAATAAAGCCGCATGTAAAATACACTAAGTGAGCAACCTTAATATACTTTTAACTACCCACATAAGTGAATTATAATAGACACTAAAATATTAATGTCAAATAAATAAATTTTTGATTAAGATCTCACCACTTTGACAAGTGACTTTTTACTGCTTCGTAAATGATCACATTACTTCACGAAGTAGACTCTTAGTCTGCGATATTTGCTCAATATGTAGTTCTATATATTTAAAAACATGATACATAATAGTAAATAAAAAGGCAGCGTGCCTTAATAAAAAAATACAAATTATTTTATTAAAAAAAATATTTTTCTGAACTTCAAAATTGCTTTTTTTTTGTTTTAATAAGGGCTAGATGAAAAATAACTTAATAAACTAATGGCCCAAATAAATAACCAATGCCCGGAAGTCGTTAATTCAGTGTATTAAAGCTACATAAATTCCCGCCAAGTGACAGAAAACCGTATCAATAGATATAATGTACAATTTAAATTGTCTGGGTATTTGTCGGGCTGCCTTTTTATCTGCTGTATAGTACTTCACTTTCAATAAAAGTCGCGTAATGTGTTGCACTTATTTTCGAACAAGTAGAGCAGCAAAAAGCGAAGCAATCGACAAGCGGCGAAGAAACCCACAAAAAATAAAGCCAATCAGGCTTATGGCCGAAATACGGCGCATTGCATAACGACCCAGCCACGCTCTAACTCTGTCTAAGCAAATCCACGTACACATTTTGTTTAGTGGAGCAGAAAGTACAAATAGCAACAATGAATCGAGAGTTGTGTTGTCAAGTGTGCTGGCGCTGGCGCTGGCTAAGACAAATGTCATCCTAGGCGATGGCAGCTCTAGGCTTTTGCATGACCAATTTCCATTGGCACGTGATTAGCTTACCTTTTGCGCCACTGCCTACCAGCTCAGCTACCAGCGCATATCACTCACGTAGATAGTCGGTCGCTGCGTTTGTTAGACGAGACTGAAATCTGTGACGCGTTTGTGCGATAATTACACAATTTGTGGTGCGTGATGCATGCTAAATAGAGTTTATCCCGCAGCCTTGACATAGTTGCTTACATGTGAGATGCATTTAAAAATGTATTTATAAGCAAAAGATAGAATGCTCTAGTCCACAGTTTAAGAAATACTCAAGTCTAGTTGTAAAGTCCATTAACATTAACATTAAATAACTGAAATATATATATGTCATTCTATTTTTTGTTTTCATTTTGGCCATTAGCTCATAGAATAGGGTTCCAACACGAATTAAGCAATAATTTGAAATAAACTTAATAAACACATAATGTCTACAGCTTCTATAGACCTTAAGACACAAGTAGATTAAACAATAAAATATAATAAAATATGTATACATATATATTATATACTTTTTTTTTATTTTATTGTTATATACTGTTATGAAGATGCAACCGTTTCCACAAAAGGTAATGTCAATATTGACTTTTCTTGACGATGATCAAATATATAATTAATTTATCGGTTCGATGAATTCATCTATCCATCTTCAGTATACAAATGAACAATTGTTATATACCCTATTTTTGATCAGGTTACTAGGGTGCAGGCTGCCACTGGTCCACAACGAATTAACGATTCATCTACGCCCAATTATAATAATGATGAAAAACTAAGAGTGGCAGTCGGCAGCCTTTACCTGGTATAGAAACGGTTTTTCGCTACAATATAAAAGTGAATGTAAATTTGTTTGGGAACTGGTGTCTTTACAAGCCAAATATATTATGTTACTTGAAAAACATAAGGTGCCTCTCGTGCTGTTGCATAGCTGGTCAAAAGTGCAACTTAACGGCGCGTTATTAAAATTTTTATTGTTGTAAAATGCTCACGTTACAATTAAAGCGTAGCATAATAATATTCGGTTACAGTCCATGGCTTGTGTGTGGCAGTGTAGGTGGGTTAAAAAACGATTGGTTACAGACTCCTATACACCGCGAACCAAAACCAAACGAGATATCAATAAAACAGCTTTGCTCTATGGGTTACTACCATGGCTCACATTCTAAGCTTAAGGTTTGAAAGCTATTAACAGAATGAAAATCGAAGGTTGACTAATATCGTGCCGGAGCGGGGTCCTTGCATAATTTTAATGTGTTGCAAGTCGGTTAATTTATTAGCTGTGGTTTCAACTGTCAGTACAATATATATGCTCAAAGCGCTAAGCAATAAAAGCAAAAACAACTTCCGCCTCAATTATTACATTGCGCCCATAGATTGGGCGAGCCGCTCCAAATGGTCGCGCCATTAGCTTGAGGCTGTCTGAGTTATGATAGCTTTGTTTTTAAATTGCAATAACTTTGATTGCAACGAATTGGTTTTTATTTGAATTCTGCTTCAATTGTTTGAATTGCTAATAAGTTTCAGTTTTTTTGTTAAGATTTTCTTGACTTTAAATTAAATTTGGTGGGTTTGTGTCTTGTTTTCATTTTCTGTGTTAAAGGCTACATTTTTGGGTCAGACATACTCAGTTTCCGAAAAGGAAAACAGTATATTAATTTAGTGCTCACCCACAAACACATTGACTTGATCGATCTTGATATATCATTAGATAAAATATCTGTGAATATGAAATGCAAAATCAAATAGACAATTTAGTAATTTTTGCATAGAAATTTAACACAAAGAAAAACCCCAGCAGAGCCTGTTTTAAGATACTACTATGTACAAATTTTGACACATACGATATATTCAATATTAATACTTTTTTCGAAGAAAATAGTATATTAAGTTTGTGCTGAAGCTGGTAATGCATCGAAAAAAGCGTCTGAGACCTCCAAAAGTTACTGCCAGCTTGATTAGACTGACAAAACAAATTGATCTAGCCAAGTCCGTCTGTCCATCTGTCCGTCTGTATGTATGGGATCTAGTCCCTCAGTTTTGAGCTACCGCTGTGAAACTTTGCACATATACTTATTATTTAAACAGACAGCACATTGGTCGGAGCCGGCCTGATCGGACCACTATATCTTATAGCTGCCATACATAGCAAAGATATGCGTCATTAAATATTTCAATGGTGCAGTTGGCAGAGTGAAAATTGCCCAAAGGTTCGAAATGAGTATAAAATCTTCGGCACGCCGAAGATAATCCTTCCCAACTTGTTTTAATTTTAAAATGTTGTTTATCCTAAAATAAGCTTTATGATATACCTATGCATACATTACCTCTTATGTACACAAACTTCATCCCTATGCTTTATCTTTCGCAGGATCAATAAGTGCACAAAGTAAACGTGCACCACGCATCACCAACTCACGCAGCTTTGGTACCAATGTTAAGTCAACCAGCTCAAATGGTGTCAGTTTCGACTGTCCCGAAGAGTTCGGATACTATCCTCATCCCACGGACTGTACACAGTATTATGTATGCGTGTTTGGCGGCGCGCTTCTCGAGAGCTGCACTGGAGGTCTAATGTACTCCCATGAGCTACAGACTTGTGACTGGCCGAGAAACGTGGGCTGCGAGCTGGTGGACAGTGGCACGTCGGCCACCTCTACTGAAGTAGGTGGCGCCTCACGAAATAAGCCACAGCAACATGTTCCCAGCCGAATTCGCTTCGGATCCGCCTTCACCAGCCCAGCAGCTACACAAAAGACAATCACAGTGCCACCGCAATATCATCGTTCACCACCACAGGTAATACAGGCACAGGTTCAACATATACCTCCACCACCAGAACTGCCTGTGCCACCAAATCCATTAGTCACGTCACGTGGACAGCCAAAATCGCTCCTGGACTCACAAGAGGACATAGCCAAGGTGAGTCACGGCAAGCAGGAAGTAGAGTGACCACAAATGCATATTGCACGTTTATATTTAAAGCTATATGCCGATGCGCAGGAAACACTGCCACCAGTGGAAGAGGAGGAAAACGATCGCCAGCAACGTGTTTATCGTGGACAGCCGAGCACTGTTAGCCAAGTACAAAGAGACCGCGATGGTATCCTACACCAGGCCAGCATAAATGCTATACCCAATCACGGAAAAATTGGGTCCTACACATTCGGCACCGCTTACAGGTAAGTTATGTGCCGTCTAGTTACCGCTCGAAACGGGTGCTTCATCTGCCGTCGCTTTCAAAATTAAATTTTGTTTTCTATTGCTGATAATTTTTGTTTTGCTTTAATTTCACAAAATGCAAAACTTGATTTAAAATTCTCTTCAATTCATTGTACTACTCTTTTTTCTCATACAATGCATACTGCACTATCTCTATATTTTACTCCAATCGACACACCGACCGACTGAAATGCTTTTTGGCTAAACTCTGTACGCGAACAGCGAAAGCTTGGACGACGACATAACAACTGAACACGAACAGTCACATAATCGACTTGATGTAGACCGAAGACGCAAACGACGTGATGTTAGTGGGTTAATGTCGACTACACCTGCGGAAACAGCAGCCCCTACCGAAATGACCAATGATTCAAATACCTCTAGCGAGGTCATGGAGCCAGATAGTACCAGTAGTATTCAGCTTAGCAGTGACGAAACGACGAATATATCCCATAACTCAAATAACTCACAAGAACAGTACGATGAAGCAGCCCCAACTGTCGCCCAACTGCAGAAGTACTCTTCGAAAATAAGTCAATCCGAGATTGGCTTTTCTGACGTGGACGCAGATTACAGCGAATTGGTCAATGACACGGCTGCAGGCGAATCCAAGCGGCATTCACGGCAGTTGAGGCCTTTTCCGCATGCGTCTCCAAAATGGCCAACGCATAACTACCGTTCCATTGACACTCCAGTTCATCAACCCTATCTACAGAAAAATGATTACAGTTTCGGTAGCTATAATCCTTATCTCACGCCACCCAGCCAGCAAACTCAGACCAATCACAACTATAAACAATTAACAACTGGCCCTGGATATAAAGCTTATATGCAGCGGCAACAGCAATATGGGACTGCTTCAATAAATGAAAAGAAACCGATCTCGGTTTACACAGGCTACAATTTGTCACTGCCGCCGCCTCCCTTAGAAGATGACTTTCGACCCATTGCAGGTAACTACTATGGTGCAGTTAGCTCAACAAGCTCAAGGCCGCCATCCGGTTACCAACAACAAACCAGCAACGGCGATTTACTTCCCTACCTTATACAACAGCTAAAAGAGCTTAAAGAACGAAGAAAACAAATACAAGCTGAAAACTTTGCTTACTTTCATTTGGATAATCAACCAATTGCACCCATTATGCATTCCACAACCACACGGCCTCCTTTTGACTACTATTCCACAACCAAACCGAGTCAACAAGTAACACCAAACAGCCACCACGCGCAATACAGCACCATGGGTGGATTTTACAATAATAAACTGGAGAATGCGCCAAACACACCAAGCTATTCAGGCAAGCTCATATCCCAGTACAGCATTACTCAAGGGCAAGAGCCCCAGACAACGACCGAAAGCAATTACTTCCAGTATAATATAATTGCAAATCAAAAGATGAAGGGCGTCTTTAGCACTGGCAAGTTGAATCAAATAGAGCATGCTGCAGTCAAGGTGCATCCACCAGTAACTCCACTACATGTCACTCCCAACTTTAATATTGTTTCGGCACCAAATTTGGCTTATAATAAACCTGGTAACCTGCAGCAGATATCTTTCCGGGATTTGCCAAATCTGCCAGTGGGAATCAGCTATGCGCCCAATACAACAATACCTGAATCATATCAGACGTTTACCAAATCGATCAACTCCACTGTAGCTCCCAATCTGGAGTCAACAAAACCTCCAACAATAGTTGTTCCACAAATGACAAATTTTCAATTTAATATAAACGATTTTATGGCCAACTTGAAAGCCAGTGATCTAGCCAGCTTTAATCCGGCGGTTAACCCATTAATCAAGTATTTTAAACAGGTAAGCAATGATGGGAGTGGCAATGTTCGCAATGCCTTAGTACTCCGCCGACCTGTCAGCGGTACGACGGCAGCAAGCACAACAACATCCCGACCAATTTTGAAATATAACCCGACATCGACAAGAGTTCCGATAGGCTCAACCACCCTGGCGTCAACTACACGCATCCTTAAAGGATATGAAACTTTCGTAAAGAGTATACAAAGTCAGATAAGCAAGCAAAGTTCTATGGCAAATAAATCATCGACGACAACTACTTCACGCTCGAAGATCAAGGGCGGCAGCACTACTACCACTGACAGTACTGTCGAATACTATGATGAGGATTACGATGATGGAGTTGACGAAGACATGCTGCCACCGGCACGCATGCCGCCCTACATGCCCATGTCGGAGACAATGGCCCCACCTCGACCACAAGTCACAACGGCAGTACCGCCCACAGCAACGCCAGGAAAAATACGCCTAAACCTTCAAACTGGCTTCATGCAAGCAACGACAACGCGCCGACCATTTCCAAATTTCTCGCAACTTAATCAGAATAGCGGAGGTAATGGAGTTCCTGCGTTCATCAGCTTTCCAAGCGACATCTTTCAGGAACTGAAGCAACGGCTACCACAGTTGCAAGGAACGACCTCAGCCGATAGTCAAACTACTCCTCGCGTCCGCGCTACGACTACAATAGGTACTACAACACCTACAACCCCAACAAGGATCCGCTACACAGTACGACCGCAACGCATGCGCGGACAACATAAGTGGCAGGCCCAAATTTCGGAGAACCCAAATGGATTAGAGCGATCACAAAATGAAACCCAACGAGGGGCCACCTATGCCAAGTCCGGTGCTAGCAAAGGGGGTTTGGGCGGCCTGCAGTTGAACTCGATACACATTACTTCAAATACGGAGAGGCAAAGGTAGTTATAAAAGTCACCGATGAGAGTGCTGTACAATAATTTTGGCCCCGCTACACAAATACACATAAATACGGCAGTTACATGTACATAATAATATAATGGCACTATCCGCCGGCGCTGCTGTTTATACGATTACGTTCAGACCTTACCCATAACTAAGAGATCCAATGAATCTACCAAAGCTGTACAGTTGACTAAAAAAATTTGTGTATACTTGTTTAAGGACTGGGCTGCGCTAACCTAAATTTTAACCGCTACCTAACTCATTTTTTATAACTCATCACTTTAACTATTTAACGGTTCCTAATATACATTCATACTACTTACTTGTGTTTTTTGCTCTGAGTTTTAATTACTTTTCGATTTCGTTTTGCATTTTTCTCCCCCTGTAATATATGAAAACTGTCATTACCTCTACATACATACATATGTATTATAAATTGGCATCAATAATTAAAATTATTGTGTATACTTTTTAATGTAAATAACTTGCGCTGTTTACTCTTCCCACAAAATTGTGTGTTAAGAGTTGAGTCATCTTCACCGTCATCGCTGACGGCGCAAACTTCCGATAACTTATTTGTACAACCAAGCTCACAAGCTTCACCGCCACAGTTTGCATCCAATCGTAACTACTACAACACATCCATATTCAATCATGGGGGTGGCTACCAAACACCACAGCAGGCGCAACAACAACAACAACAACCGTCACCATTTCAACAACCGCAACAGCAACAGGCGCATGCCTTACCAAACCCCTATGATTCATCCTACTATTCTGTTTACGACGACGATATTGATTTGTATAGGGATATTGAGTACCAACAGCAGCCAGAACAGCATCAGCAAAAGCCCCAGCAATACCAGTCTGCCGTGCGCCCGCAGCAGCAATCAACCTATCGACCCTTGGAAATATTGACTACGCCAACACCACCACAAAAGTCCAACTACAACAGCCAGCCTACATTGGGCTATAATACGGACTATGATGAGGATCTCAATGCACAGGTAAGCGCGCTGATGAGAATTACATACATGAATGTATGTTCATCCTTAATTTTTGTTATGATTAATGATTAACAATTTTAACAGATCGAACAGGATAATGTGTATGATCAGCCTACTCCTCCGCCGCAACGGTAAGTACTCTCCTTTCTTCCGCAATCTAAATTCGCAACTCAAATTCTGTAGCATCGTTGAAAACATTATATAATCATATAATCAACACAAGCTAACTAGCTCGCAGAATCTTACTTACCAAGTAGTCCAACCAAGCCCATCTAGTCAGTGTGTTAATTAATCACAAAGGAGGAAATCCTAAATTTCAGTTAGAAAGCATGCCCGTCAAATCAAAATACAAATACACACTTGCACACATACTTGCTCACAACACACACAAAAGTTCGTACACCAAAATTTACATACATTTTCATCTCTTAACTGCCTGCTACCACAACACCAAACCAACAACAAATCTCTGTACCAGGCCCGAAGAGGTGACTATACAAACTCTGGATGCGCGAACCACTGCCTCCACAACTTCAAGGCCAGCTGCAAGACCTGATGTACGCAACTACTACAGCACATTTACCACGCCAAATATAAATTATGAAGAGGCTGATTACAGCTATTCCAGCTCAGCTGAGATTGCTCACAATTCACCCGCGGATTACTATCAAAGCGAGCGAACTCCGGCAAAGACTATTACTAGCACTAAGTCTCCCAAATCACAAAATTCGGACAGCTATTATCTGATCGCCAATGATGTCACGCAGACTACTTCAGCCTATAAAATAGGTCAAACTAGGAAGTACACGACGATGACACCCACACGAACTACGATCTTAAATTCATATCCAGCAACAAGCAGGAATACAAGCAAAACTACTACTACTACTACCACACAAACCGTCACAAAGTCCCCTGCAAGAACAACACCAACAACATTTCAACCTTCAAGGTACTTTCTTTGCCCAAATTAGTCAAATGATATACTACATATTTAAATACGTATACCGTATCTTCTAGCGTCTAGCGTCTCTCTATAATAGTCAATATTAGGCCGCCATAGGCTTATTTGCTTTTTAATTATATAATACTTATAAGAGTCTCACCAGTTTTCATATTTACTCTACCAAAACCATTGATTTTCGACATTACACTGATTACACATGCATACTACGCCACAACTAATAGTTCTGACTATAAATTATTGAAATCAATCAAAGTTAGCTGAACTAGGCACACTTGCGCTCATATATACGTGCGATATCTAGGCGTTTTGAAACATTTAGTCATTCGGTTTTTCTCTATACTATAATACAAAGGCTTGATTGTAACTACGCATCTTTCACACTAATTCTCTTTGTGTTCTCTGTTCGTTTTGTGAAAAATATTTCTTTTTGCATGATCGCCATACATTCTATACATGCATGTATGCATGTATATAATGTAGCTATTAGGTATTTCGCGCATGGCTTCGCGAAGTTCGCATGGCATGTGCTTTGGCATAATATCTACCAAAATGATTCGTGTTATATAAGTATATCAGTCAAGTTTTGAGAACCAAAGGATTAATATATTTCATTTTATTTGAAAAACATACACATATAAACAAACTGGATATGTTACTAACACTAATGTGATTGTTTATTATAAATACACATTTCTTCAACAGCTCAAAAGCGCATGCAAATAAAAACTTTAAGCAAAATGTTATAATTAAATTAAAGACAACCACAACACCACGTATCACACAATCACACAGTACAACAATCCCTACGACCAACACAATAATGCAACCAGCGCCCCCTACATATGATTCCAATCCCTTTCTCAAATCCAAGTTACAATTTCTGGCCAAGTCCCTAATTAGTGCTGTGGCAGGTAGTCAAAGCCAGAATAGTAATAACACAAAAGCTCTGACCCAAGTCAAATCCACTGTCACACCTTCTCCAATCAGCGTCCCGTGGGCGTTGGCAAATGACAGTGCAAATAGTAGTACTCAAAAGTATATTGAGACGATTTACGATGAAAGTCAAAAAGTTCACGTCCAGACCGCGGAGATACCCAGTAGTCGTTCTTTTGAGACAAGCACTTCACCGAAATTTTTGGATTTCATCAATGCCGCGGCTTATGGGACTAGGAGCTTGGTGCGCCCGCCCAATGAGAAGGTATTAAAACCCACATATAATAAATACAAGCTACATGAAGAAGACAAAGCTATTAATATCGAGCAAAATCAAAACAAACGCATACAAAGCTATGTTCTGTCCGATGTGAGACCCCAGAGCTTCAGAACGACTACAAACAACACACCAGGGGCAGTGGTATCGGAACTGTTGGATAGCTCTGGCTCAAGTAAAACGCGACCTAATAAAGCATACGAGTATAGTCTGGAAAGCGGGTCACACGGATTTACTTTGAGGGCAAAAGAGTCATTGAATGAGGACAACGTATCTGAGCCCCTTTTTGAGCGTCCTGATAATGGTCACTTTCTTAAATTCAGCACAACAACAACAACCACAACCCGTTCACCAACCACATTTGTCTATCATAATAGCGCTGATTATGAGGATATTGTACCCACAACATATGCGCCTTTGCGCATCTGGCGAAACGGTCGCCCAACTATTAAACAAGCACCTAGCAAGCCAACGACAATGACGTCTACATTGACCGTCACAGACCTGCCCAGCACTACGGTTAAAACTACCACGACGACAAAAGCTGCCACAACATCAAGTACTAGTACAGAACGAACGAGCTCTGGACAAAGTTTCACAGCACGTGCCAATCTCTTCAAGGACAACCTCAATCGTGTAACGAGCAACCCCGGAATGCGATTCGTCTCGCCCTATAAAAGCCTTGAGAGCTTATTGCAAGATGAACGGCTACCACACAACAGCCTTAGAACCACTACAAGAACACGTTATACAAATATTCCAGCTTCAACGCCGTTTCTCCAAACAACGTCCAAGCCTTTAAAAAATTACTTTGCAACAGGCACTCCCCAAAAAAATGCCTCCCAACTTTTGATTGAATCTATGGCAACTAGCAATGCCCGTAATTTCAGTGTAAGCGATGCCATTCTAAGCACCTTCAGTCCTCAAAGACCGGCTCTAAGCATTTCGCGTGCAACCACAACAAGCAGAACCACTACCACTAAAATACCTACAGAGGCAGCATTTACCACGACGATATTAGAGCCAACAGTATCCACTGTAGTAACTTCGTCTCCAATCCTTGTGTCTGAAACGCCAATGCGTCCTCGTGGGCGGTCGCGCTACACTGCAGCTACCGTTAACTATAATTTGGACAGTGTCGACGAGCCCACCACCTATGCGCCCAAGTTTAGGGTGCCCAACAGCTATGAATTGAGGAGCTCGGTATCTACACCATATTCAAGACGCAAAACACATCGCCTTAGAGTTGCCAACAGTCTCAGGCAAACGGTGTCCGAGCCCACTCCTAAATCACAGGAAAAATATGAAACTTATAAGGCAGCTCAACAGGCCAAAGAATCTGTTTATAGGTATCCAATAACGTCGTCCTTATCGACACCGATTACTATGGAAGTGTCAAGCTTACTCAAACATAATCGGATTGAGAACGAAGCAACAATCGCAGATACACCCCGTGCAGAAGCTTTAATATCACATCAACCGCTAGAAGGTAAACAGGATAATATCATAGAGCTGACTGTGAGCACTGAGATATCTCCAAGCTCTACAGAACATGTTGTTGTTAATACTGACCGTTCTCCAGTCAAGTTCCTATACTCAAACAAATATCGGCAGCAAACGGCTGAACATACACTGGCGGAGAGTCTGCAAAATGCCGGTTATATAACAACGGCAAATGGTCGAAGTAAGTTCCGTACTACGAATGTATTGGAGCAACTGCAACATTTTCTAGCCGCCAGCGACAGTGATGAGAGTGGATCGCCGCAATTCGTTGATGAAACTTCAGGTTCAGAAATTAAAGCGGCCGTTAATGAGATTAAACCGGAAGTTCCAACAAGCCGAACAACAACGACGACTACAGTGAGATCTACTACCACTACTACTACGTCTGTATCACAGCCAACCACACGTCCCCCACTTTTGACATTTAAGCCGATAGGAAACCCCTCCAAATCCCAAGCCCAATCCCCCACTTTTAGCATGTTAGGCACAGATGCAACAGTAGGAAACCGTAGCACCCCAGATGCTAGTACCGCTCCTGCAACTTCAACTACGATGGCCACCCCCATCTCTGTATCTATATTTTCTCCACCAACAACACGAGTTTCGAGGGTAAACAATGCCTTAAAGTCTTCAATTGCCGCTGCTGCCGCCCAATCGTCTAGCCCGGGCTCTACCTCATCCACTTATCAAATGCCAGGGGGTAGAGCTAACAAATTACAATATGGCCTTACACCCAACAGTAACAACAACCAACACCAATACAACAACAACAATGCCGCTGTCGCTGCTGTCTCGGTAAAGTGCTCCGATAGCACACTGAGCCCCAAGTGCAACGAAATCCCCTCAAGGTATAGATAGCGATTTCTATTTAACGCTCCTTAGTAGCTGTTACCTCTGCATTATCACTCTCCTCTCTTTTTATACAAATTCACCGTAATCTTGTTCTCAACACAGATCTAGTCTCCTTAAACCAACCCAACAACTGTACTTTTATGTAGTTTTCGTTTCTCATTACCCACATTCACCCATTTCTGTAGAACTCTGGTTGTTTGTTGGCTTTCTAGTATGCCTTTAGTATTTACTGAAAAAAAAACAACCAATAGGCAAAATGTCTAAAACTTTTTCTGACCACAGTAATGCCCAATTCACTTAAAACTTCATAGTTCTTCGCCTTTTACGTTTTTAGTTGATTTTAGTGCAAAGATACATAAATACTTAATATTAGATGCTCTGTAAAATGTAAAATGTTGCAACAATGTACAGAACGGTGAGAATAATTACGTAAATAAATCGTAACCGTTAGGTGGTGGCCCGTTTAACTCTTCATATCTTTGTGTTGCCTATTATAATTGTGGTTTTTCTAATTATACCCCTTTGTATTTTAGTGGCATACTTTTTTATTTTTTACGTAACTAAAATGATAAATACATACTGATAATATGTATGTATGTACAAAGCCCAATTGTGTGAGAGCTGAAAAGTTAATATTTGATTTTTTACAATCTGGAAAAACACGTCAATTTAATTTTCAATACTACTATGCAATGTATGTAAGTATGCGGCTGCTTATTACATATATAGATATCATGCCAGATTCAATTTGCCTTTTACAAATAACATGTAGTTGAAAATGTAATGATTTCATTTTTAAGCTACTATACATATGCACATTTTACTGAGCTTTAATTTAGTATCACTGTTTCTTTCTGAGCCAGTATCGACTAGAGCGTGGCAGTGTAAATGGGATTTATGTAAATCTGCACTAAAATATCTTATTTGTTCCGCATTAAGCAAAATGAGCTAAATCAATCAGTTCCGCCCATGTATATGCTACAGAAACTGTCAATCCTTTAAGTGGGAAGATAGTTAAAAGCTAAACTACAGCGGTCTACAAAACAAAAAAAAACATCACCAGTAACAATTCTATCTTGTATTCTCAGCTTAGGTTTACAGCCCAATTCCGCTACACAGAAACATAAGTATACAATACATTTTTGGTTCTCACTTCATTTATAATAAATTGGCTGCCGATAAACAATATTTTACTCAAGTGTACATACATATTTTATAAATAAAAGTATACGTTTTGTGTACAAGGGTGTGCGAGGTACTAAATAAATAACACTAACCCCTTCAAGCAAATAAATTAACTTAATGTATGATTAGCTATTTGTGTAGCAATAGCCCATAAAATAATTGGTTGGCATTTCGCAAAGCAAAACATTTTAATGCCTATATTAATTCAATAAACTAATTTTAAAACAATTAAATTCAGAAACAACAACAGAAACCGTGGTAGTACCATATACACTAATCAAGATCGCGACGCTGCGGCTACACCCAACAGAGGGACACATCCGCCGTAAGGATATTGCATTCCTGATAAAAGCCCATCTTTTACACATAATGTTCTCTCCATAGACGTACACGTCCAACGCTTAAGCCCTCTGGCACAATAGTATCAAAGGCACAAGAGTTTGTGGATATTTACAGATATCCACCAACGCGGCCGGATCCGCTTTATCCACAGCCTACGCCCGATAAGACCGCTGCCAAATGCCGAAAAGATGTATGTTTACTGCCTGATTGCTATTGCGGTGGCAGGGATATACCCGGTGAGTACTACTTTAAGACTAGCTAGACTACAATGATATGCGGCAATTCTAAACCAGCTTGGTACACTAAACCTTTGGTCGTTGTAAAAATGTCTTAAAAAACCACTCACTGCCCCACAAAACATAGGAGGTTTGAATGTATCGGATACCCCACAAATTATTTTAATTACTTTTGATGACGCCATCAACCCAATTAATATTGAGATCTATGAAGAGCTATTCAATAACAAGTCGCGCAAAAACCCCAATGGCTGTCCTTGGCGTGCCACTTTCTACTTATCCCATGAATGGACGGACTATGGCATGGTCCAGGACTTGTACTCTGATGGGCATGAAATGGCTTCGCATACGGTTTCGTAAGTTGCGATTGGCATTCGCTTCTGTCAGTTTATTTAAGCTAAGGACACATCAATTACATTCGGAAATCGTAATCTTTTATATATTTGCCTCCTATGTGTATGCTTGGTTTATATTCACATCATTTATCTATTTTCTCTACATTCCATCATCCACCAATCCATCAACATTATCGTTATGGTTGCTAGGCGAACTACCGGTTGAAAGCATACCTCAAATTGTACTCTTGACCTTTGATGATTCTGTGAACGATTTAAATAAGCAATTGTACACGGATCTATTTGAGAAGGGACGCGTCAACCCTAATGGCTGCCCAATCACAGCGACATTCTATGTCTCTCACGAATGGACTGATTACAGTCAAGTGCAGAATCTTTACTCCGATGGACATGAAATGGCATCGCACACAGTTTCGTAAGTAGCTGACTCTTGGCCTCTGAGACAAACACAAACGGGGATACGATTCTAAAGACAACACCGAAACACAAGAACACACAATTTAGGAAAACTAAACGGCATACTAATTACAACTACTCTTTCATACTCACATATACACATCCGTGAAAAGGTCACGCTGCTTTTTTTAATCTACTAACCAATGGATAAATCATAGAATGCTAGTCGCAATTTTGAAAATCAACTTTATTCACAGTCACAGCTTTGGCGAACAGTTCTCGCAAAAGAAGTGGACTCGGGAAATAGCTGGTCAGCGCGAAATACTCGCTGCTTATGGTGGCGTGAAGCTGTCCGATGTACGCGGAATGCGTGCACCTTTCCTGTCAGTTGGTGGCAACAAAATGTATAAAATGCTGTACGACTCGAATTTCACCTACGACTCATCGATGCCGGTTTATGAAAACCGCCCTCCCTCATGGCCATATACACTCGATTACAAGATCTTCCACGACTGTATGATTCCGCCGTGCCCTACCCGGAGCTATCCGGGGGTTTGGCAAGTGCCCATGGTTATGTGGCAGGACTTGAACGGCGGACGTTGCTCTATGGGTGATGCCTGCTCTAATCCAAGTGACGCGGAGGGTGTAACCAAAATGATTATGAAAAATTTCGAGCGTCATTATACCACAAATAGGTAATCGGATTTTGCATATAATTTTTTGAGTCTGACGGCATTTTTTTTTTGTTCTTTAGGGCACCTTTTGGACTGTTTTATCATGCCGCATGGTTTACCCAGCCGCACCACAAGGAAGGGTTTATTAAGTTCCTCGATGCCATAAACGCCATGCAAGATGTTTGGATATTAACCAATTGGCAGGCTCTACAATGGGTGCGCGACCCGACACCGACATCGCGAATAAACTCGTTCCAGCCGTTCCAGTGTGACTATTCGGTATGTTATAGTCGTACCTATGTATATGCAAGCGCATACGATTTAACTAAAATAAAATTGTTTCCACAAATTAGGATCGACCTAAGCGTTGCAACAATCCAAAGGTCTGCAATCTCTGGCACAAATCAGGCGTTCGGTACATGAAAACGTGTCAGCCGTGTCCCGATATTTACCCATGGACTGGCAAGTCTGGTATCCGCTCATCTCGCATCGACCATGAAGTTGAAGAACCTTCGGCGTAAAATTTCATATTCGCAGTCTAAACAACATGATAGTTAAATCCACGCTCAATTTATAAGTAATTTCACTGATAATCTAGATGCAAAGAAAGGAAAAATTGGTATGCACTAATAGATATTGTCATAAACAAAAGCCCAAAATACGGTATTCACTCGTTAAAATGTTCTTCATCTTCTTATATTTATACTATAGCTAATTTGTTGAAGGGCATCGATAAATTTATTTAATTTTTTGGAGCATGTTACTTAAAATTATTTATTCCCTTATGCTAGACATATGTATGTGTACTGTATATTCCTATAGTTTGCTACTTACATGGAAATTCTTATAAGTACTTTCAAATGCAATATTAGCATAAGCCCTTGTATATGTAAAGAATATAATTGTAGTTTGACCTAAAAATTAAAAAAAAAAAAACATATATATATATATATATTGATCATGTTTTAGTTTTTTCAAAACTTACATTTTTTATGATTTGTTTAATTTGCGATAAATACTTCACGAAATATGTGTCTCTTTAGATGTAATTATTTGGTGAACACATGTATTCCTCTATCTTTAATGATCTTTCTTTCCAACCTTGTACATAAGTGTAATTCATTTGGAATCCGGTGAAGGGGTTTTAGCCTAGTAGTCTTGGGATGTATTTATCAATCGTTATTTTCTAAATATGTTTTCATTTTCATACCATTCCAAATCGTAATCTTAAAAAACCGCAGTTTAAATCGATTCTCCTGTATATGATATAATAATAATATATCACAAAAACAGACATACATTTATAACCAATTTCAGAATTCATTCCATTCCACATTTACCATTGTATTTTATATCATGATTTGTAGCATTTAGCGTTGCGATACTAGATAAAATATTTAAACAATATGTTTTACTGGAAACTACATACATGGACAATCAAATGATAAGATATTTGCAAAAAGTAAAAAAAAGTGAAATAAAAAATAAATATCAGACTAGACCATGTACATGCAACAAAGGAAAAAATTTCAAAACGTGCGATTGTAGCGAATATTTAATAAGTAAGCTTTTAGTACTCATACGAAAGTATTACATGGATTTGTATTGCAACAAACTCAAGATGAGAAATTAATGATTTAAATGACTATATAATTTAAGTATGTGTATACATATATGTATTCACAAAAAATGTTAGCTTAGCTGAACAGAGCGAAAAAAATTACAATGCATCAACGAGTGAATTATGTATTTTGTGCTAACAACTGTAAAAAAGAGGAGGTTCGTGTAAAATAAAATAAATATGTATGTTAATAATAAATTGCATTTTCAATTTTCTAAAAATTATATATCCGTGTGCATATGCTTGAATGATTGAATGTTTGTATTTTCTTATAAACTGTAACGCTAGCGTAACAAAAAATGTTTTCACTTTGATCCCATCCACAATTTAAAACTCTCATAACTTTGCTTAAACTGATCCGATTTTCGGTCCCATAGCTCTTTTGATCATGGTTTTTACCTCTATACTAAATATTCATTTGAATTTAAAGCAATTTAAAATTTTGGATTTTCAATAAAAAACAAGGGTTTCAAGGTTTCATAAGGTTCAAGCAATGCCTTTCCAACATTTAAAACTCTTAAGACTTTTGTCAAATCATAAGTATAGAACCCGAAAAAAACATTTTTCTATATTATGTAATACGAAAGGCAAAGTTGTCTTAATTTATAGCAAACACCTTCGGAAAAACTTTGACAGTAAAAACAACCAGAAAACTGAAACGAAGCCTCTTATGGCTCTCTTATGGCAAGTACTCGGACTAGATAGTTCCCATCTATGAAGTGACCGTTAAACAATTCCCAAGCAACACTTCAAAACATTATTAAAATGGTGGTTATATGCTTGAAAAAATAGATTGTTTTGCGTTTTTATACAACAAAAATATAATATATACACATGTCTTTCAATAAGATGCAGCGCGCCGACACACAGACTTTTTTCAATATACGCGTGTATGTGTGTGGGTGTACACAAAATGTAGAATATACTCAAAGTAAATAGCAAAATATCGCACTCACCTTCAGCAGCAACTAGATTTTATCTTTTCGTCAGTTATGCATTGCTTCTCTTTGCGAATGAGAGAGGCTCTCTTAGATCGTTGCAACCCAACAGCAAATAAATTTTGACGTTTCGCTTTGTACTATTTACACTTGTTTTCAACACACACAAAAAAATCAATATACCGCATTTTTTGTCGCTTCGTGCTTAAAGCAAGAAGCTGCACATAAAAAACCTATCTTCATAACTGCCTAAATTTTCTCTACTTTGCTTCACTTTGCAATGAAAAATAAATAAATTTGCATTTCACTTTATCAGCAGATACTTGCAAGCAATTATATAACCAATTAAAAACCCATAACAAAAATCCGATTTCTGAGCGCGAAAACGGATTTCTCTGCGGTTCTATGATATTCTCAGCACTGACTATATATTCGATGGATTAAATAGACGCAAAATAAGTATAATAATATTAAAGGGTTACCTAATAAATTATATCGCAGTCAAAAATTTCTTTGAATTTCGCGCTTGTATTGCATTTTTCAACACCACCCGTGCCTTATATCGATATAATGGAAAATCGTGTCGATTATCTATCCCCGCAGCAGCTATGCACCATCGATAGTTCAAGTACACGATAAAAGGAAACAAATGAAATAGCGCCAAAAACAATTCAACAAATGGCAAGGTTTAAGCAGAAATTCTTAAAATCGGAAAAACGATGTCATCGTCGATACCGCTGTCGACCAGGAGCCCCAATATCAGCATTAGTGTTCAATTCGAATCACAACCAGGACCGTCTTAGCATAGTTATACATATAGGTATCTTAATTTGTCTCTTAGAATAATTATAATTGTCAACATTTGACAATACATTTTTGTTTTATTTCTAACTACAAACAATTTAATTGTTTTGAATTCATTATATCACAATTTATTTCGCATAAAATACAAATATTTTTGGTTTTAAGAAATTATATGCACAACATAAGTACACAACAATAATACAGGTAATAAAAAGGAACCACCTGATTTTCATAAAGCTTAAATTCGCATACTTGCTTAGGCCAATTTTAACATTTGGAAAATGGCGGATTCTAATAAAAATAAGTAATAAATAAAATACTGCTTAAAGCGCAACAACAAAAATGCGAATTGGGAAATCCTGCAGCAAATTCTTAATTGATAACCTTACAAACTCGTTTTCGTATACGAAAAAATATACCACCACCATAACACACAATTTAACAATTAAACCTACCATGATTGTAGGGCATATAAAATTGGTTAGTTGTCCTTCAATTATCATACATTCCTAGTTGCAATTACCCATTCATTCCATAAACTAAATACTGCGGACATTCAGATGTTTTTACAATCATATACTAATCTTACGATCGCGTGAGATTATTTTGACTTGTAGTCGCCGAAAGCCCTATCTCATCATCTGACTCATCCGAATCTAGTGGGCTAATGCGTATGGCCTGATACCATTTGTTAGTCAAATCGGCCATTTGTGACTTGCATTCATGAAGTTCTTGGCTGTTGAAACGTCGTGTGAAAAATGGAATAAAGTACTTGCGATCTAAACGCCCGAAGCGATCTCGTGCCTGTGTAAACGAGACATCCTCCTCCTCCGTCAGTTCAGACAAGTGTTCTGAATCGATTGCCTGTCCCCATTCTCGAGTCTTTGACAGCGATATAGATTTGCTGCGCTTTCGATGCGTGTTGTGCGTGCTCCCGTCTGCGGATCTTGCGGAACCTCGTGCACGTCGTTTCTTGCCTGGCTTTAGATATTTTAGTAGAGGCATGGTTGAACCGCCCAAGACGAGCGTTGTGAAAAGAACTATGATTAATGTGGTAGTAATGATGACATGCCGTTTCTCCTGGCTGTCCAAATGCAAGTGCAGAGACAATGCATAGGAAATGGCTCCACGCAGTCCCGAGAACCACATGATAAACTGCATATTATTGTTAATTTTGTGTTCACGAAACTTATTTACCAAATAAGCCAGTGGAAAAATATTACAGGCGCGTCCAATCAAGCACAGTACTACTGACCATATGACGAAGGACATCTCGACTTGGTGCTTGAATGAAAAAATTGCCAGTCCGAGGTAAGCAAATACGCAGGTCTCTGCAATAAACGCCAATGTGCGCATAGTCTGCTGCATGGTAATCTGCGTCACAGTCGACAAATTAAAATGCGTATAGTGTGACATAACGATTCCACAAAAGAGTATTGCCATGATGCCACTCAAATGTATGCCCTCAGCTAAAACGTATGGTGCATAGGTGAACATCAGCATTATAGCGAACTCTAAAGACGGATGTTTGCGCAAATCTATGTGTTTCAGTAGCAGTGCTGATATTAAAGCAAATATTACGCCTATGCCGGCAGAAGCGAAGAACATTTCGCAAAATGTTTTTAAAGCACTCATCATGGCTTCACCAGTGCTTGCGTCGGCGTTAGCGTTGATTGTGATTGATGCTGTTAACACAATCGATATGGCATCATTGAGTATGCTTTCACCAAAAACCAACATGTTTAAAATTGGGTCGACATCGAGGGCATGGAAGATAGCTACGGTGGCCACAGGATCGACTGCCGAAATGAGTGAACCAAATGCAAACGATTCGGAAAAGTTAAGCCTACAAGAGGGGTAGAAAGAGAGCCATGAGAATATGAAAATATAGACACACACAACATACATACGCACCGATAAGCCACCTCAGCCATGCCTAACAAATATATGCCCGCGCCAATTACCAGGGCAGATATGGTTGTGCCGAAAATGGCAAAGACAAGTATGGAGCCAATGTTCTGGAAAAAGTTGCCCTTATGCAAATTGTATCCAGACTCAAATATAATGGGTGGCAACAGAACGAGGAAGAAGCCCATCGGCGAGAAAACCTCCTCTCGCTTCCAGCTGCCATTTTCGCCAGACATCACATTCAGCGATAGTCCAATAAATGCACCCAGGAACACCACCACAATGGACTCAGGCAAATATTGGAAGCCTGTTTGAAGCATTGAATGTATTAAGAGTATTCCCAGCATAATAACGCAGATGACAAAGAATAGCGACAGCGAAGAATTGTGCTCCTGTTCGACGGCATGCGAATCAATTAGCGATGGCTCCGTGGCTGTCGTGGTTGCATTTTTTGTTGTGTTAAGCGTCTGCTGCACGCCTGCAGATGTGCTGGATGCAGTTGGCGTGGCATTGATGCTAATGCTACTAGAACTACTCGTGACATAGCTGAAATTTACACTAGATGCGGTTCCTATCGCTGTCTTATCCTGCAATTTGTCTACTGCTTGTGCGATGTTTTCCCCAGCAGCTGTTCTGTCCTTTGGCACGTCCAAGGCTGTCGTATTTAGTGTAAGGAAAATGATAATAGTTGAGGCCCACAAGGGTACCATTTTCCTGCTCATGTTGAACTAAAATGACACAGTTCAAGCAAAACGTTCTTTTTTTCTTTTATTATTGTCTTTAGTGAAGGAACCACAAACACGTCATGAGCAGCTGTTTTATCATTGGCATACGTCTGTTATCATTTTACTACACTGGTTTCGGGCAACTGAACAAGGGTATGCTTGAAATAGTGTTTCATTGGGAATGTCATCAATATATGTAAATCATCAAGCTGAAAAGTTTCGTTTAAACTTTCTGTCACAACACGTGGTCACAAAGGGTCAAGTACTGATAACGTGTGCAAAAATTTAGCTTAACATGCGCGCTGTCGAAACAACAAGAGATCGTATTTTAATGGAACAAAAAATCTATTTTTTTTGCGCGCAACCAACAAATCCATCCTGGGGGTCAACATCATTTGGAAGATAGTGAAGCTTGTTATTTCAGCTATTTTCAATAGATTTTTGTGTTTATTATGCAGATTAAAGGCTGCCTTGATCTTGGCCGACCTTGTATGCGATTAGCATGACACGATCTTTTTGTTATTTTAAAATACCAAAATTGTCGCCGGGCGCATACTAGTGACGCATCTATTTAGAAAGGCTCGCATATGTAAATATGAACTGACTTTTTATTAGGAATATTGAAATTTTAAATGTGCTAGTATTTGTTAAAGTAATATTGTACGACTATAAACGTAAAAAATAACCAGGGTGTTTTTATATTTCATCAACCCATTTATGCCGTATTTTGATCATGATAAGCTCTTTTTTCTTGCCTAATCATCTTCCGTATTGAGCCACAAATATTTATAAATAAATACATTCGTGTAAAACAGGCACAGTAAGACTCTGTTCGAGCGATTGTCAACATCAAAAGCTTTACTAAATCGAAAGAGAACTCGGAAATAAATCATATTAAGATGTAAGTTGTGGCCTGTATAATTAATAAGTTTTTGCGTTTGTTTTCCAAATGTTAAAACAGTGTGGCAACGCTAACCCGCCCACGTCTGTCCAAAACAGCTGTTTATACGAACAGCCGTGAAAAACGTGGAGATGCTGCTAATGTTAGCTTAAGAACGGTAGGAAAGTTGTGTGGCAGTAGCTTCACATATCTACATACATACATATAAGCGCTCCGAGTGAAAGAGAGAATATTCTCTCTCACACGACGTGGCCGTCATTGTTCGCTCCTGCTTCGTAGCTATAAATTCTGTAGCTGGCGAAAATTGTGCGCTCTTTCTCGACATTACCGTCACGGAGATAGGACGTGCGTGTTAGTTGCGCTAATTTGATTGCCCGTCGGCTAAAATATAAGAATATCGGTGCATACTGCCATCATTTGTTCAATCAAAAACATTAAAAGTCAGCTAAATATTCTTAGCGTTTTCAACGCGCGTGCTTGTCGGCGTGTATGTTCATTCATACATTCATACATACATGTATGTACATAAGTATCAATTGCTGCCTTGGTGTGTGTGTGTCGGCTTTGCTATCGAACGCAGCATAAACCGTAAAATGCGTTTGGTGATTATATAAAAAATAATAATACTTGTTACAAAGCATAAATGTAAAGACGCGAAAAGTGGATAAAACACACACACGAACCAACGATAATCGACTTGTATTAAAGTTGTGAGAGCTTTAGGAAAATCAATTTCTCACTCACATCAAATATATTAACTGATATATTTTGTTTTACACAGTATCAACTTTAACCACTTAACAAAGTTACAACCAAGCCACAACAACATTCGCAATGCCGCAAAAGACCAATGGACACACCACCGCCAGTGGCAACGGCTTCAATGGTAGCAATGGCAATGGCAATTCCTACGATATGGAAGATGGACAAACATTCCTATTTACTTCCGAATCCGTTGGCGAGGGACACCCAGGTATGCGCATCAAATATATAAATATGTACATACATACATACGCACAGACAAAATGCCTATTTTAGCTGCAGTGCATTGAATTCGCAAATGAGAGCCGACGCCAACAAATTGTACGACCTCCTTATTGCATCATACAGTGCGGGCATGCTACATACCAATGTATGTAGAAATGCACACACATAAATATACCTCCTGTAAAGCATACATTAATATGTACACACATATATTATTCAAGGTATGAATGTATACATCTGTATGTTTATCGGAGCTTTAACAAAATAGCGGTAGTGTTGTGACGATTGTTGTACCTATGTTATGCTATGCTATGCTAGTTTAGCTAGGGTCTGATACGAATAATATTCATTATTTTTCATTATATGTATGTAGTTCCATCAAAAAACGTGCTTGTTTACATAGCAGACTACCAATAGCATAGTGTGACCAGCTCAAATTTATCAACTTATACCAAATGAACGGCGCATTCCAAATATTGAACGCTAGAATACACATAAATACATACATATGTTAATACACAGAAGATATGCATTAATTATTTTATTCATACAAAAGCAATGAACATATGTACATAGTTGACTCACGTATATCAGCTGCCATCTATTGGCCACCAATTAACAGCTGGTCTCTCTTGGTCCGAAGTGCTTGTGTGCTGCTGCTAAAGAGGCTGCCCTGACAACGTGTTATATTTACATTCAAGCATACACGTACATACATTTGTATGTACGAGCATATGTGCGTATGTATATACTGTTTCGCTTGTGCACAACACACACTTCGTCATGCGCACCATGTGCTTTTGCTGATTAGCGCTCTTCCGAGTTACCGGTTCCCTTTAAACAATTGTATTCCATTTCGATGTCGATCAAAACAAGCGTAAAATACATACATACATATGAGCACTGATTTTGCATTATTGCACATACATGTTTGTACATACATACATATGTAATTAAACCAAGGTGCAGCACCAATGTTTTTCATGCTAGCTTTTGTGTTTTATTCGGGACATAATTCAACCAGACATTCAATTTCCAAAGCCTATCAAATTTGCGAAGATTGTAACCACGTGTTTTACTCGTACACAATAAATTGCTCGCTACAAGTATAACATCGCTATATTTATTGATTCATTGCATGGCATTTCAGATTGTTTTTCTTCTAGACAAGCTATTTAAAGTATGTATGTACATACATATGAAGCTATGGGCACGTGTATTTACTTACAAACATGTATGTAGATACAATTGTATGTAAATATGTTATACATACATACATTAAATATTATACTCCAGCGATAAGGGCGAGTGACCTTTTTTGTGCGACACATTAATTGCTCTTACCACGTTCAAAGTTAATTAAGTTGGCTTAGCTGGCAAAAAATGTGATAAGAATAAATTGTGTCATAGTTAATTCGATGAGTCTTAAAATTTCGATTGATGGATTAGGCTATGCGACAATTTTATCTGTGCCGTGCTAATGTGTCATAATTCTCATTATTGTCTCATTTTTACCCGACACTTAGGGCAAATCTAGTAAAGCATAGTGGAATTTTAAGCATCCCAAATAGATCAGAAATCTACCGGACATGATGGTGCACTTTCTTTTGGGATTTTTTCTAGTCATTCTAGTAAACAGAGGCTGATCTGCGGCGAGGTTATCAGCATCACTGGGAGCCAAGGAACGCATATTGCTTTCAACTATTTTTTAAATATGAATATATAAATATTATTTTATATATTTACTAAGCGAATGCAATGCGACGCGCCATTAAAATGATTAAACACTTTTTGTTCTTGGCAATTTATCGGAATTCTTGGCTTGAATAACATTGTAATTCAAAACGGAATTTTGAAAACAAAAAACACTAGCGCGCTTTAAAGGGGCATCATGTTTTTATACTCTTTTCGAAGAAAATAGTATATTAAGTTTGTCCTGAAGTTTGTAACGCATAGAAGGAAGCGTCTGAGACCCCCAAAAGTTACTGCCAATATGCTTATAAAAACAAAACAAATTGATCTAGCCATGTCCGTCTGTCTGTCTGTCTGTCTGTCTGTCTGTCTGTCTGTCTGTCTGTCTGTCTGTCTGTCTGTCTGTATGTATGCAAACTAGTCCCTCAGTTTTTGAGCTATCGCGATGCAACTTTGCACAGACACTTATTATTCAAGGGGACAGCACATTGGTCGGAGCCGGCCGGATCGGACCACTATATCTTATAGCTGCCATACACCTCAAAGTCGGTTTTGGCCATAAATCCGATGTTTTCAAAGCAATTGCCTTAAATTTCCTTGTACACTTGAACATCCTTATAACTCATCAATGGGTAAAATCGCAAATCGATTGAGTCATAAACAGCGAAGATATGCGTCATTAAATATTTTGAAAAAACAGGTGCATATGAGCAAACAAAGTCAAGCACAAGAAAGCTTTTGATAGTCTGAGCAAACAAAGTCAAGCGCAAGAAAGCTTTTGATAGTCTGCTCTTCAAGCAATTTTGTCAGCGATCATCAAAACGGCTAGTGGCGTAGTGGGTAAAGTTGCGAACTGGTGAGCGAGAGGTCCTGGGTTCGAAACCAGCGGGCGACTGGTCATTTATTTTCATTTTTTCTTATTCTTCTTTTCAAATATATAATAACTGTAATCAAATTCATTTGCTTTCAATGGCTTAGAACAAAAACAATGCCACGCGAAAAAACAAAAGCTCAGTATAAATCGAGTTTGTTAGCGATTCTTAAAACTGCTTGGTGTAAGCAGTACAAAGCAAAACAAGAAAGCTTTTGACAGTCTGCTCTTCAAGGGATTTTGTCAGCGATCATCAAAACGGCTTGTGGCGTAAGGGGTAAAGTTGCGAACTGGTGAGCGAGAGGTCCTGGGTTCGAAACCAGCGGGCGACTGGTCATTTATTTTCATTTTTTCTTATTCTTCTTTTCAAATATATAATAGCTGTAGTCAAATTCATTTATTTTCAATTTCCTAAATTGTTTCTAATTTTTTTTCATACATAAAGTAGCTTTAATAGAATAATTCAAAAGAAAAATTTAAATTCATTGGCAAAACCAATGCCACGCGAAAAAAAATATGGATCTCAAATTCTGAATATAAGCTCTCGTATGTTCAGATTAAGTTTTATGACAATTCAATTTCCGACAGCAGCCTTGAAAGGTATAAGAGCAACAGGCACAAAATTTGGTATGTATATTATGTAATGTAGTTTTCACTTTTTGGAAAAACTGAAACTTGTATATTGTTCAATTCGGTAGCACTTATGAATGCTAAGGGACGCGTCCACGAGCTACGGATAGTGAAACGTCCCTGTTTACATGAATACCTTTATATATTTTATTTTATATGTAGGGGTATATGTATGCGACATTAATATCTGCGAATTAAATAAGCAGTCACGGAAAAATAGTAAAAATTGCTTTAAGGTTCGAAAAGAGTATTTAATCTTCGGCACGCCGAAGATAATCCTTCTCCACTTGTTTTGCGATAAACTAGACCCAAAGCATATGTGACACCACAAACTTAAATCCAGCGGTAAGCATTTAAAAGTGGCATTGAATTTCGCTGTCTTACGCACAATGAAAATAACAATTAATTGCATTGATCCGCAATTTTAGTTGGCGGGCCAACGCTGCTACAGTTAAAGCGGCGTCGGAGCGAATGTTCTCTCATCTGTTGCATTCCTTATAACGTGCTATGTTTTAATAAATCATTCGTACATATGTATGTATATTGACGAGTATGACTGATTCTTATTTCTCGCATCTTCTGTAGATAAAATGTGCGATCAAATCAGCGATGCTATATTGGATGCCCATCTACGACAAGATCCGAATGCTAAGGTGGCATGTGGTAAATATATACAAAAATGAAGATTAATAAAATGCAATGTAGTGTGGCGGTTAGTTATGTATCACTAAATATTTTAATAATTGGCAAATCTGAATATTTAACTCTACAACGAAAAGTTAAAGTATATCGCCTTTAAAAGCACAAAGACTTATATAACTTGGAGCCCACTGACTTGGCATGATTTCAATCACAGAATCTAATTCAAATTTGTGTTTTCCAAATAGAAACGGTGGCAAAGACTGGCATGATTTTACTTTGCGGCGAGATTACATCAAAGGCAGTAGTCGACTATCAGAAGGTAGTGCGTGAGACGGTTAAGCACATTGGTTATGATGACTCCTCAAAGGGTAAGTGTCTGTTGGTGTATCATAAGAGATGAGAAAATTTTTTCTTGCGGGTGGGTGTCAGGAACAACTCAATCCATTGTTTCCGTATAAACGCGTACATATGTAAACTCAATATTAAACGAAATACCATAAAAATCAACCCAAAATCAAAAAGGTTTCGATTGGAAGACGTTGAATCTGCTCGTAGCCATTGAACAACAATCTCCCGATATTGCCAACGGCGTGCACGTTAATCGCGAAGAAGAGGATGTCGGAGCTGGTGACCAGGTATAAGAAAGCATATCCGTACCCCTATTATCGACTAAGTGATGCCGAAGAGTGTGTGCGTTTGTTTGTTATGTTCTCATTCCGTTTAATGTTATTTGAAATCGTAATGTGTAATGATTCTATATCTCATAATTATTTTTCTCGCTTAATGGTAAACCCAAAGCTCATAATATTGTTATCATTCACTGCTATAGGTCGTGCAACTTGTGTTTGTAATTTTGAGATCCCGATTTTTATATTGATCATACAACAAAATATTAACTCTTAATGGAAAATTGAAGAAAATTACATTCGTTGTATTGTATAACTTTGTATAACTAAAATTAACGTAATCATTTAAAGGACTCAGACAACATTTAGTCTTTAAAGCTGTATGAATACCTATAATATTAATTTCAATAAGTATTTTGGGATACATCAATGAATTATTGAGAGCTCCACATCGAATGGGTCTTGACATATATATTGAAAACAAATTTATTGGTTTCTAAATATATACATAAATTGTCATTTTCACAAATCCATCGCTTCCCTACATATGCGTAGGTTATCAATGGAACAAAACATTATAACACATATATTGCATGCGGCATGCCACTAAAAAAAAACTCATCCGTTGCCTTCAAACCCAGGTGAGACTCAAACTGTGAAGAGAAGAGTGTGAAATATGGTCATAATCAAAACAGATCTTGAACAACCAACAACCCTTTGTCGAGTATTAAGCTGAAAAGATGGTGTTGTGTTTGTTAAAATATTCATGAACATACATTCTACATTCAAAACTATATGTATTATTAAAGGGGTTATCTCATAACTACAACATTACTTACCATTACTTATGTATTTCAATTGTGCTTCGCTCTCTACTTTTTATCTCTTTCGTTTCATATAAAACCAAAACACGATACATTAACTATATATGATACCTTAATACCTAATTCGCAAACGGTTTAAAAAACGTACAAAAAGGTTTCGATTATAAAACATGCAACGTGCTCTTGGCATTGGACCAACAATCTCCTGAAATTGCTGCCGGTGTTCATGTAAATCGCGCTGAGGAAGAAATCGGTGCCGGAGACCAGGTGTGAACTAAGAACAAGTACAAATTATGCAATTCTTGGCTAGCCGAGTTTAATATACCCTTTCCAAGGAGCTAACGGTTACGGATAATGTTTAATAATAATGTTTAATAATACTTTTGGAAAGAGTGTAGTAGTCACATGTACAGCTTGTGTTTCATATTTTATGCGTAACTAATGATTTTATTGCTAAAAACTCATTTTTTTCTGAAACGTAGCAAATATAATAATTGTGTCAAATCGCACACATTATACAGATATACTTTGACAAAAAAATATACTCGTATATGATTTAAACCTCACTTTTCATATTCAGTTTTAAGAAGCCATTATCAACATCATATTGTGCATTTTACATGGTTTTGTTTGGTGTTTTTCAGCTTTTAATTTAATCGTAACTCTAGTCATAACAACATCACTTTTTTCATACTCGAATTATGCCATTTTTGCCTGTTAACCTTTCACCAAAATTATGGAATATTTTTTTTAATTGTACTAACCTTAAGCTTTTGCGATTTTTGTTTGTTTCATTTGTAGATCTAGCCATTGCATTCCTAATTCGATTTTCTAACTGTTTACAGGGTATTATGTTTGGCTACGCCACTGATGAGACAGAGGAATGTATGCCGCTAACGGTGGTACTGGCGCATAAGCTTAACGAAAAGATTGCCGAGTTGCGTCGTTCTGACGTCTTCTGGTGGGCCCGTCCAGATTCTAAGACACAAGTCACCTGCGAGTATCTATTTAACCAGGGATCGGCTGTGCCTAAGCGTGTTCATACAATAGTTGTATCCATGCAGCATTCGGACAAAATTGCTTTGGACACTCTTCGCTCAGAAGTTATGGAAAAAGTAGTTAAAGTTGTCATTCCCGCCAAATACTTTGATGCCAATACCATTGTGCATATTAATCCCTGTGGGTTGTTTGTTATTGGTGGTCCAATGGGGGACGCTGGTTTGACTGGCCGTAAAATTATTGTGGATACATATGGCGGCTGGGGTGCACATGGCGGTGGTGCGTTCTCTGGTAAAGATTTTACCAAAGTCGATAGGTCAGCGGCGTACGCAGCGCGCTGGGTAGCCAAATCGCTGGTCAAAGCCGGACTCTGCAAACGTTGCTTGGTGCAAGTCTCGTATGCTATTGGTCTGGCAGAGCCGCTTTCCATCACCGTCTTTGACTACGGCACCTCCCACAAGACACAAAAGGAACTCCTACACATTATCAAACGTAACTTCGACCTACGACCCGGCAAGATAGTAAAGTAAGTGAAATATATGCTATATAACGGTAATTTGTGCTCACTTACTCTTAATTTCTAACAACACAGAGACCTTAATCTGCGCCAACCGATTTACCAGCGCACCAGCACATACGGCCACTTTGGCCGCGATGGCTTCTCGTGGGAGGAGGCAAAGCCTTTGGAAATCAATTGACTAGACGCTGAAATGACGTTGCCGCAGTCGCCATGTGCTAAAAAACAAAGGACATTAAAAGAAGCAACAGCAACGTAATTTTTAATTTTTACTTAAAAAAGTACGTCAGGCAGCAAAAGGCTTGACAGCTTTTTAGGCTTTCATTTCTAAGCTATAATAAACTTACTCTATATAGTTCATATATATTGTGTGTATGCAGCCATTTATACAATTTAGTTGTACTGGTCATATCTGCATACACATATATGTATATACATATATTTACTGTCACCAGCAAAGTTCTAATACCAATTCAAGAGCTGTTTAGTCGACCAGTTTGTTACCAACCACATCAAAACAGTTTTAGTTTTCTTTTTTAAAATTGTATAAAAATTCCCAATTTTTATAAATATAAACTTTTCCTTTTAATATTCTAATATCCTGTGCCCATAAAATGTGTAATAGACTATAAATTGTGGTGCAATTATATGTAACAAGCAGAGGAAGGTATCTCCCATGCTATAAAATATAAATATTTTTTATTCGCATCAACAACGAAGTCAAACTTACTAAGTCTGTTTAATTATTCAATCGCATATACATAGGTAGATCCGACCTGGGTACAGGGTATTTTATAATCGAGTACTCTCGATTAAATCTTTCTTACCTGTTCATAAATTGCTATATTGTCTTTTGTTGATGTTGGTATTTAACCAAACTTTAAAACAACCTAAGTGTATACTACTTACACTTACAAAGTTTTGTATTTGCTGTATTTTCCTTTACAAAAATATATTTTTAAATACAAGTAAAATGTTTTAAATTATTTCAAATGTTATTTTTTGTCGATCCCACGCGGATGTCGCAGTAAAAAACGCCGGTGTATGCATACATACAAATTGTGATGTACCTGTTTTTGTATGTCCGTTTCCTACATTGAAATTATTAAGTTGTTTATGTAAAATACTAGATTGTCATAAAAATCAAGAGCTTTCGTTGATAACTTGCGCACCAGTTAAATTCGCGAGATGTTCATATATATACATGTATCAGAATAAATGTTTTATACCGGGGACTTCGCTGTGAAAATCAATTTGGTTTTAAAATAAAATCGGCGAATTAGAACTTTCCACATAGCGATATCTTAAAGTAAGATTACTTTAACACAATTATGGGATTAGTACGTTCAACAAGTTGTCTCAAACGTATATCGTTTGCATTTAAAAAGAAGCCCCTGCCAGCAATCGGCGGGGAAACTAAAAAAGTGTGACCAAAATCTGGCTGATATAACACACAGTATTAAAATAAACCAGCTGTTTATCGAGTATCATAGCAATCAGATTGCCAACACGCAGCAGTTTTTTGACGAAGAAGTCCAAATGCGCGCATCAAAGAAAATTGCAGAATTAAGTGAGAACCTTCGGTATCAAAGTATAAAAACCCAAAACAGTGTTAAAATGTAAAAATGTACATGTAATGAATGTCGGTAACGAGAACAAACCAAAGGCCTAGTCAAAAGTGTGTGCGGTTGGTGCGAGCATAGTCAATGCAAAGTGAATTTGTCGATCCCGTTACTTCTGTGTACGCAGTTTTCCCGCGCAGCAACAAAAGTTGGAGAAGACGTTAAAACAAACAAAAATGATAAATGTTTAATGTTACTTGATTAATCTAGAATGTGTACAAGCAAGTGATCGGTGTAACTGCTGTCTCTATTTTTTTTTAAAGAAATTTATTTTAATAATATCACTCATCTTTGCACAGTTAAATATGCAATTATGTATACATGTGTGTGTATAAACATCAAATCCGCAGACTGTCGCAATGTATTATAACCCTTTAAATTTTAATTGTTGAAATGTTGAAATTTTACAAGCACAACGATTTTCACACAACAAATTTACCATCTGTGTGCCGCTTTAAATTTATCACCAGCTCTGCCTTATTGTATGTATGTGAGTATATATACGATTCATAGTAGTTACAGTAAATGGCGTAAACATGAACATATGAATGCATATGTACATATACATATATACAATTGATTGTATGCTTGTAATTAGTATAATATTTGAAGCATTACATTAATTGTATGTATGATAAGCTCACGACCAATATAGGAATAGGAATGAAAAAGCAATATCTATTTATACGAAGTGAAATTAAAATGTCTTATCAACAGTTGTATGACAAAAGCTACGATCGGATTTGTCACAGATTGCTTCAACCTGTGACGTATCATTATATATGCAGCCAACGTGAAGATAAAGTAGAATCCAAGTAAACAGCTCACTGACCACATATAGCTAATGTTCTCAAAGCCAAGAAACATCAATAGAAATTGTGACTTCTTAAACATACAAAAAATTTCACCATCACAAATCGTATCGCCTCTTCCGTAGTCGTACAGTGCAGCCACTAGACCCTCCATGCCATGGCGCAGGAAGCTGAGCGACATCAGAAACCGCATTATTGGGGAGATGTACGTATCTTTACCAAATCCAATGCCATAGATGGAAAGTAAAATCAGAGGAACAGCTAGAACTGGTCCCATAAACATACCATTCTATTTAGAGAAATGTGTAATTAATAATTCATATATATTCATGTATATGTATGGAGTATTGATACTTACCACCAAGCTAAGCCTACTGGATATCAGTAAGCCAAAACTATCAGATGTAAGGGCCGTTAAAAATGCTATTGTGAACAGCATGATGAATCGAAACCATTCAAGGGGCTGGCTCGACATTAGGTACACGATTGACAAATAAATGACGGCAAGAACAAACATTAAGGGCAGCTTTGCAGAGATCATAGCAGCATAGTAGGAGCTTAATCGGTACCACTGATTAAAGTATTCACGCTTTAAAAGTTTGATTTCCGTGGGAACTGCAGTAATGAAAGAGCGCATGATTATTGTAATTTCATATAAAAACAAGTAAGAGTGCTCTAGTCGGGAGTGCCCGACTAGGAGATACCCTGAACCCAGTTCTGACATCCATTCATACTTGCCTAATAGTGTGCATACATACAAACACACACATTCTGCAAGCAGTGCATGCGGTTTAAGCATTTAGCTTGCTTTTTCACTGAGCCCCCCACACAATGGAAAGTAAAATCTTAAATAACTTCTGTGTTTATTGTCCGATCTTTCTAAAATTTGTAGGACATAACGCTATAAAATGTGTGACCAAACCAAATTGCAAGGTCATACCTTCAAAAATGAGTTTTTTGAACTTTTGGGGGGACTGGGGGGTTGTATTAAATATTTGTTACATGTGTATGCTATTCGAGATTATACATGCCAAATTTGGGGCCTCTAGCTGTTATAACTTTCAAGTTATGGTCAAAAAACACTAGTCTGAAATTGAAATTTATCGATAACTTTGAAACGAGACGAGTTATCGATAAAATGAAACAAACTTGTACTGTTCCGGCACTACGAGAACTTATATTCCAAATATGAAGTCTCTAGCTATTGTAGTCTCTGATATATGCGTGTTCATACAGACGGACAGACGGACATGGCTAGATCGACTCGGCTTTTGATACTGATCAATAATATATATCCTTTATATGGTCGGAGATGCTTCCTTATGCCTGTTACATATTTTTGCACAAAAGCATAATACCCTTTTTACCCATTTTTAATGGGTTCAGGGTATAAAAATATAATAAATATGCTTATTTACATCGCAATAACACCGGCATCATGGGGAGATACAAATAAGCTATTACAATAGTAAACATGAAACCAAAATTGAATAAAGCCTTTGAAGCGTGTTGTCCCACTCCCATATAGATGCCTCCAACAATCAGCGCCAGAATTATATTCATATAAAATTTTAGTTTGATGTGTGACTGCAAGAGATAATAATAACTACATTCTGTCTTCATTGTAAGCACTTAATGCACTCACTTTGTCCCGCCACATTTGCAGCATCATTCGCATGAGCAGCAATTTGTACTGCATCCACCAGGTGGACTTGGATGTTAATAGCTTCGGATTTATTTCTTCCTCAAAGTGCTCCATTTCGTAGAAAGAGGAGGCACCGGATGTTGTATCGGATTTTGTTGGTGTTTCTTTGCCATTCGCCGCTGGTGGAGCCCATCGCAACACTCTTCCGTTGCTAATTGCCTCCACCATGCGGTCGTGGTAATTATTGCCATACTCGTTGCATGCTACTTCAATTATAAAATCGGCAGGGTTGTAAGTGAGCGGACAGGATAGACCTATGTGCGTCATGTATGGAACAATGTTGGCTCCACTTCCTTGGTAAATGCACTGACCTTCAGCGAGCACGTAGACTTTGTCCATCATCTCGAAAATCTTGGCAGACGGTGTGTGTATTGAGCAGATGACGGTGCGCCCGCCGGATGCCAACATTTTCAAAAGGGCAATGCATTGTGAGCTGGATAGATCGTCGAGGCCGCTGAAAGAATGAGGAACACTTGTAGCGTCACTTTATGTACACCTATACATTCAATTTACGTTGTCGGCTCGTCCAGAAATATGACGGGTGGATTATTTACCAGTTCCAGCGCAATTGAGAGTCGTTTGCGCTCTCCGCCAGAAATCTTTTCCGTCTTGGTGTTCTGAGCTCTTGTTAAACGCAGCATGCCCATAATTTCATCAATCTATATGAGCGTGAAAGGTGCTATAATATTACTGAAGTATAGGTTATGAGAATAATCTACTTACCACTTCAAGCTTCTGCTGCAACTTTAACTCATTTCCCAGCTTTAAGTTGGCCGCTAATAGCATCATCTCTCTCACGGTAAATTGCAAGTCGAGCACATCTGTCTGCGCGTTTGTAATTCAAATATGTCACAATAATTAGGTAATTATGTCTACGTAAAATTGTAATTGTATTGGATTCATACCTGCATAATGTATCTAGACATTTTGCGAAAAATTCGCATATCACGTGGGCTGTTGTTGATCAGAATTTCACCAGATGAACTGACGGCTCTATAGATAAAGTGTTAAGTGCAAATGTCAATTTAGTTTAATTCGGTTGCTGGCTTACCCAAATCCTGCCAGTAAGTTTAAAAGCGTTGTTTTGCCTGCACCAGAAGGTCCCATAATCGCGGTTAGCTCGTGAGACCGAAATTCGCCATTAACACCGCGTAATATTTGCTTCGACTTTTGCGCTATTAAGATATGATGTCAAAAATGTATAGATATTACGATTACTATCGAAACGAAAATATTATCATTTTCATATTATCACATATCATATTATCATACCTATTATCACTACGTACTAAGCTGTCGAGTTTTTGCAAAACTTACCATTTGTCTGATCAGGCACTTCGTATGTCAGACCTGAAAATTCCAAATTAACCGCTGGCCAGATAGGCAAATACTTTAATCCGTTCACCGATTGATAATCATCTGTGTCGGGCAGCTCAACGCTAATGGCGTTTATATCGCTGCTGTAGTTAAGTGAGCTACCGCTCTGGGAGCACGTAGTGCCCTTTACACCATGATTGAATTGCATTCTGACTTCTCAGAGTATTGATTCATTGGATGCCGAAAATAGTCTATCAGTTTAGTTAGGTCACTGCGGATGTATATTAAAAAATAATCTACACAAATTGGTAAATATGATTACATGTGTATTACTATTGATTGCATTCTTATTTGAGGTCATATCCCAAATACAAAAGATACCACTAATCTGATTTACTTATGAGATGAGATGAGTTAACTATGGCAATTACCCACAAAAAGTAAAAAGCTTGATAGTTTATAGACCTATTGCAAAAATACGATAACCTTTGCGCGTTTTTAGAAATAACATTATCTATGTTATTTAAAATGTGTGAAATATATGTACTTATAAGTTTGTATATGAAGATATTTTAAAATATACATATAGATAGTTTATAATAACTTATTGTCAGTAATAGCAGCCGATTATATTTTGTTTGACGTGTGAATCTAATGACTGTGTTATTTACACACATTAGCTTTGATGGATTTCGACTGATACTTAAACTGTCAAAACTCTATAGTTATTTTCAATAAATAGCGTTAATCAGCGGCACGTTTAAAAATACTGCTCCTAACAAGTATGTGCATATGTAAACACTTCTTCAATGCATATACACGAATGAATGTATATGTATGTTGTTTGTATTACTCAGAGGGTTTTTTCTCAATTAATAGTAATTAAGTAGTTACGCATATAGTTTCTTGACTTTTTGCATTTTAAATAAAATTCTTAGGAATATTTATATTTTCATATTCATTTTAATATTTATTTCACAATAGTGCTTTTGCTGATATGCTCGAGCTATAATTTAAATTCGAATGCTTATTACTTACCCTCACTTACACTTACATTACACTCACATAATATGGTAAATATGCTTATAATATGGTTCAGCTGTCCCTTTTCAATACTCAACAAACACGCGACCGAATAATTTGAGGGAATTGAATTACTCTCTTACTCAATTAAACAGAAGAACTTATGATCATGTCTCTCACCTAGCAGAGCAGACAAACGCGCCTTCTGAAACCAAATTTTGCACTGAACTCAGCTTTAAAAGAAAATTGTTTCTCTTGACTTGCGCGTGTACGCGAATGTTCTGCCGCTACTCAGCTCGAATTTAGATTCTGATTTCCAATTGATTTCAAAGTAGTATGCGGCCAACTGAGGGACTGACAGCAACTGTCTATTTGATTATTTCTGGGGGTGTGCGAACGGGCAACCGCAAGTCGGAACTTCCATCTGAGTAGCCCGCTACGAAACAATAAATACTTGCCCAGAGTTTTGCAATTATCACGTTGCGCTGTGCTAGCTTGAGATAAGCAGTGGGGCTGTGTACCAGTAGCATCACTTATCAGACATTATTTAGCTGCAGCGGAAATTGTATTCAGTTTGAGATTTGTGGCACTAACTGGTAACTACGGCTGCGTATTTGTCGAGTGCACAGTGCGTATGCACTAATCAATATAGAACACAACAGGTCCACCTATTTATATCGGTTTATCTGTGTGTTCAAATTATTGATAACATGCTATATGTATAACAAAACATAGGCCCATTTAAACAAATACATATGTAAGGGCTAGTTAACTTATACACCGTAAAAATAAATCCTTTTGGTTTAAATATAAAACCCAAATTGTAAAAATTTCCAAATTTAACGTAAACAAAAAAAAAATATTTTACTATGACAAAAGGGTTTAAAGTAAAACTATTATTTTGTATGGTGTAAGATACTTTAACAATTTTCCTAAATATATACACACTTACTATATATATATAAGTAATTCAAAATAAAGCCCGTGGGAATTAAGTGCGTGACATTTGCACTGACTTGGACATACATATTCATATTACTTTTACATATACTCTTGGTAAAAGGGAATTGGCAATTGACAATACATTGTCAAATATTTAAATCGTTAAATCTGCTTTTTATTAAAAGTCTTTGCACGCCTTGACTTTTATCGGTCTTACGTTTGCAAAAAGAGTATGCATAAATTCGGATTCGTTGCTTTCTTGTTTGTTATATTGTTTTTCTTTGAAATCAGGGTGACTAATGGTGCATGCAAATGCAGTGAACCGACGAATGTTGAACTTTGTATGATATCGTTTTAAATGATTAATATCCCCACATGGTGTGCTATTAAGTGATATCAGTACATGACTCGCTATATGTAGTAACATGTATATACAGAAATATTTAGACTAACATAAATATGAATGCATGATCATGTATTCATACATATGTATGTAAGTAAAGAAGAGTCAAATAGAATATACCTTTGCATTTCTAATGCCTTGATTATGGCTGCAATCAAGGTAAGCACAGAATGCATATAAAATAAGCAAATGCAAATTCTATGAATGAATAAATAGTACATACAAATGTGTCGCAAGTGCCTTTTTGAAAAGGAACAATTTACTTCGTCGTCGACTTGCAGGTTCATTGAACGGATTTAAAATACTATGAACTCTTAAGCACTAGTTTACTAAGATATTACAAAGTTCGCCGGTACCGGGTAAAAGCTGCACTGCACTCATTCCACTTTCTATTTGGGTTTGTATTTGTTATTGCCGTGGGTTTCCACTCTCTCTATATTTGTGTCGCGGGCGTGTTGTGTGCATGCAACAACGCTGATAGCGGCGACGACAACAACGACTTGTTGCACCGAGAAACGAAAATGTACTGAAAAAAATGAAGGAAGAATGATAGTCGCGGGCTGCCGGGCAAGCACACAGATACTCGAACAGTGATGTTGTATATACACACATATGCATGGGAAAAAATGAATATGTATGGTACACACACGCACACACACACACACGAAAGCGTGTTGCGCACTTAAATTGAGAGAAAAGCAGACATAGAGCTACTGTATGCGCTGCAAACAAAGAAAATACTGAAAGAATTCTTCTTGGAGGAGAGAAGTATCTTAGATTGTAGTCCAGTTGGGAATTCAGTCTATTTTTAGCAAGACCTGTATGGCTACGTACCAGGACCTCACTATTGCATGTTTTTTGACAGAGTGTATACACAAATAAGCCCAAAGAACTACAGTAATAAAAGCAATGCAACAAAAATTGGCTCACGAAGCTGTAGCAATCTTTAACTAACACATCGCCATCAACCAAAATTGTTTTTTATACCCTGAACCCATTAAAAATGGGTAAAAAGGGTATTATGGTTTTGTGCAAAAGTATGTAACAGGCATAAGGAAGCATCTCCGACCATATAAAGTATATATATTCTTGATCAGTATCAACAGTCGAGTTGATTTAGCCATGTCCGTCTGTCTGTCTGTCCGTCCGTCCGTCCGTCCGTCCGTCCGTCCGTCCGTCCGTCCGTCCGTCCGTCTGTCTGTATGAACACGCGGATATCAGAGACTACAAGAGCTAGAGACTTCATATTTGGAACATAAGTTCTCCTAATCCCGGGACAGATCAAGTTTATTTCATTTTATCGATAACTCGTACCGTTTAAAAGTTATCGATAAATTTCGATTTCAGACTTGCGTTTTTGGGACATAACTTCAAAGTTATAAAAGCTAGAGGCCCCAAATTTGGCATGTATAATCTCGAATAACATACACATGTAACAAATATTTCACTTTTTGGATAACACCTCCAAACCCCCCAAAAGTTAAAAAAACCCATTTTTGAAGGTACGACCTTGCAATTTGGTTTGGTAACACATATTATCGACAATTGCTTGCCCCAAAAATTTCAATAAGATCGGACAATAAACACAGAAGTTTTTTAAGATTTAACTTTCCATTGTGTGGGGCTCAGCGAAAGAGCAAGCTAACTGCTTAAACCGCTGGCACTGCTTGTACTGCTTGTACTGCAGCATGTGTGAGTTTAGAGTAGTACGAATGATTGTAAGGACTGGGTTCAGGGTATCTCGTAGTCGGGCACTCCCGACTAGAGCACTCTTACTTGTTTCTATAAATGTATTTGAAGACCGGATTTACTTTGGTGCCATAATAATAGGGATTCCACTTTTTTTTTTAATAGTTTGTTATTTGTATGTACTGTTCTCTGTGAGTTAGTACTTATATAATTCTTATTGAGGCATTTTAAGGTGCCATCTACCGCAATATGTTCCGTATTTGTACTGGGAAACGGATAATATAAGATTACTATAAGAAAGTTTTGCATACATGCGAAAATATGTATTTATGAAAAAAAGGCTGTTTTATACAACTTCGATTGTATATTACTGAATAGTTTCATTATATAGTTATACTCTTTTCGAAGAAAATAGTATATTAAGTTTGTCCTGAAGTTTGTAACGCATAGAAGGAAGCGTCTGAGACCCCCAAAAGTTACTGCCAATATGCTTATAAAAACAAAACAAATTGATCTAGCCATGTCCGTCTGTCTGTCTGTCTGTCTGTCTGTATGTATGCAAACTAGTCCCTCAGTTTTTGAGCTATCGCGATGCAACTTTGCACAGACACTTATTATTCAAGGGGACAGCACATTGGTCGGAGCCGGCCGGATCGGACTACTATATCTTATAGCTGCCATACACCTCAAAGTCGGTTTTGGCCATAAATCCGATGTTTTCAAAGCAATTGCCTTAAATTTCCTTGTACACTTGAACATCCTTATAAGTCATCAATGGGTAAAATCGCAAATCGATTGAGTCATAAACAGCGAAGATATGCGTCATTAAATTTTTGAAAAAACAGGTGCATATGAGCAAACAAAGTCAAGCGCAAGAAAGCTTTTGATAGTCTGCTCTTCAAGGTATTTTGTCATCGTTCATCAAAACGGTTTGTGGCGTAAGGCGTAAGAGCCGCGCTAACGAACGCAGGTTTCGCAAGTTCGATCCTCGGCGGCGACTGATTGTTAATTTAATACTTTTTCTTTTTCTTCCTTTCAAATATATAACTGTAATGAAATTAATTTGCTTCCAATGGCTTAGAACAAAAACAATGCCACGCGAAAAAACAAATGCTGACAAACGCGAGTTGCAGGTTGCAGGAAAACAAAACAAGGAAATTTGTAACAGTCGGCTCTTCAAGCAATTTTGTCAGCGATCATCAAAACGGCTTGTGGCGTAGTGGGTAAAGTTGCGAACTGTTGAGCGAGAGGTCCTGGGTTCAAGACCAGCGGCGACTGGTCATTTATTTTCATTTTTTCTTATTCTTCTTTTCAAATATAAAATAGCTGTAGTCAAATTCATTTATTTTCAATTTCCTAAATTGTTTCTAATTTTTTTTTCATACATAAAGTAGGTTTAATAGAATAATTCAAAAGAAAATTTTAATTCATTGGCAAAACCAATGCCACGCGAAAAAAAATATGGATCTCAAATTCTGTATATAAGCTCTCGTATGTTCAGATTAAGTTTTATGACAATTCAATTTCCGACAGCGGCCTTGAAAGGTATAACAACAGGTTGAGCAACAGGCACAAAATTTGGTATGTATATTGTAGTATACATATGTAATGTAGTTTTGACTTTTTGGAAAAACTGAAACTTGTATATTGTTCAATTCGGTAGCACTTATGAATGCTAAGGGACGCGTCCACGAGCTGCGGATAGTGAAACGTCCAAGTTTACATGAATACCTTTATATATTTTATTTTATATGTAGGGGTATATGTATGCGACATTAATATCTGCGAATTAAATAAGCAGTCTCGGAAAAATAGTGAAAATTGCTTAAAGGTTCGAAAAGAGTATTTAATCTTCGGCACGCCGAAGATAATCCTTCTCCACTTGTTTTTTTAGCTTTATCCGTCTGTCAATAGGAGTAAACATGACAGAATATTTGATATGTAAATCAGTTACATACTATTTTAAAATTTTACGACGGCTGCCGGCTCCGAGATGCAATTCAATCGAATTAAAATTAAGCTTTAATTTTTCGCCTATAAACTGTGGAGATATTTGTATATATGTTATATCTTTACACGGAGTATCTCCAAGCTAATAGCTCTGGATAACTTGTTCCTGTGGCTCTAGCTCTTAATTATGAATGTTCATTTCCAGAGTTGATAACTTCTATTTTATTCAGCTGATTTCCCAAATATTGTGCGTTTTGTATCTACTTATTAACGGGAGATTTCTGAACGCTTATGGTTAAATGTTATCAAAAATCGAGAAAAGGTTATATTACAGGTTTTCTACATCAAATTTACTTTAATAAATTCACAATTAGTTATGTTAGTTACTTTAAGCCTCCCAAATTGAAAATTGGCTAATTTGTTGTTCTCTAAAGCATTACAATTTTCTGATTTTCTTTTAAGAATCAATCCTTAGTTACCAGTAAAGCCCTTCCAAGACTTACACTCCTATAACAATGTCAAAACTCATGACTCAGACTTTTGTTCTCGATGCAGTTTTGCATTTAAATCGGAAGAACTTAAATATTTTGGAGTTTGTATTAAAAGTAGCAAGATGATAATAAATAGAAATGCCCTTCCAAGATTAAAACCGATTGAGGTAAACAAAAAATGGTTATGCAATAAGCAGGTGGCCGAAATATAGAGTATACTGTGTACTTACATGCATGTAATTGTATTTAGTTTCACTTACACAAATAATGCATTTTTGATAAGAAATTAGGCACATTTTTGTCCGATAGGCTTTGAACTAATTTTAGAAACAGACGCGGTTCAGAGATTGTATTGCTGTTAGGATCGGCGCCTATTTATTAATTTAAAAATGTGTCGTTAATTGCAAACGCTGTAAGTCACTATAAAATATACAAAAACTATAAAGTACACGACCCTGAAGCATTTTGTATTGTTTTCAATATTTTTTATAATATTGTAAGTACATGAAAATTCCTTGCAATTTTATTGAACTTTATTTACAAAAAACATTTATTATAAAACTTTCATAAAGCAATACAAAAATTCAATGTGTAATATTTGTTCATGTAAATATACGAAATTTAAAAAATGGCATTACAATTATTGTTTCATTAATATATTTCAAATACGATTTTCAATTTCGTATTCGTTTTTGATATAAAAAATAATACATTATGTATATTTGTATCCATAATTTTCTTTACCAAAACCCAATAATGTTTATCCGTTGGGTGTTTTACGTAAGTTCATTGTTCATTGTTTTCTAAAATGCTATAAATTTTTATTTAACATTTGGAGCTAAAATTCAGATCACTGTGAAACCCTCAAAAGTCGTCCTATCACTTAATCTAAGAACGTTAGATATACAACTATAAATGAATCTAATATATGAAAACTAAACGTTTCAGATCTAAAACAAATTATTGAAATATTCATAGACACATTGGGGTACACACATATACATACAGAAAGCTTTTATACCCAAAAACAGCATAACATTACATTATTTAGCGGGTGGTCTTAAGCTTCCAGCGCAAGAAGAGGTAGGCCGAGACCCGCAGCACTACAAATATAACAACAAGCGCTACAATATCCAGTGTGAAATTCGCGTTGACCATGTCCAATTCGTCCAACGTGGTTGTGGGAGATTTAAAATGACAATAGGTTTGGAAGCACTTCAGTTTCTCTCGTCCGTAACCATAGGTGGCTAAAGCAGTACCTTCGAACCCGTAGCGTATATAAGAAAGATAGGTAATCCATCGCAAATAAACTGGAATTGCGTCGAACGAAACGAAGAAGCCGGAAAAGAGCAGGAACGGTACCGACATGACGGGCGCCAGAAAAACACCGTTTTGAACGTTCATAGCAGCACCGACGACCAAACCCACGGACTGAGCCACGAAAGAAATGAGTAGGCAAGCTGATAGAAACATGGTGAAACGGAAAAGTTCCCAGGGCTGTGAGGTATAGAAATATACAATGGACACATAGATTACGCAGAAAATAGCCTGGAAAAAAGATGTAGAAGATAATAATTAAGATCATCAATGCAAGATACCATGAAAACACTCACCTGGAATGGTAGATCAGCAACAGATATAGCTAAATAGTATGACTTTAGAGAGTACCAGCGATTAAAGTTCTCCTTTAGCAATACCGGCATTTCAAGTGGGACTGTGAATGTTAAATATTGTGGTTAATATATATTTAAGCATGTGTAGAACAAAATTTCAACCAGACAAATCGATGACTTACATGACAAAATAGTAATGGTCATTGATGTGTACATCAGGAACAGCATGTTGAAAAACAGAAAGCCCAAATTACTTAGTACTTTAGCGCCGTCATTACCAATATCGTAGTAAAGCGCTCCAATAAGAAAACCAACCAGAAGGTGGGCAAATAAACGCAAGTACATTAAAGTCTACAAAAAGCAAGAAAATATAAAACTGTTAAAAGCGATCAGCGGTAATTATACATATTTCTTGGTACGTACCCAATCGCGGTAGCTAAAAAGTAGTGTTCTCTTTAGAACCACCCAAAACTGATGAAATTGTGAAGTTGGATAGCGCTCGGGCGACGTAATTTCCTCGGAAAGTAATGCGGTTGTGCAATTATCTGTCTTTTCAACGCTAATCATTGCATCGCCTTTCTCATTGGTGGTCACCACAGCCTGGGCGCCTAAGCCATTTGTCTCTTTCACAATGTCGTTGACCATTCCATTCAGCAAACCGTTGTTCAGGGTTAGGTTGTCCTCGTACTTGCTACCACTAACGTTAGATACATCGTTTTTATCCAAAATCGCTTTCAAATTTTGCACTTTAACCAGATCGTTGCGTGCCTTTAGACCAGCATAATCTGCCGATGATCGAATGTCCCGCTTGCCATTGTCAATGGCCTCCACCAGCTTGCGTATGTGATCACCATGCTCTCCGCAGGACACTTCTATAACATAGCTAGCCGGATTATGGTAGCTGGGACACTCCAAGTTGAGTGTGGATAGGAAAGGCACCAGCTGCTTGGTGCTGCCTTGATACACGCACTGCCCATCAGCAAGGGTGTAAAGCTGATCGAACATTTCAAAAAGTCGAGCAGATGGCTGATGTATAGTACAAATTACAGTGCGTCCACCAGCGGCCAACATTTTCAATAGATGTATGCATTGAAAACATGTCGAACTATCCAGTCCAGAAGTGGGCTCGTCAAAAAACATAATGGGTGGATTGCTCACCAGCTCCAACGCGATCGACAGACGTTTCTTTTGGCCACCTGACAAGTTGCGCGTCATCGTGTTGCGATGCTCGCTCAAACTGAGGGTCAATAGAATGTCATCAATCTGTAAATAAATCGTACTTTAGATAATATTATGTAATTGTAATCGTAATATGTCGAACATTTTATGAACTACACATATAAATACAATGTACGATAGAGCAAGATTAGGAAATCCAGTATATACAGGTCAAGTTATGTGGCATTTAAAATTCTACACATCAAATTTTGTGCTTCTACCTGTGTTAAACACATAGAGACGTACGGCTAGATGGACTGGTTGTTGGGGGTGATCATGTACAGTCAGATCAGATCAGATCAGTACAGGGTATAAAAATTGCATATTATTATATGGCCATACAAATTGATAATATACCGTATAACTGGTTCTGTTAAAACTGTATTGAAAGTTAACAATAATACAACCATATATTTGTTAAGCTATCGAATTTGTTGTGGAAACAAAGTGGCCTAATGCTTAAATGACTACTGTCTAGACATGGCGCTTTAATTCGTCGATGTACTTGCTGTTCATTTACCATTGAATTCTTTTCCACTTTTGTGAATTTCTTGCTCAGTTTTAAATTTGTTGCCACTGTCATTGCTTCCTGAACAGTTAAGTTTCCGTGCAGCTGATTATCCTGCATTATATATGCGGACAATTTACGGAAGGTGCTCAGGTTTCGCTCTGATCCATTCATGGTGACGCTGCCTTCGATATTTGACGTTCTGGCAATAGAATGAGACATAAATTAGTGAGCATATCTTAACTTACATTAAATTTAACAAAATAATATATATGCACATTCCAGTGCATGTGTATGCACCTTAATATATTTATATGTATATTATAATAACAGCCCATATGTATAAGTGACCGGTTATGTGTATATATTTGATTGTAGTCTCACATATAAAGAACGTAAACGTGAAGCAGCTATGTGTATACATACATACATACATATGTGCAAGGTTGGTCCGAAGTTCAGCTACTAGGTACGATTGTGTGCTTGGCGCTTAGATCAATAACCACATATACTAAGTATAAATGTATGTATGTGTATATATTATAAATTTTTTAGTGATTATACAAAAAAAAACTACCGATTACTCGCCGGAAACATGCGTTTATCGCAGTCGAACATGACTTTTATATCTTTTCATGGCTATCACTCAAAAGCTTAGTTGTTTTATAGGGTCCGTTAATAATTAGTATCATTAAGAAAATATTGATATAATTGGGCATAACAATCGTATATTTATCAAGATATACATGATGTAAGGGTTTCAATGCATATATGCAGATTGTTGGTCGAGAAAACGTTCTGCTCAACTTTCAATTATAACACTTACTTATAGCCCGACAAAATGTTGAGCAACGTACTCTTTCCAGCGCCCGATGGTCCCATGATGGCAGTAAGCTCTCCTGAGCGCAAGCGCCCACTGACACCTTTGAGAATTGTTTTGGCATCTGCAACGATAATATATATTAAATGATTATTTACTTTTTGTAAATTACTTAAATTCTAAAAGTTAGTTTAGATATATGATAGATATGCTTTCATACAAATTACATTTATAACTAATCGGATTGATATACACCTATTAAGTACTGAGTGTTGCATTGCTTACACCTACAGTAATAAGTAAAGTCAAAAATAAATCGAATATGTATCAATAAACAAAATTCGTGCGGTCATTGGCCTTTGTCCACGTATTTTGTTGCCCTTCACAACTGAGACGAACAAGTGCCGATGACAATGTGCCTATCAGTTTGTAGTTAAATGTGAAGGTAAAATAATATCTATACATTCTGCAAAATAGACATAGCCTCTAAAAATATGCAGACCATATTTTTTACTTAAAAGGAATTTAATAATCTAAAGCACGTTTTGTAACCCTCAACGAAATTTAACATTATCTGCCATTTTCAAAATCTAAGTCGTAGAAGCTGCTGATTCTCATGCACAAGTTTACACACTATGTCTGTGAATAGATTGTTAAGCTGATACAGACAACACGTTGTGCTGTTTCAAAAATGTTGAAAAACTTGTTTTGTGCAAAAAGTTCAATCTGTCGTATTGACAGCGATCAATTGATTGATCTCGCTTTGTAGGTGATTGACTTTGATAGTGGAACATTCAGATTTGTCTTTTGTGATTAAATGCGTGGATAAATATTGTTAAAATTCCAATTATTTATTTCAAAGTGAACTTTTTTTTTATTATTTGCAAACATAACTTATAATAAGCTGGTAGAGTGGTTTTTCCTAGTTAAATTATTTTGTTTCGCAAGAATTACAAGATAACCTAATAAAACGATTTTATAGCTGCATCTAACCGCCATGACCTGAACATTTCAGTCATAATGCACATTACTTTTGACAGCTTACTTAATATATTATACACTTCAGCAAGCAGATACTATACGGCACTCGCCAGTGAACCCCGACAGCAAGCGGTTAGAAGACAACATAACGACCATAATTACATAATATTTTCGCATTGGACTGTTTTAAATTACAAGTGAAAATGTCGACAAGCCGGCTGTAGCTTGGCAAAAACTAGTACGCAACATACAAGTGCGATGCGCTTGACGAATTAATGCCAAGCATTAAGGTTAGCTAATTAATAAGAAATACGGGTCGTTGCTTGTCAGGCAGAGTTTTCTGTAGCGTAGTCATGAAGTCCCTCTTAAAGAAAAACTGCAAAGAGAAACCCTACAAGAGTATTCAAAGTATGCTCTCAGTTGCTCTGCTGAATATTGTATGCTTTTATTTGCGACCATTTTACATCCTGTATACAAAATAAACGTATAGTATAGAATTGTAAAAAATTGTCTGACTTGATAGCACGTATTGCATATATGTTTCATACATACAAATAGATGTACATATATAATGTTTTAAATGAAAAAGCTTCGATTCCACTCAAAAGCGTACTCAACATTTTTGTGAATGTTTATTTTAAAGTCTTATAATTTGTATGCGGTTGCCTCATCACCCACCCATGTTCGGCATTTTATTGTTTATATTTTACCGAGCATTTGGCAAGCTTCTGCAACTTATTTGCAGTTTAAATACTGAGCGTATACCCACATTGCTGAGCTCTGTTAGTGTGTCAAGAATTTATAAATGCCAGCAAAGATTACTCGCATATGTCCGTACACAACCTTCAATTAGTTGCTTTCTTGACCTTTGTATTTAATGGCTGTCAACTGCATTAAGTACTACCTGTTAAAACAAGTATTTTTTTAAGACATTTTTAAGCCGTAATTTATTGTGGCAGTACAAAGTTCGCAAGCTTGGCGGAGTCTTTAAACAATGTTGATTGACACTACATTACAAAGTTCACTTGAAAAGTGATCTTGAAAAGGTCGTATTCCAAACAAGTAGAATCATAGCCATAAAAACAATCAATATAAGAATGGTATACCCCATATTGCGGTCGGTACTCCCTTTCAAGCGCAAGAATAATGTAAATATGTACACACAATTGATTTGCGAATACCTGAGAACAAAAGCAGCTGTATTTACCGCCCTGTACTGAATACTGATGGTATTTTCCAATTCGGATATATTGCTAAACATTGCTATACTCACATACTCACATACATACATACATACATACAATTCATATCTGTTGATTGATTATTTGTATGTATGTAAATACTTTTAGATATTACTAATGTCTAATTAGTTGGGTGACGGAAAAGCGTTCGACGTAAATAAAGGCGTACATTTGTGCATATCTACAGAACTGCTCATTAACAGGAGGCTCATTTCCCATGGCTCCCACCCTAACTCAGTTCCAGCTTATGTACACATGTTGCTCTCTATATAAACATGTACAGTGTACACACATACGCACATACATGTATTTACTTATATAGGCATAGCAGAAGCAGGCAGACATGATTCGCATGGTAAACTACTCACTTGTTGACTGTCCCTAACAAAAAAGTTTACTTGTTATTGATATTGGGCTCGTATTCAGGGCGTACAATGGGCCAAAGGGCATTTTGTCTAAATGGAATGTGTGTGTAATTAGTCAGTGCTACGACTAAGCAAGTCCAAAGTTCCACTAAAGCAAGCCCGATGTGGCAACGCTGTTGATATATACATATGTATGAGAACAAAGAAACCAGAAACAAGCACTGAGCGCAGCAGACAAGCAAAAGCAAAACTGGATTGATGTGCTCAGAGAGCGCATGCACATCGCAGAATAAAATCAAAAGCGAGCTACACATTGAATAAACGCGAAATGCGTTTCTTCAGAATAACAAAGTCAACAATAACAGCGAAAACAGGTGCAGCAAAGTGCAGCTTGTGATACCCTTTTATTTGTGTTTTTGAGTCTACGACTGTTGAATGTCAATGTGTTATCTTCAGTGTGTAATGTAAGGAGACTCATTTGGGATGGGTACTTACTGCTTCGGTTGCCCTCCTTGACGCGATATGTCAAATTGTGGAACGCCAGGTCCACGGCTGGTCGCTTTGGTAAATGCTGCAGAGTCTTAGGCTGTGCAGGCACAATCTGCGGTTTCAGTTGACCAGCGCCTCCATTTCCGCTAACGCCCAATCTGTTGTCGTTTAATAGATTTTTATTTTCGTTCGTAACCATTTTTGCAATCGGTTTTCAACCAAGAACTTTGTATGTATTTTTATATTATTGAAACTGCAAAATGCAGTCTCAAGTAGCACTTGTATTGTTTAACCGGAATAGATATCTGATAATTTACAATCTTTTTCTATTTATAGTCTTTGTTAAAATGCTTTTAATTCTGTATTCTTGCACCACTTCTGCATAGGGTTTTATTTGCGGCCCCTTCTGCTCTTTTCGTTTCAACCACCGTCAGCATGGGGGTTTGCTACATAAAATTTTCCACCCGTTTGTAAAAAATTACTGTTCTGCTTCTCGAATTTCTAGTACTTAACACGCTCGCGCCGCGATCGCAACTGAATGGTTCGCAGTCGCGGTAATGGAACAAAGCCAAAAATTGAGCGACCGAACTCTCTCACCACCACCGCTACTCACTGCTGCGACTCACACAGCGCGGCAGCTCCACTGCTTACGCCAATACTTTAACTGGGGGTAGAAGTGCGATGGCAATAGTCAGTCAGAGTTCTTACTGCTCTCTCTCTTTCTCTCTCTGCTGTATGAGCGGCGCTGAGTGTGTGGGAAATTCTCATTGCTGAATTGATCGATTCTCAGAGCATTTGTATACATTGCTTTATTGTTATACTCTTTTCGAAGAAAATAGTATATTAAGTTTGTCCTGAAGTTTGTAACGCATAGAAGGAAGCGTCTGAGACCCCCAAAAGTTACTGCCAATATGCTTATAAAAACAAAACAAATTGATCTAGCCATGTCCGTCTGTCTGTCTGTCTGTCTGTCTGTCTGTCTGTCTGTCTGTCTGTCTGTATGTATGCAAACTAGTCCCTCAGTTTTTGAGCTATCGCGATGCAACTTTGCACAGACACTTATTATTCAAGGGGACAGCACATTGGTCGGAGCCGGCCGGATCGGACCACTATATCTTATAGCTGCCATACACCTCAAAGTCGGTTTTGGCCATAAATCCGATGTTTTCAAAGCAATTGCCTTAAATTTCCTTGTACACTTGAACATCCATATAACTCATCGATGGGTAAAATCGCAAATCGATTGAGTCATAAACAGCGAAGATATGCGTCATTAAATATTTTGAAAAAACAGGTGCATATGAGCAAACAAAGTCAAGCGCAAGAAAGCTTTTGATAGTCTGAGCAAACAAAGTCAAGCGCATGAAAGCTTTTGATTGTCTGCTCTTCAAGGTATTTTGTCACCGATCATCAAAACGGTTTGTGGCGTATGGCGTAAAGAGCCGCGCTAACGAACGCAGGTTTCGCAAGTTCGAGCCTCGGCGGCGACTGATTATTAATTTAATACTTTTTTCTTTTTCTTCCTTCCAAATATACATATAACTGTAATCAAATTAATTTGCTTCCAATAGCTTAGAACAAAAACAATGCCACGCGAAAAAACAAATGCTGACAAACGCGAGTTGTGCAGGTTGCAGGAAAACAAAAGAAGGAAATTTGTAACAGTCGGCTCTTCAAGCAATTTTGTCAGCGATCATCAAAACGGCTTGTGGCGTAAGGGGTAAAGTTGCGAACTGGTGAGCGAGAGGACCCGGGTTCAAGACCAGCGGCGGGTGGTCATTTATTTTCATTTTTTCTTATTCTTCTTTTCAAATATATAATAACTGTAATCAAATTCATTTGCTTTCAATGGCTTAGAACAAAAACAATGCCACGCAAAAAAACAAAAGCTCAGTAAAATCGAGTTTGTCAGCGATTCTTAAAACTGCTTGGTGTAAGCAGTAAAAAGCAAAACAAGAAAGCTTTTGACAGTCTGCTCTTCAAGGGATTTTGTCAGCGATCATCAAAAAGGCTTGTGGCGTAGTGGGTAAAGTTGCGAACTGGTGAGCGAGAGGACCCGGGTTCAAGACCCGCGGCGGGTGGTCATTTATTTTCATTTTTTCTTATTCTTCTTTTCAAATATATAATAGCTGTAATCAAATTCATTTATTTTCAATTTCCTAAATTGTTTCTAATTTTTTTTTTCATACATAAAGTAGCTTTAATAGAATAATTCAAAAGAAAAATTTAAATTCATTGGCAAAACCAATGCCACGCGAAAAAAAATATGGATCTCAAATTCTGAATATAAGCTCTCGTATGTTCAGATTAAGTTTTATGACAATTCAATTTCCGACAGCAGCCTTGAAAGGTATAAGAGCAACAGGCACAAAATTTGGTATGTATATTGTAGTATACATATGTAATGTAGTTTTGACTTTTTGGAAAAACTGAAACTTGTATATTGTTCAATTCGGTAGCACTTATGAATGCTAAAGGACGCGTCCACGAGCTGCGGATAGTGAAACGTCCCTGTTTACATGAATACCTTTATATATTTTATTTTATATGTAGGGGTATATGTATGCGACATTAATATCTGCGAATTAAATAAGCAGTCACGGAAAAATAGTAAAAATTGCTTTAAGGTTCGAAAAGAGTATTTAATCTTCGGCACGCCGAAGATAATCCTTCTCCACTTGTTTTATATAATAAAATAACATACTGACACATGTACATATTTATGCACATACACAGATGTAAACATAACTATATATTTTTGAGTATTTAACCATCATGATTATATTATTATACTCTTTGGACGAACAGTTATAAGTGACTAAATGGGTACATTTTAATTAATTGGACAGGTTATACGTACATTTGTATCTTCTAAGAATAGCTCGAATATCTCTATCTGGGCTTTTTGCGTATAATTGTATGTATGTACATGTTGAATATTGGGTACAACTTCTGTTTGCCAGAGAACTGGTGTAGAGGCCGGCTAGCTGTAGATTATTCAACTCACTTATCAGCTAAACTTTATACAAATTTATTGCACGTTTCATACATACATACATTGGTATACTACAAATACATAACATACATATTCTGATAATAAATACACATGTTCGGACATTGATAACAATTTCCAATTTGTAAAAACTCAACTCAAAGTTCTTTTGATGTAGAATTTAGTATTTTCTGCATTCAAGACACTTCCATGTTTCCTGTATTGCTTTCTTATCTCTCACGACCAAAGTTCATGTCTTTCAATTGACACAGCTGTGTCTTTTAATTGGTGGATCAAAAAAGCTTTTTTGTCACTTTAAGCAGTGACTTATGAAACCCACATAATAATATCCAGATAATACAATGTATCCCCGTACATATTATCAAAAATTGTAAATAAGTAACTTATTTAGTTTATTACTTAATTTCATTTCTGCTGGGGTATTACGTCGATGGCTCCTTTTTTTTAATCGCTTTATACAATGCACGTAATGTCATAATAGCAGATGGCAATAACGGACTTTGCTACTTTTTATCATCTGTGCGGTTAACAACAAACTTCATGCCGGTGTATGTTCAGTTTGATAATTGGATACTGTAGATAAGGTATATACCGCGCTATTTATGGGATCAATATTTTGTGACTGTTGAATGATAACAATTCTAAGTCATGTTGGCTAAAATGTGCGTTTTAACTACAATTATCCATGTATACATTTTTGTTCGTTTGATAAATCCGGCGTACAATTATAAGTAAACTCAGCTGGTAATTAGCTAGTGTCGGAAAATGTCTACTTTCTGTGCAGGTAATTTGGCAATCAGTTATAGTATTTTTCTGTAAAAGCAGTTTTATTGCATCTATTTGGACTTATTTTTTTGTGGTTTTAATTAGTGATCTCCGTCTTCAAAATTTTTTCAAAGTTAATTAATAGTTTTTAGAATAATTAATGTACAGGTGGTGCTGCTATGTTTTTTACTTAAAAAGAAAAATAATTGTCGCCGAAAATAAAATTTGGTCTTAATGCAGCAAATAGCAAATTGATCTTATCTTGCCGATCCACCAAAGTGGCTGAAAAAACAATTTTATATTTGAGGTTTTTTATGCTGGGTACGTAAGCAGAATTTCAAATTATTTTCCAACTTTTGATATTTCCTGTGGCTTTTTATCTAATTGCGTGATTCGCACAGAATTCATTCAAATGAATATTGAATAATTGTTATTTTCCAGTTATGCAAAGTAGTTAGTTTTAAAAGTACTGTGGTCTCTTCCCGTTGACACTGCATTTTTTTCCCGTTGAAGCTTTCTGTCGGTTTCAAGCTTCAACTATGGTGAAAGAAACCAGTATTTGAGTAATTTGTATATAAACGGGAAAAAGGGGTTTTCGCACTAGTAACTTTAAAAAGTCAAGGTAACTTAAATTTGTATTATATCATACACATATACATACATATAATGCAACCATTTTGATATATATACATGTATGTATGCCTGGTAAGATTATTACTCACAAGCTATTATTTTCCAGAAACTGTTCCCAACTATAATTGTCCATGGCTATATAGTGTTAATTTTAGTGGTAAATAAACATATGGAATTCCAGTTCAGAGTACATTGTTTCCAAACATATCATTGTTGGAAGACACTGTCACTGTATTACTAAAGCAACAGGTGGCAACTTCCACTAAAATGCCAAATCTGCCACATTGAATGGCAGTGTTGTGCACAATATGTACGTATTGGGAAGATATAAGTACATTTAGTCGTAATTGATATACAAATTTATGCACTCTACAACAGCATTAACTTTGTTTTGCTGCTTGCGAAAGAAAAACTTAAACCGGCAGCCACTGGAAACGATGCCACACAACTGGAAACGCATTGTGCGAGCGACTACGAATTGTGCAGCAATTGCAAATACTCACACTTACACACGGTATGGTGGAAAAGCGCACTAATACATACACAGACAAGTACCGTAGTATGTGGGCAAAAGCAACTCAAAGCTTAGCCAAAATTACGTCAGGCGGTCTCTGTAACTAATACACAACAAAAGTTACAAAAAACAAGTGTGGAAGGATTATCTTCGGCGTGCCGAAGATTTTATACTCTTTTCGAACCTATAGGCAATTTTCACTCTGCCAACTGCACCACTGAAATTTCATAAGCTGTAAAAAATCGTTTTGTCGCGTAACATTTTTTTTTGTTCTAAAAATATTTAATTCATTGCCAGTTGTATAGCAGCTATAAGATATAGTGATCCGATCCGGCCGGCTCCAACCAATGTGATGTCTTTTTGAATAATAAGTATCTGTGCAATGTTTCATCACGATAGATTAAAAAACATGGGATATATGGCCAAAACCGACTTCGAGTTGTATGGCAGCTATAAGATATAGTGGTCCGATCTGGCCGGCTCCGACCAATGTTCTGTCCCCCGGAATAATAAGTGTCTGTGCAAAGTTTTATCGCGATAGCTCAAAAACTGAGGGACTAGTTTGCATACATACAGACAGACAGACAGACAGACAGACAGACAGACAGACAGACAGACAGACGGACATGGCTAGATCAATTTGTATTGTCATTCTAAGCATACTGGCAGTAACTTTTGGGGGTCTCCGACGCTTCCTTCTATGCGTTACAAACTTCAGGACAAACTTAATATACTATTTTCTTCGAAAAGAGTATAAACATGTACATACAGAACGACATACATATGTATGTAGGTATGCATTATTTATACATGTTTGTACATATATACAGTGAACATATCAGCCACAGCTTTTCTCTCAGCGTCGTCGAAGAGCTTTTGCCAAGGAAGCTGGTGATACATGTTCGGTCCACCGCATTGGCTTAATTTCGTGGCTTTTGGTCGGTAAAGTGCCACAAAAATTAAATTGAAGTTTCTAACCGTACCAAAATATTCAGATGACTACATTTCAAGTTGAATTGATGCATATTGCAATTTTTAGTTTTGTTTAATAGGAAGATGTACGTTGATAAAGTTTGCTTATTTACTGCCTACTTTTGAGATGACACTTAAAGAAAAATTCAGAAATTTTGTAACGCCGTAAAGTAGACTGCTATACAAATATTGGCTCCCCTTCTTAAACAAAAGCTTCGGGCTTAAAATGTCTTTAAATTGAAATTTGTAGTATATGGTTAAGATTTTCATACTTTTATCCACAAGTACAGAAGCCATTTTTCCAAGAGTGTTCGGATTCAGAATAAGTGTTCGGATTCAGAAAGTCGTTTAAGGTAGTTCTTGTTTTTGAACGATAACTTTATTTTAGTGTAGAAATCAAGCATTCTTAATGGACATTGAGTTTACAGTACATCTCCGAAAGCACAACAAAAGCAGCTGGTACAGCTGCAGGCACAAGTGCATACATACATTCATATGTACATTATCATACATACATGCGTACATACATACATGCATATGCATATTATACATTTTGTTTGTAGCCACATCATTAATAACATATATCAAGAAAAAAAAAACAGCTAATGGACTTTGAACTAACAGCGTGGAGAGATAGCTCTTTCGGTTTTAAAAAGAGCGCATGTGCTATTCAAAATATCGGCAGGCACATATTGCCCTCTTGCAATTGTATGACCCAAGATATTGTTTACTGCTTGCAAGAGGTCAAACAACATGTTGGCGATACTGCACTGATAAAATAAGAGAATGCGGGTGTCTGGTTAGTTGTTTGGTCGTCGAAATACACCGTACAGTGAGCGAGAGTGTGCGCACTGGCCATACTAAATATACTATTGCTCTCTTTTTGTTTACATTTTTGGTCTCTCCAGACTAGTTTCTACAGTGAAGCCGCCACAACAACACAATTGATAAAACTAATATTCAAAAGCAGCAGGAAAGTTTTACTATTATATGGAATATAAGCTTGAAAATAATATATAACTTCCATAATATATTACTTTGTGTATTCATGTGACAAAATATTCATATCTTAATACATGTATGTGAATACTAAATATAATGTTCTTGAAATCTGGCAGCCCTTATTCATTGTTGGTGTCACTCACTTGCTCTCTGAGATAGCGACAGTGCCTGTGTGTGGGTGCGCACTTCTGTATCTCCCTCTGTTGCTCATGTGTGTATATGAGTTGTGCATGTTTTGGACACGCTCTCGTTGGTATCACTGTAGGACGCGTCGTCACAGCCGATGCCGCTACTGTTGCCTTCGTCTCCATTGCCGTCGGCTGAAAATGCGATAAAGAAAAATCGAGACTGGCGAGCCAAACGAGAAAAGTGAATGTTGTGTCGCGAATTGTGTTCACAAACCTTCCTAACTTCGCATAGGTTGGGCGTCCCAAGCAGTCGTTCCGCAACAGACAAAACAGCGCGCAAGTTTCGCGAAGGCTATCAAGAAGAGAAATACAAAATTGTTAAAAAAAACACACACTTATAACTGTACAGTGTCATTAGTGTAAAATGTAAGTTGAGCGAAACAAATGTGCAGCCATAAAATATATACATACATACAAACACATGTGGACATGTAAAGAATTCAAATAAATACTTGAGCAGATCAAAAGTAGATGCAGAAAAAAAAAAATTTGAGAAGTGCATAAAAAAATCAAAAGTGAAATGTAACATTGAATGACATCTCTTGCGCAAGTACTTGATATCCATTATCCTTGAACTTTATATGTATACACATATACATACACATAGTGTACTCACACTTATCCTGTCAGACTACTTCAATACAAAAGTAAATGTATCCTTTTCTTCACTTACACACAAGCTCCACTATGGCATTCCGTGTCGCTGGACTCTTTCTGAAAAAGGAGCTGGTTGCCCCTGTAGCACAGCAGCTGCGCCTGATGCGCACGACGAGCATTGCACAGGCTCAGTTTTTAAGCAACTCGCCCAACACCGCGCTGGACAAAACCATACTCCAGCGCTATCGAAATCTTGAGACTCCTGCGAACCGCGTGCAAGCAACATACCTCTGGATCGATGGAACAGGCGAGAACATTCGTCTCAAGGACCGTGTGCTTGACAAAGTGCCCAGCTCGGTGGAGGACCTCCCCGACTGGCAGTATGACGGCAGCTCCACGTATCAAGCCCAGGGTGAGAACTCGGACACAACGCTGAAGCCTAGAGCACTCTACCGCGATCCTTTCAAGCCGGGCAAAAACGATATAATCGTCATGTGTGACACATATAGTGCCGATGGAAAGCCTACGCCCTCCAATAAGCGTGCTGACTTTCAGGCTGCCGTTAACAAGATTGGGGACCAGGAGCCCTGGTTCGGCATTGAGCAGGAATACACATTGCTCGATGTCGATGGCCGCCCCTTTGGTTGGCCCGACAATGGCTTTCCGGCACCACAGGGACCCTACTACTGCGGAGTGGGTGCCGACCGTGTATATGCCCGCGATCTCGTTGAAGCTCATGCCATTGCCTGCCTTTACGCTGGAATTGACTTTGCCGGAACCAATGCAGAGGTAATGCCTGCACAGTGGGAATACCAGGTTGGTCCCAGCAACGGCATGAAAGCCAGTGATGATCTCTGGGTGTCACGCTATATCCTTCAGCGCATTGCTGAGGAGTACGGCGTGGTCGTGACTTTCGATCCCAAGCCCATGGAGGGTCAGTGGAACGGTGCCGGCGCCCACACAAATTTCTCCACAAACGCCATGCGTGCTGATGGAGGCATGAAAGCCATCGAGCAGGCCATCGAGAAGCTGAGCAAGCAGCACCAGCGTCACATCAAAGCCTACGACCCCAAGGAGGGCAAGGATAACGAGCGTCGCTTGGTCGGCCGCCTGGAGACATCCAGTATTGATAAGTTTTCGTGGGGCGTCGCTAACCGTGCCGTCAGTGTTCGGGTGCCTCGTGGCGTAGCGACGGCTGGCAAAGGTTATTTTGAGGATCGACGTCCTAGCTCCAACTGTGACCCTTACGCTGTATGTGGGGCACTGGTGCGCACATGCCTACTAAATGAATAGGAGATACGCAGCAGTCGTTTTTGTGCCACTAGTGGGCGTTTAATTTTCGATAATGTATATACATAGTTGAATTTACAGCAGGCGCTCGGTCCATCTCTAGAATTCGACTATTTTTCGATTTGGGTAAAATCAAGAATTATTTTGCTTGTGTGTAAAAAGACAGAAGAATAATGTGTGGATAGTATTTAAGTTACGCAAGCAAGATAACGGAAACAATGAAACTGAAAATACTAGCGCGACATTTCTGCCATGATAATGTTTATAAATTATGTATAAATAAATATTCCTTTCTATAATTTTATATTTTAAAAAATTTGTACATTATTTTTTCTGCATTGTCACTTTGCAGACAATGGTCTTTGTTTGTATGTGTACAATATATGTATGAACATATATAAATTATTATTTCTTACATTTTAATTGCTTTCCAAAAGTTTGCTAAACAGATGCACATTTTGATTGCCCTGATTGCCGCATTTTTAAACGGAATTTGTTTAACAATTTCCGTGAAACTAATTTTTGTTTGAGTGGTATGATCAAATGATCAAAAAAAAAAACATATTACGGAATGCCGTTGAAACTTTAACTAAAATGTCATTAAAGTTATATTGTATACTATATACACTCGTAAGCGCCGCATAAAAACACGGGTACATATTTAGTGCAGAGTCTATCATGTTACTGTAAACAATTTGTGAAGCAAAACATATTTATAGTAATGTAAGTCGTTATTAACTGTTGAATTCAAAAACAAAACATATTGCACATACATAATATCAATTCAAATATCAACGATCTTAACTAAACTAAAGATATCATTTTAAAAAAGTATTCTATACAAAATATTCAACATACAGTCTTATTTTGGGTATATATATATATATGTTTAGTCCGGCTTTGTTTTGCTTGCCAATTTCTTTCGAATGCTGCCGGGTAAAACATGTGAAAATTATATAGTATTTGACACGCGTTTCACATTTTGTTAGGATTGCTGTGAATGAAAGAATAAATATAATAACAATATTTATTGCTGCGAATGGAATAATAAATATAATAACAATATTTAAAAGTCGTTATTTACTTTTTAACAGTTTTCCCATGAACGAACGATAATTTTTTGTAAATGGAAATTTTCCAATCTGAAAAAACGAACATATTTATTTTTGTACATATTTACAAAGATATTTACTTGGCACTTTGAATTCTCTTGTTTGTATGTTTTATATACATATGAATGTATATATGCGGATATCATGATAGCTATATATGTCTGCATGCACGTAAGTATTTGTATAGATGTAATGAAATTCATAATTTTACTGTATCATCGGTCGCTCTTTCTTTTGGCGCATTTTGAAAATTCAAAATCAAATATTGATTAATTCTGTCACAATACAAATATATCAGCTGTTCGACCTTAATCAGTAGTAAAAGGGTATTCACTCATGTTTGTATATGTACGTAGAAACAGGCAAACAAGTATGCAAACTGCAAACTGCACAACGGTTGAGCGATGCACTTCACCTTGAGCTGACGACACTTGTGACACTTGCATCGGCGATTAATGCGTTAGCACAGCTTGTTGTTGCTATTGCGCCAGTCCACAAATGGGTTGGCCTGCCATTCTCTATATGTATTACCTACATATGTACATAGCTTTACTGCACAAATATTTGTACACTTGTTGTGGTCCGCGATTGGGCAGTATTTTGTGTTTACTGCAACGCTGCCTTTATATAAATATATGTACTTGTAACATGACAGGTTGTGTAACTGTGATAAGGCCACTAGCCTATAGCCGATAATGCAATTTAATATTAAAATCAATGAGTACACGTGCTGTAATATTACATTGATGCATACAGTTTTTTTAATTTGTTGTAACTGTTTCAGCTACTCTCATAACTAATAATTTATCAGCTGGCAACACAGAGTACGCGTTTTTCATTTCCGATGTACATATGATGTTTACCTGTACACTATATGTACATCTATTCACATTTAACAGTTTTATACCCAGAGACTTATCTATGGCTAATAATTAGGCTGTATGGTGTGGAATATTTAAGGTCTTTAAGCAACAAAACCTGTCAGTTTTAAAAAATCCATAAGCAATCGTAAGTGTCTGCCTAATTATGAACGCAATACGCTTGAGTTCCGCACCTACTGCTATTTAAATGAATGAAGTTTATTTATATACGGCAAACTAGTTTATTCGTATATGTTGATATCTTACAATGCAGGTCTTTCGAGATCTGGCTGAGCTCAAGCTGGTCCAATTAAGTTTTTCTCTAGAAGATTTGCATAAAAATGAAACAAGCTCAAGTTATGTATGCTCAAAGCTACTTTGAAACTCCATATGCTTGTACACTTGATTTTATACTGCACTGACTTAAATTTCCATACGGATACCGACTCAAAACAACATTCATTATTATATTATCTACAGCGTTAAAAAAAATATTATTAAGTCGAAAATATCATGCACAAAATAATCTGCATTTAATCAAGAATCTTAAATGAAATTCCCGTAAAAAATAAACAACAAACTTATTGACCAATAAGTCAGTTTACGAGTAAAGCCACAGAAAAATTGCTTCCATTGGTCAGCCGGCAACTGTGCACCTAAGAACTATAAAATCAATTAAGCAATCGATCAAATTGGCATTAAGCTAAGTTATAACTGGCTGCCCGATATTGACGCGTGCAAGGCAAATAAGGTGAGACGCCGTCTTATCTTAAAAGAAGCAGTTAAAAGTATTAGCACAAAATGTATGCAGTTTATACATATATTTAAAACAGACCATTTTGCACATAGCCAGCGTATAAAGTCCAATGGCATTTGATAAGCCGGCCGTTACTTGACGTGATCTGTGTGATAAGAACGGTAGGCTTAGCCTGGTGTGCCATTTGCTTAACTCGGTCAGCAGATGACAGACGTTATCGTGCCTTCATAAATCATTTTCTAATTTCAAATGCCACTTGCGAATGAACAAAAGTGTATAATTTTAAAAATTAGATTGATCTAATCCGCAATTATGAAATTCAATTTATAAAATGTTTATATAAATAAATATTTTCTTCGAAATGGCGCACGGACATACTGCGTGATATGTATGTTATTCTGGTTGACCGTGCAGAGCTCATGAGAAACATGTAGGAGATGACTCACAATTAGTAGATATACAACTTACACTCTTCTTCGCTATCGACATATTTACACTTGCGTTATCAGACATATTTTTTAAATGGGGCAACTGTTAGAGCTGCAGTAAAAACCATACATAACTGTGTTCGGTGATAATAACTGATTTACAGTAAGTTTACGCAAAACATTTGGCTACGTCATGCATATTAAAAGAGTAAATAGATTACAACAAGCCTCATTATGTTTTGTCGCTCTCTTTGCTGGTGACCCATTTTTTATTGGGTCAATTGGTTTTATTAATCAGCTGATAGCTACAATTACGGCACTAATCGTAAACATGCTTAAAGAATTATTACCTGTGTTCGCATTCAAGTGGTTGTTGAAATATAATCTAATACAGCGACATCAGCAACGAGATAAATACACAGAAATAGAAATATATGACATACAACATTTCTATCGTTGAAACCTAATATAAATTGGCGAATAGAGATTGCTCGACTAGGAGATACCTTGTGCCAACGTGGAACATTGACTCGTTTTCATATATTAATAGACACTAGTATAAACTTATGTTTTTTATAACTATAGCTTATCAAATCTGGTTTTTCAATTTCCTTGTTATATGTCTATTACACTTGCCCCACTAATTAATTTTGCACATATTACACTACCCACTTTGAAAAGTACAGGGTATACGAAAAAGAACATCTTTGCTGTAATATGTATAACGGCCTTATCGAATGCACGTGGCGATTCTGAGTGGCTTTGCTTTAGTCACATGAAAAACAATCAACGATACATACAAATATGTTTGTGTATGTATGCAAGCCATTATAATTAGTTTTCGTTGCAAATGGATAAGGACGGAGTAAGGGTAAGGAGTAATAAAAAAAGCTATGAACATTTTAAAAATCAAGCATTTCATTAAATTGAGTTATAGGCAAAGTAAAAAAGAAAAATCTGCCTTACAAACAAAATAATATAAATTTATGTATTTATTACTATTTTATTTAAAGTTTGTATTTGTATTTTGTGTTTATATTGCACAATGAATGAAAAAAATAATACTATCTTCCCGTACCTCGCACTCTCAACAAGTATATTGCACTCTTAGACTGTCCCGTTGTTTTTTTTTTTTGGCTGTCTACGCCGTAAACGCGAGCCGTTCTTTACGTCATCGGCTTCGCACGCGTCTACCAAGTGATCTTTTTGTTCTTTGGCTGATTCGCACATTGAACCACACATATAGAATTCGACGAGTTGGGCGTAGCTATAGTTTATCATCTGGTGTGTCTGCCAGTGTGTATTAAATTAAATTTTAATTGACGATTTATTTAGATTAATAATTTTTATTATATAGAATTATTCATATTCACTAATTAATGTTGCGAGCAAATATGGAACATTACTTAGTATAACGGTACACAGACTTAAATATATATATATATATATATACATGTATGTCAAAGTATGTATGTAGTATGTTTGTTTTGGCACGGACCAGTAGATACTGTTTGACAACTTCGTCTTTTAAAAGGCTGTCAATTGTTGGCCCTTTGATATTTCTGACTTCAGGCGATTAAAAGCGAAGAGGGCAGTATATTGCTATTGTTGTGGTGAACTGATTATAATTCCCTGATAAGAGTTCTGTTGGTTTAATGTGTGTATGTTATGAACAACAAAAGACGCTATCAATATACTCTTTTTTATTTGTTTGATATGTATTTTATGCATGTATATATATACATATCTGTGCGTCTCGAAGTTGAGTGAACCATCCGATCTCAGATCCAAAAATTTTCCATCAATGTATTTTTCAAGAGCTAAATTGAATATCTACATACATAATTAAGTGCAATGTGAAATGTATATATCTTCTGTTGTGCTGATGAATGTACATATGTCCACGTTAAAGTAAATGAAGTTCGTTTACTGTTGAACCAAACTCTAGTTGATGCAGTGCCTCTGGGTTAAATTGTAGTGAAGAAAACCTACAGACCCTTGAAACTGGGAACTGCGAAGAAATCAATCTAACAAAAATCAATGCTACCCACACTGTGAAAAAATCTCTGTACTAAATTCAAGTGCAATCGTGTTTGAATGTCAAACCGATTTGTACTTAAAACTATTAGTACAATTCTTTAATGATAATTTCTAAATTTGTATAAAATATTTCTGAGCTTCTAATGTTTTCGGGTAACTTAAATTCTTGATTTAAGCTGATTTATGTTTATTTTTTTTATAACAACAAGCTAGATTCAAGCACTTGATTACTTAAACCAATACCAAAATACATTTAAGGATTACAAAATTAGTTCTTGAAATAACGATTTCATTCCCCGGTCTATGATTTAAGTCCTTAGCTGGATTTATGGATTGTTTATTCTTCATTTAAGTAAAAACTATCCATTTTGTCTGAGTGCATTTATATATGTGATTACTAATTTAGCTAAGTGTGTGTATCTCATTATGCAGCCAAACATGAAAAAGGAAGACTTAAAAAGGCGAGGACAGCTGCTCTACCCGCATAGAAAAGTCCGCAGCTGCGAGCTTGAGTTTATTTAATTATTTTATTACTTTTTTGATGTCGGAGCTCGGAAATCTTGCCCTTTCAGATGTAACCTTGTTTTGATCAGAAACCACAGCTGAATCGATTAAGCCGCGTTCATTGGAATTTTTTATTATATTTCAAGGACTATAAAGCAAATAATAACAATATTGCTTGATCTTTTATCACAAATACAACAAAATGTATGATTATTCTTAATGAGCCCTTTACGCCTTGTTATCGGCTATCTTCTCGTCGGGAACTTTAATACTTATGTTCAATATATATCGACATATTTTTAGTAACAGCCTCAAAGTATACTTTTTATGCTTGAAGGCAATGTGGGAGAGTGAGTGATATTCCACACATATATGCGAAAGATTTTGCGGATAAATGTATTTGAATTTAAACGTTTATTTTATTTACTTGCCTGCAAGTATATAATTGGTCATATGTATTGGAATTGTTTTATTTCGTTGTAACTAAGATTCACTCTTTCACTCGTTTCTTCCGCAATTTTTTTTGACAATCCTGCCAGCTACGTAATAAGTAGATAGGGGATGCATTTGTGTATTGGGCAGCTCTTCAAGCAAAGCACCCATTACCGTAAAGGTGCCTTTGGACTGATGCATTAAACTCAGCAGCGGATTTCTTGGATTGATGCGCATGTTGTTCATGGCATAAACCCCTTTGCTTAGTGGACAGCTAAATGTATAGTTGCTTTGTTTCAACATGTTTTCCTTGACTGGCTTGAATAGTGGTACCGCATTGAGAATGCCTTGTATTGCACATAATTTCGTTGTTACATTGTAAATTATACGCTTCTTTTCATTGCGGATCTGTTGTATGATTAATAGGCTCGCAATAGGTGACAAAATTTCTTCATTGATGGTGGTAATTGATCCAATGCCATTTTGGTTAGAAAATGTCATATTTACGACAAACCGCGGCCGGTCATCAGTCCAGTTGGTGTACATCAAATCCACGTAATAACAGCTCTAAGTGGTTAAAGCCGAGATGAATGTCGATTAGGACAAATGGACATAGATACATACCTCTTTGCAGGCTATTTCCATGTGAATGGATAATAATATCCATACTGTTGTACACACAAAAATATCGAATACAATATTCATAGCCATATGGTGTACTCACTGACAACTGAATGAGCCGAGCTGTCATATGAGGGCTATATAGGTATTGGACCAAAACTATACTACTGTATATTATATATATATATATATAATTATTAAACATCATTAAGAATGAATTATATTTTTGTTCAAAACAAACCAATTACACTAATACAATATGTCAAATTTTTGTGCCAGTCGCAAAATTTCAATTAGCTTGCGATGCACTCGCTTTGATCCAGTGGTCTTTAGCACCTGAGATAAATCGAGATCATTATCCGTCGGAGTGACTTCATCCGCCAAAATGAATCGGGTCATGAATATAGCATGGGGCACTTGAATGTAGGCGACCCGCTTAAGCTCAGCACGAAACCTATCAATAATAAATATACTAAGCTATGCTAATTATGCATGTATTTATGTCTTACGCCTTGTAACTATATGCAGTTGTATTCGCACCCACCGCTCTCAGGCTGTCGATAAAGGCATCATAGTAGACTTGTAGTAAGAGTTGGTAATTTTCCTCTAGTATACATGTTGATACGCTTGTAAGCAAAAATGACACCAAGTCATGTGCAACAGAATCAAACTGCGCTGTTTGAAAGTCGATTATTTTTAGCTGCGTGGGTATGCCAGACGGGTCTAAAATAATTGGAAGTTGTCATGTATAGCTCATGCTGTTATATTTCAACTTACCGTACTTGAACATTAAGTTCATTGTCCAGAAATCGGAGTGAATGACGCTATTAAATGCATTCGTTTCGTTAGGTTGTGCTGCAAGAAAGCTAAAAAATTCATTTGACAATTTCTTCACATGCGCCACCATAGTCTCGTCATTGCCGGTTGCTTCCCTGATATCCATTAAAGTTTCTGCTATCATAGTGGCCTTCGACTCCGGTGCAGCTGCATGCCAATCGAACTTGTCAAAGAACGGCCTAATTTCCTTTTCAAAGATATTCGGCTTTTTTAACCTAAGCGCTATTGTAATAGCATGGAATCGTGCCATGTACTTTAGCGCCAGTTGCGTGTGGAGCATGTCAAAAGGTTGCAATCTGTGTCCCTGCACATAGTTGCTATCCCGCAGATCGTCCAACACCAAAATTGCGTCATTGTCCACTGTGTTGCTGTGAGGCTTCAGTGATAGTCGTGAGCCATAGTACTGCGCAAAGCCATCAAACTGACTGTCCCTGTATATGCCGGCGTCCTCTTGTAATGCGCTTAACGCAGGCGCCAATCTCTCGTAAATTGCATTCTCGGCCCGACAAGTGCGCTCGGGCTGAATGAATTGCCAATATTTTGGATCTGTGGGCGGAACTTTAGCCACGAGTCGCTTGAAAAACAACTCGCCGTTGGGACGCTTCATTTGCGCTCTTATAGATACCAAAACACTGCCATAATTATCACCAGGCTGCGTTAAGTTTCCCACTTCGTAAGCGTAGAGGCTTCCACCATTGAGAGCTGCTTCAATTACCTCACCCAGCTCGTGAATTACGGGCAGGCTATTCATATTAATCAGCCTCGCAGAAGCTACGTGCTGTTCGTATGGAATCTATTGAGCAATTAAAAGCCACAAACTTAGCAGCGATTGGTCTTACAAAATCATGTACATACTTCCTGGGTATCGCTGTGATAACGCTTTAGAAACTGATTATATTTACACTTAAAACAAAATAGTTTGAAATGGTATAATAAAGCAGAGCAAATGTATTTAAGAGTAAGACGTCTGATTCGCAATTTTGATTTTGATCATTATGCCCACTAAAGCACTATAAATTGATTTTTCCTGTGCTAAGCAGAGCGTATAAACCGAAAACGATTTGGGCGTAACAAAATTTACAAGTTCAATGCACTTGAAATTAAATAAGTATATATTTACAATATTGAAATTGACAATTTAGTAAAATATGTTTAACTTTTTAGCCAACCTTAAGATGTCACTAATTTTATCAATTATCTTTTGTACTCCTCTATTTTTAGTTAATACCGATAAATCCACATCTTTATAGTCACTGGGAAGTGTGTTGTTTTCAGCTAAGACTACCTTCGTCATAAAGAGAGCATGTGGCACTTGAATATGCGCTACACGTTGAACTTCATCAAGGAAACTGTGAGTAGATGAAAGTGATATAAAAATATGGAAATTAACGTGCTAAAGTATGTTATCATAAAAAACTTTGAAGACAAATAAGGAACGCCTTATCGCAGTCTTATCGTTTTTATAGGGAGACAGTTAAAGCCACTAATTTGCTGATGTTGATCACAGCAAAGATGTGTGTTTAAGTGTGAAAAGTAGTGGTAAAGTAGGGTAGTACTAAGTGGAGTATACTTAATGTGGAGTATAAATTGTACTTACGCTTCGTAACTATATTTATTTGTATCCACATTTACTGTTCGCAATGCCTGAATGAATGCTTCGTAATATATGCGTAGAAAATTATTATAGTTTTCCTCCAATACGGATGTATCTATTGTATAAATAATATATTTGAGTGGCGTGTTTATGCTTTTAATGTTATTTATGTATATACTGACCAACACTCGAGAGGAGTAAGAAGATTAGATCGTGTACCACTGACTCGTATTGAGCAATTTGAAAGTCCACAATTTTCAGCTTAGCGGGAACACCAGCATCATCTAAAGACAATTTAACTGTACAGACCCTGCAACATGTACATACCTATAAGGGCCTCTTACCATATTTCACCATCATGTTATTTATCCATAAATCCATATGCACTAAAGAAAAATGTGAATACATTCATTCATAACATAAAAAAGTGCATGCTTACAGCTTACAGTTGGTACTTATGTCTAATAGCTTCCAAATTTAAAATATATATATCAGACAAACATTGAAGTTTTGGGAAGCTAGACGCCCTACCTATTGAAGTCCACAGTCCATCCTGTACATCTTTAGTTGATTGAAACGCATCAAAGATATCCAGTAATTCCTTTACACGTTTAACGTCGCTGTCGTCATCCTTGCATACAGTTTTGATATCAGATAGGGTCTCTTCATTAAACATATCTTTAGTGTCAGCTCCCATATTTTCATTCATATCAAATTTTTTGAAATACGGTCTCACATTTTGCTCAAAGACTTCTGGTTTTTTGAGACGCAGAGCAAGAGGCAACGCATGAAACTGTGCCATGTAGTGTAGAATGAGGACGGTATGTGGCAGATCGTACGGCTTATGCCTGTCCCCAGGCATATAGCCCCGTGCCGTTACGTTTTCCTGCACTAGCACCGCGTCACGATCCACCTTAGTGGGTTCATCGTGAAGTGAGATCCGGGAACCAAAGTAGCAGGGAAAGCCATCAAAGAGCTTTGTAGGCAGTATGCCTGCCTCAAGCTGCAGCTTGTCCAGTTCTGGCGCCAAATACTTGTAGACAGCATTTTCTGTGATACATGTCCGTTCCGGTTGAAAAATCTGCCAATACAAGTCGTTGGTCAGGGGTGGCAACTTTGCAATTAGTGGCAAATCCTCGACGATGCCATTTAAGCGCTTAACTTTCGCACTGATGGCCAGCATCAGACTTCCATAGTTGTCGCCGGGTTTAGTCAGATATCGACTAGCATAAGATTCCACTGTGCCGCCGTTCAAGTGCCGCTCAATAATTGTGTGTAAATCTGTAATTTCAGGTACTTCTCCCATTTTTAAGGTACTGTACGGTTTCACTCACTCGTTGTGACTGAATGAAATCGGAAACCAAAAACCGTATTACTTTTCATGCATCCGTTTAATTCAGCTCGTGTAGCCCCACAGACAAACACACACTCACACATGGTGGTGTAGATAATAACTAATAATTGTACAATTGGTGATAGTGTGTATATTAGCATGTGTGGGCATGTGTGGACGAGCAAAATTTGCTCAAGTGGTGTAGATAACATGAGTTGAGGTACTATTCTCATTTCTTGTTGTGTTGGTTTCTTTTACCGAACGTTCCCCGAATAAATATAACTTTTCATTTGAGTCGTCTCATCATGATTAACTGTAATGTGTACGACTGATATCAGAATAATCAATCAATTGCGACAACACCGGCAGCAACAATCAGTACTATCAACACGTGAATGTCATGTTCCATCCGCAGAATTACAAACAATTTCACACTTCTACTTATATTCACAAAATTATTGCATTGTACATTCTGAACGATTTTACAAGATTTTTTTGAATTATATAAAAGAATAATATTTTCAATAATCATATCCGAATTATATATTTATCCCGCCTTATAATAAAATATACACGTATACGGTCACACTTTTACGTGCAGGGCTGGCAGGGTTGCTCACAAGCCTACTTGTCTTCTTATCGATATATCGCAAACAAATGAAAAACAATCTCTACCGTCAACAACTACGAAATAATTTGTGCGAAAATAACTTAAATGGAACAAATAGTGGCAGCCATTGAAAAGGCAGCTCTTCAACAGCAAATTTGCGATGCAGCTGGTATGATGTCCATGCAGTTGCCATTCCCACTTGGACAACCAATGAATTTCGTTGGCGGTGGCTATGGATATGGGCGACCAGATGGGATGCTGCTATCGTATCCGCCGAATGATGTACTGGACGTAGATGACGAGGATGACGATGATGATGAGCAAATTCGAACTTTGTTTTGCAACAACCTCGACGAGCGTGTGACTGAAGATATACTCTATGAAGTATTTCTGCAAGCTGGTCCCATAGAAAGCGCACGCATACCCCTGGACAACACAGGACGCCAACGTAATTTTGGATTCGTTACTTACCAACACAGAAGTGCGGTGCCCTTTGCCGTGGAGCTGTATCAAGGCCTGGAACTTTTTCAAAAAAAGATAACAATCAGACAGCAATGCCAAGAGAAACCAAAACCTGTCATTGGACAAGTAAGATCGCGCAATCCGTTTTCACATGAGTTTGCCTCTCCCGCCCCGCCACCTAATGAGCATGCAGGACCTCGGCATGCTCGTCACAGTATGCATGATGGCAATCAATATGACCGCAGCGCCACTGCCCAAAATAAATACAATAACGATCTTCGGCGACGCAGCGATAGTGCCGTTGTGGACCGCAACCGTCAGAGAGCACATCAGCAGCAGCAACACAACAACAGTGGCGGCAATCGAAGATCTGACCAACGATACAACCATGGAAAGCGAAGATTGTTGTAACGCGATGGTTTCTTAAGTTATTAAGTGAATGTAATGTGCATTATTTTCGTATGTAACATTTATTAATTGGGCTGTACAGTTACAACTATCAGCGGTCCGTTGCATTTACAGCAGTGACCATAATTTTTGGTAATTTAGAGTACATCTACAATATTTAAAATATATAATATGTATGTACAAAGGTCGGCATTCATTGAGAGATTAGCGCGTAATGCTTTTCAGTGTTTTCTCAACATTTCGATATGTTCGCGAGGGAATGACCTCCAATAGCAAGCGTTGATAGCTGCCATGCTCTGACAAAGCACGGAACATTGACTTAGCGTAGGCGCGTGTCTCGAGACTGCCCTCCAGCAAAAGATTCGCACCAACCACGAAAAATTTATCACGACTATCACGGCCCATTGCGTAGATGCGCTCGTAGCCCAAACGTTCGACCAGTCTAAACAGCAGCCTCGCAGCCATCGTCTTAACTATGGCATTTGGGTGCTGAGCGCCTTTGTTTGTCAATATGTTGAGTACCTTCGAAGGCATCACGTGATCCACCATAGACTCTAATGCACCCGCTGCATCGGAACGCAGGAAACGATTTGTATCTGCTGTGCGGAGCAGCAGGGCAGACACTAAGTCATCGCACTCAAGCTCCAAAGATTTGCTCTTTAGTGTAAATATCTCGGCTGCAGCCTGGCAGGCTGCACGAGCCACTTGCGAGCGCAGATTGCGGACAGACCGGGTAAGCTGGATGCATGTCATGTGCATCTGGCTCTCCAAGAAATCTGAATGGTTGCGAATCAGGCGCACCATGCACTTTAGACCATCCATGTTCACCTCCCAATTATTGGAGTCCAGCTGTTCGAACGTCTTAGTTAAAGCATCACGTGGCTTCTCAAAGCGAGACAGATTCGCCGGATGCAGTTCCGTCTTTGACATCTTAATGGTCTGCTTTACGGGGGATACGCGTCGCTGACCACGCAGAAAAAATGTGGTTTTCGCCTTTTGTTTCAGCGGTGTGTGCTGTGCTTTTGAAGGCAATCTGCATTTTTCAAGCTGGGAGCAGGCCTGCGAGCTGTTGTCCGTTGCACTAGTACTAGCGTCCTGGGAGCCTTGCTTTGAACCGGGTCGCTGGTCACATAGCGAATCGAACGAGACGCTACGTGAGTTGATGGCTCTATCGTCCTGGACTCTATCAGACATTTTGCTGGATGAGGCGCGCGATACAGATGCCATCAGTGTTTCATTGTTTGACTCAACGCCTGTTGATTTGAGCGCTTGATGTAGTTCCTCAACCACAACAAAGCTGCTGCTGCTCTCAATCTCCTCTTCAATGGCTAGCGACTTAATAGATTGGGCACGAGACATTTGTGGGGTAGCGTCCTCCAACTGTGTCTTGATACTTTCGGTTTTGCTTTGCAAGCTGTTGATACTCTCGTTTCGTTTCAAAATGGGCTCTTGTGAGGGTAACTCGGTCTCGGTCTCTTCTTCTATGTCGTCCACTACCAGCTGTCCAAATTTTTGCTCCAAGCTTAATGGATCCATGTCATTATGGACATTAGATTGATTAGCAGGTTGTTTACCCACGTAGCTTGTGCTGTTATATGATTTAGCCGAAGCAGTTGACTTTTGGGAGTAACTAGTTGACTTGACGGATATGGGAGAGCCTTCCTCGTTATGATTTGTTGTTTGGGAACCGGCTGCTACTTCAAATGCTTGTATCTGTGTAGAAGTTGTAAGTTCACTTATTGGCTCGACCTTAACCCTGTATAAAATAATTCAATTGGTTAATTTTTGTGCATTATACAGTGTGTGTATGTATATGTGTATGTGTAGATTTTAATGTATGTACGTATAACTTACAACTCAATTTGTGAGAACACCTCATCCTCTAAACTTTTGTCAACTGCATGTGGTGTGTTGAGCACTTGCCACGTCACTTTATCAGACACATTTGTGGCACTTTTATCAATTTGCATCGATTTTCTACGCTTGCCGTGACAATTACAAAACGGGCAGAGACAGCGATCATAAGACATCAGACTTTGACGCGCCGCCATTGCCTTTTCCGATATATACTCCTTAGCTGTATAAAGTGAATTGCGTATTTGGTGCAGTATATTTGCGGGTTGGCCGCAACAGTAAAACGCATTTTGCATTTTACTATACAGATTAATAGTTGGCAGTCTTTAAAAAAGCCTTTAATAAGAGAAATTCATTTTGCCGTTGAGCTGGATTAATAATTTTGTATTGTAGTACTACCAGAACTATTTGACCACTTTCAGCAGCAACGCCACTTCACAAACTGTTTGCAACGTTCGTAGAACGTCGGGCTGACCACTTCTCCACTCCCACCAACAGGGCATAAATGCCGAATCCACAACTGTACACAGCGGTCTTCATTTCCATTTCAGGAAAACACAACACAACAAAAGTTGCAAATGTAAAACAGGACATTGCGTTTTCCACTGAAACTGAAGCCCACACACATACTCCCAGACACCCCGCTAACTTAAGGGGCACCCCCGAACAAAGTCCAATACTAACGCTGGCTAGCGACGATGACGATGACGAGAAGTTAGCCATTGGTCTGGCAAGCACTAGTGGTATTTTCAGCTTGACTTTCTGTTTTTAAACGAACGCCTTCTGAGTCATGTTCGGGTTTCTTCGTGTGATTGTGACGAAGACGGAGTGTGTATGTAATGTATTCAGATATGGATTAAGTCGACACATGGTTGCTCTATGTGTTTTCAAAACATAGCCATAGCTTGGATTGCATATTGCTGTAGATGCCTTAAAAATCACAACGAGGATTGAACATAGTGTCTACAAAAATATAAATCTAAAACTAGGTAACTCCATATCTCACATTCTCTGCTCCCAAAATTGTGAATTCTCTATATTTTTCTATCGAAGCACAATCCAAAATAATAGTTTGATTGGAAAACGTTATGGCAAATAAGTTCAAACTATGGGTACATTTATTTCCCTTTAATTTTCCCAACTTTCGTTGCAAATTTATACCAAAATTTTTTGTAGATATAGCCGGCTATTTTTTTACGAATAGTTTGTAAAAACAAAGAAAAAAAAATTGATTTTCTTGCAAATGATAGTTCACAAGCACCCACGAATGAATGACATACTAACGAGAAAAGCACACAGTATATACCGGCTTCAACAAAGGCTTCAGGCCACAGGTACTTGTAGTGGTCACTTGAAGGTTCGTCACAGGCCAGGCCAACACATATTGGCCATCCTGCACCTATACCATAAATGCCCCCGATGAGTGTTTCACCGCGCATTTAAATTATTTAGGTTAAATAACGAATTTGTTGGGCTTTTTTAACGCACCTTTAAGGCGCCAACGTTCTATGCCAAATGCGTGGGGAACACAATTTTGGGGTCAAAAGCGCGACAACTATACTTGCTGACAGCCCATTTGTTATTATTGCTTTGAGTTTTAGCTTAACAAGTGAATACTCATTACACAACGTCTCCAAGCATTCTATAATACAGACTAACTTTGTATGATGATGGACAAAGCCGATTTTAATTTATGCTATCACATAAGAGACAATATATACTTACTTGCTTTGAGTAGTAGCATCCCAGTTCAGTGAGTTTGTTGTTTCTGAATGGTTGATAGAAACATCCGTTTTAACTTCCTTTTTTTTACATTTTGTAGCTGTAAGATAACGTTAAGGAAATTAGTGTGTTAGCGGCATATTTAAATTAATGTTATTTGCCTTTCGATTGGTTGCCGTTATCCATCCAGTTCTGGTGTACCAGAATGGCTGGCTTCTTTGGTACATGCTGTTTTTGAGGTTTTTGGAGCTCATCATTTACTCTTTGATACTTTGAATCTTCAAAGCTATAAGGATATGGAGTTCGCTGCATATTGCGCATGAAGTTGCTAAGGAAATCCGTGTGCTGCCTCATAGCCGGAAATCTTGGAGTAAACCATATAAAAAAGTCAATTTGGTATTTGAATTAACAGTTTAAAATCATAATTATACAGTTGTAAAATACTGTGTATATTCTTTTCAATTGATCATTTGATCTTATTTGCTTGCCCTTACCGTGAATTCTGTCTAACTAAACGCCTGTTAATGCCTGCATTGCATGATGTCAGTTGTATAAAACTACCGCTTCCACTGCCACTACCACTGCTGCAAGTTGTTGTCGTGCTGTCAGTGCTTCTACCATCCATTGAGGATTCAGAGCATGCCTTGGCAACCAGACGACGTTCCAAGCCGTTGCCTTGAATGACTATTAGTAAAGTAAGAATATTTATAAAAAATGTGCTTCCAAACCTTTCCATACTTACCATTTGATCCATAGCTTTTTTTTTAAAAAGTCCTGTTAGCAGATAAACGGGAATGAGATGAGCTATTAATATTTTCAGAGCAAAAAACTTACATTAGAGCATCTAGACATGTCTAACGTTTCTGGCGGTGAGTGGTAGGAATGTCGATGCAAACTCTCGTTAGCGTGATAGCTAAAAACGGAACCATTATTCAACTGTTGAAGTATAAAACTATAAAAACTTGGGAATTATTGAATTACCAACGGCTTATCCCAGTTGATGTTTCCGCATCTGTGCTTTCCTGAAGACAACTCTTTTTGTGTGCTATATGCAGGCGACGTCTTTTTACGGCATTTGGTGAGGCGGAGCCCTCGCCTTGCGTAATCCAATCCACATCTGCTCCAAAACGCAAGGTGTTTATCTGGTCCGTCTTTTGAAATATATACAGTACTGTTCCATCTGGCGAAATAATGGGCAACTGGAGGCGGGACAAACGCGCTTTCACAGCAGTCAGCAAAGCAGATCCTGACTGTATACCATCTGTTATTTCGGCAACAATTTGCAAAATCTGGTCTACTGAAGATATATCTGCAAGCACAGCAAAAACCTCTAATGCTGCCTGGCGCACCCGACGTTTACGGTTGAGTGCGGCATAGGTTACTTGGGCAGCTAGGATGTTTATGTCGAAGCAGGTGCCGGGAAATGACATCAAGGCGTATATCGACATTTGTAAGGCGTGATCACGAAACTGCCGACAAATTGTTAAAATGAAAACTCTTATTTCATAACAAAGCTGACAATATAAACTCACCTTTGAGCTCTTGGCATGCAGATACGCGGGTGCTGACAATTTGGCGACAATTGTGCCTGCAGGCAGGCGTTGCATTAGCGTCATGCACACACGATTTGCTCCTGCATTTCCCTGCCTGCACAGTCCCGACAGTATCTGTTGCGTACGATCCTCCAAGTTGTCTAATGGCAGGCGTGAAATCAAATTGATCAAGACTTCTCTTTTAAGCTCAGCAACCTCGTAGTTTCGCTCCGAGGATAGCAATGTACGCAGCAGACTATCTAAAAATGGCTGCACGCGTACAAAGTTGCTTGATGATCTAAGTGCGATCTCAAGTTGCGTTATCCCTTGTAAACGATTACGCCAGTCCTGTGAAGGGATTGATACTGAATAAATGGCACCGTTTATTATGGCAAACTAGTTTTGTGGTGAGTAGCTGGATTGTAGTTGTTTCTGAGTCATTTCAATAATTGTCGATTGGGTCCATTGTTTTTACTAAATACAATTGGAACAAGCGGACCGGCAACAATAATGTCGCTTTAAATAATTTCCTGACTGCCCCATGCTGCAGCACGTCTTTTTTTTATTCGCGCCTTTTGGTATTCTGTACGCGCTATAATATTTGTTAATGTTTTATTATTTTTGTGCTAGTGCTGACCCAGTTCTTGGCACGCTCTGCGCCTCACACTACGCCCATATCAAATTGAGCTGCGTCTCCATCAGCTAGGACCCAATGTTTTTCTTGCTATTTTATCGTCGTCTATGCATGCTGTTAGTGAGTTATTGTTGTTATTTTCCAGCTGCAAAAAATATCGCGTGCATTTAAATGATTGGTCGGCTTGCTGAAATGGTGGCGTAGGACCCATTGGCACTCTGCAGCAGCTACCAATAGCATAATATACTGCATACAACTATAGCTAAAAGTCTTAAGTTTTTTTTACAGTGCCACCAGAGGCAAACATATTCTCGTATTGTATAAACCGACACTTTTACATTATTTTAAGTTGAAATTAACTTTAAGCATATGATCCTTCAGAAATTCGAAATGCATCACGTTCTGTTAAGCCAGTTCCACGCAGGTCCATTTCTTTCTGGAAATTAAGGCTGTCAGACTCTTAAAAAACTTTTTCGGAAAAAGTACTCATAAATTCGACGTGAAAATTTAGGGCTTTTGAATTGCTTACGTCAAAAATTAATAGGTCATTGGTACAGGGGGTGTACACAAAGGCTACATCAATGGCCACAATTGTTCTGCCATTAATATTTGAATGTGTGTGTGTGTGCGTGGCTGAACCCTGCACTTATCGCTAAGTTTTCATTAGTACGCCACCGGCTTGCCGGTATTATTATAGCAATGTACAACATGTTGAAGTTGAGCCAATGCGTGTCGTGTACGTAATAAATTTTGGGTGGCTGCCATTATGAAGGAAAAATTGTGAACGCATTTGAAACTGTATACATATATCCTAGTAACCCAGTTAGCATATAAAACGGTCAATATGCAATGGGGGTAGCGTGCGTTATGAACAAATTTTTTTTTTAATTTTTATAAGCAAACGACGTGTTTGTGGCTGGTTTACCAATATAGCAGCAGATTTAAAAGAGTTACACCACCAGAAATTGACGAGCCTCTCTATCTTTTAGAAGTCATTAAAAATGTATACTTACTCCTGAACGTAGGTCCATTATAGTTTTGTAGTTGATAATGTCTAGGTACTCCCAGCTATTAGGCTTAGCTGGTGGTTCCGCAGGCATAGCGGAGGCTATTGTCGGAGGATCTGGATCAGTAGCAATGCTATCGCTGCGCCGTAAAGAGCGCGGGGAGGGATCTGGATCACGTTGAAGGTTATGCAGCACTTCTATCTCTTTGTGCGGTATTTTCGGACTGACAGTGTTGCTTCCAGCCGGGCTGATGCTGCAACTGCGGTAGACAGGAGATTGTGAAATGTCTCGCTTTGGAGACGCATATGAGCTGGTTAGTTTCGCCTGCTCCCTTTGAAAGCTGTTACTTCGCTGGGGCGACTGTGCACTACGTGCACGAGGCAAGGGCTTAGTGTTGTCGCTGGGGATATCTAAGATTAAAGCTGTCATTTTGTTATCTTCAACCGGACGTGACTCTGTGCATTGACCCTCCAGCGGCAATGAAGACGGCTTTGACTCATCAAAGTCCAATTTGTTAGTGCTTAGTGTGCTAGAATCCGGGGTCGTAGTCTCGATGTTGTTTGCCGAGGAAGCTGCATCACTGTCAGGTGTTCGCATTTTGACCACTTCTCCACCAAAAGTGACACGTTTTAACCCACGATATGGTGTGCCAAGTAGACTTTCATTCTGCACAATTTCTTCGACTTCTGAATCGCTAATAATCTGCAATATGCCCGAATTCATTTCGCGCTGCGAGTGGGCAGTAGCTAGGGGACGACACACAAGCTCCGTTCTCTCTATAATAGGACTACCTGTCTCCTCGGTCTCGGTTTCGGCCTCAAGTATTCGCATGGTCAGTGTATCATCGTTGATTTTTATTTCCGTTTCCATTATAACCTTTCCCTTCTCCGGCATAGAAAGGGCCTCTGACTCTTGCGATTTAGTGCTTCCGCGCCAGGTGTGTTCGCGAGGTAAAGCCCGCCAAGCGCCTGCATTGACACTGCTCATGGCGCTGTCAGTACGATAAGGCTTATTGAATACTCCATATACTCTGCACAGATGATTGTAGAGCGACAAGCCATCGTTGTCTTCCACTTCTACTTCGTCCAAGTAGCTTTCAAACTCTTGTACCCCCAGCAGTTCACTTATTTTAGCCAACACCTTCAGCGTAATCTCCTGTTGTGCCTGTTGGTGCTGCAAGCGCTGCACCAGTCGCTCCAGGGTGTGTTTCACTATAAAGTCACGTTGGGGCGTGTGCAAAATCGATTGCAGTAATGGCGGCAGTGACAGCAGCACCCCACAGCTGAGGCGCTCGTCATAACTTGGCTGCTGACTTAGGCCGGTGTCCAAAATTTGTAGCATGACCATATCAGACATGGCTGTCTCCGAGAGGTAGACCCGCAGGCAGTCTAGTGCACCTTTTCGTACAGTTGGGGCCTGGTGGCCGAGGTTCTTGATTAAATCAATTAAGAAATGCATACTATGCTTGTCAGCTTTTGCCTGCATTACTACCAGGACGTCCACGAGGACGCGTAATGCATGTTGCCGCACCTGCCACTCTGGATCCTGCAATCGCTCGTGGAATTCGGAATACATGCTAGCCGGGCAAATTGTTTCCGGCAATCGACGCGTACGTAAAACATGCTCCCACAGTGGGGTTAGTTGCACGGCAGCCACTGTTTGTTCGTTGCGCCGTTGCATTTTATTTGGGCAGACACTGATGTGCGAGTCTCCGCTGACACTTGACTGGCTGTTGTTGTTGTTATCCTTGTTCTCGACACTCATGTGATAAATGACATTCTCATAATCATCTCCATTGCCATTAACTGGCAGCGTTATATCAGCCGAAGTGTCCTTACGATCCAAAATGCGCTGAAAGAACATATCGCGCACGGTCCTTTGTTCTTTCGCTGCAATTATCCTACTAATTGCCAAAGCCTCTTACATAGAACACTGTTCTTCACTTGATTTTAATTTACAACTGTCACGCACGCCTGCATCCGGTCCGAAGCTTCTAATGGCTCATATTAACATTGACTACAGTGACATTTGGTTTTGTTGTGGTCTTGACCATTTTTTCACTTCTGGTGTTAGCCAGTTGCTAGCAACGACTGCTGCATTTGGCCGCTTGCTATTTCGTTTTGTAGTAAAGCTGCTAGCTGCACGAAGCGGCGTTACTTGGCCCAGTATTTATTACAGAGCTAGTGCGCAGGTCACAGCTCCTCTCCTTAAGCGGCTGAGCGAACCAAAAGTGCAGGCTTCCAAAAATAACCATCACTTCTGTTAAGTTTAGTGTTTAAGCTGGTTTTTATGCCCTGAACCCATTTAAAATTGGTAAAAAGGGTATAATGAACTTGACTATGAAGCAGGCATAAGGAAGAACCTCTGATGTCTATTTTCAATCAGTATGTCATCATTATAATTAACAATTACCTTTTTTAAAAGTTTATAAAATTTAAATGTAGAATAAAATAAGATGAAAAACCATTAAAAAAATTAACTTTTTACTGAAATTTCATTGCTTTTTTGACAAAGTTAAATAGCGTTTGTATTTTCTAGACAACTCTTTTTGTTCGATATGTTTTTTTGATATCCAAAAATAATACCTGTGTTTTTTGAAAAGTATTTATTTGAAATTTTTAGTATGTAAATAAACATATACGTATATAAGTAAACATGTGCTTAGTAGAAATGCTAGCGAGAGTTAGAATCAAAGTTTACAATGTACTTAAATGGCAATAAATAGTATAGCTGAAACTATTTTAATATAGCACACATACATACATATACAAAAGTAATTTGATTATTAAAAACTAAGAATATACCTCAAGACGTGCTAAATTAATCTTACACAAGTCAACAAGCCTGCGCAGGACTTTGCTTTACTAACTTATTGGCATATGCATATCAGTCAGTACATTTTCGTTTGATGCCTATGTGGAAATGCACTTAGGATGTGTAACCTTGATACAAGGTGTTAAATAAACTTTAAGTACAATTTTATAAATATCAATGCAATAGGTAAAATTAAAACTTAATCAAAACTAAAACGGTACTGTTTCGTTATACATTACAAATGAAATGGCGAAGCTTAACACTAAAAGAGGGGTAAAGTTTTACACCTAATATACTACATACTCATACACGAGTATTCATACATACTCTTCAGGTGCCTTTTGTACATTGGGTATACGTAAAGTCGACACGGGCTGTGACGGCTGTTGCTGCGGGCTCGTCGTATCGGGCAGCTCTGCAATGTCCTTAAATACGCCCATTAGATTCTCATAGCTTGGGCCCCAGTTAAGCAAATACTCCCAGCCCAAGGTAGTTGTAGACGGCGATGCGGTCCCATTTGCTTTACGGTAAATGCCGCTCAGGTGGTTTGCCAGATCATCGTCGCTGGCGACAAGCGTGCTAAGCGAGCCGCGAAAAGACGATTCAAATCCGTCATAGGCGTGCGGTGGTATGGGCGGCGTTTTTGCCACGTTTTGGCTCCTGCCCGGCTCCCCACTGAGTGCCCGCGCCACAGGACTGCGACTGTCGAGCATGCTCTTGCTGGTAGAGTACTTGCCATCACCGCTTAAACTGTTGTTGTCGTACTCTATCTCAGAGCAAGTAAAACTATCATTGCCACTCTCGTCCGTAGAGGTTGAGCTGTGCGCATCCACGTCACCACCCAGGGACAGATGAAGTGCACCACCTGGCACTCGTGGTGTCGGTGCCTCACTGCTTGATGACAAGTCCAGTGTGGAAACTAAGCTACAAGTTCTCGGCCGAGCATTGAGCCGCTCAATTTCTTCGGCGGTTAGACCCATTGAAGTCTGTGGTGGGGCCTGAGGTGGTGCTACAGATTTCTGTCGACTTGCACTGGAACTTTGACCAGACAGTTGGGACATCACTGGACTATTCAGGCTACGCTCGCTGTTGCTGTGAAGCGCATCCTTGCCAACGCCCCCAGAGCTGGAGGTGGTGGCCAAAAGCGCGCTTTGCAACGGCTTGCCTGAGATATCATGCAGAGTTAGAATCCTTGGCTGCTGCGAGCTCAACTCAGAACTGGGCGACAGGCGTGCTAGTGGTGTAGTCTGGTGGGTACGGGACGCACTTGTTGCTTGTGGTGGCTGACTGCTTTGGTTAGGTACGCGGGGCACAAATGGGGCGTTGACAGCATGGCGCGGTGAATGGCGGTGCTGTTGCTGGGCTGCTGCACTCTGGTGCTTGTGGTGCGTATATGCAGCTACGGGCGGCGTGGTTGCCTTATACTTGCGCATGCCACCCGCTTCACGGTATCCCTTGTAATGATAAACGATATCAATATCAGAAGGCGCAATTGAGCTGGCGTTTTCTAAGTCGTAGTGTTCTGGATATTCGGATCCCAAATCTACGGAGCTTCCATGATCGAGTGGGTGCAATGGATTTGGTGGTGGTATAGATAGATGATGTTCTTCTCGAACCGGTGGACTCTTGCCGACAACCTCACGTTCAATTATGTCTGGGCGCTGGGGACGCTGCTGGGGCTGTGGATGGTCTGCTGCTGGTGGTAATTCACTGCGCTCCTTGAATTTCTTAGTTATAAGCTCTGAACCTGCCAGGTGATGACCTGGTGGGCGCATGTCGGTGTTACCCACAAGTGGTGCAGGCGAGTCATTCGGGTGTATGCTACGAGCAAGCACATGGTCCGCAGCTTGGCTTTGTGAAACAGCGGTGGGTGGGTGCTTAATTTTAAATCCTGGTACACCACAACTGAGGCCGCCGATCTTTTCCTGTTTGTCACGAAAACGGTAGATAATGTATGAGCCGAATATAGCCACCACCAGTATGACGAAGAACACAATAACCAGTGTAATGCCAATACTTAATGGGTCGGCTACTTGGGCAGCGTCGATACCAATATCTGTATTACTGCAGCCCAGCTCCACCTTTCCATGTTGTTTCACTCGGTAAAATATGCTGCCTGAGCCGTTCAATGGCTGCAACTCATTGTTAATGGTAAAGTTGGCAATGCAGCCAGCGAACTGCTCGACGTTTATCTGAACGTTGGGTGCACCACCTACACTTAGCATAGACAGATACGGATCCAGAAAGTCATGTACGCCTGCAACGTCTAACTCATCGCCCACTTGATGGCCATCAATGAGCAGGTGCAGTGTGCGGCTCTGGCTGTGGAGACTAACGTTGTGCCATTTTCCATCATTTAAAACTGCAGGTTCTGGCACCGTCATGTTGATGGTCAAATGCTGCTTTGAATAGTAGACGAGTTTGCCATCCAGCAGAGACAACGATGTGTACATTTGATTAGTTGCTGAATACAACATCAGACCGTGCGACTTGTATGTGCGGAAGAGAAAACTTAAGAGCTTAGCAGGCTCATAGTAGGATGTAGCATTATATGTTGAGCGACGCATCGTGTGGCTAGCAGGGTTTGACCATGCATTGTTGCCATTATAAATATTGTCAAGAAGCTGCATCCGACGATATTGCTCGGATATTTTAAATTCGAGAAAACCCCCACTGCTAATTCGAACAGCCTCCAGTGAGTCACTACAGTCGGGTGATAGTAATTGACCTCCGCACCGGCATAACGACGTTGACCACCTATCAATGCACTGACCCGCATAGCTGCTGCAACGTTCCGCTGCTATGGATGGCTGGCAAGCCTGTCTATTGCAGCCGGGTAGAATACCGTGCTGTTGCATCGGTGAGCTTAAATTTAAAGCCCGTCCATTTATCGAAACGCTGTGAACACACCCAACAAGATCGTCACTGTGTATTTGACCAGGACGCTCTAGCACTGGATCAGCGGATTGAAGACCTCCAATTAGAAGAGGTTGCTTGTTGAAGTTAAGAGTGCTGCAATGAAAGCGATATTGAATATACGAACTTAGTTTTAATCTTAGGCTGTTTGTTGCTTACCCAACGGGAACGACATCGTCCGCATAACAGCTTGAATCACCGGGCATGCACTCCGCGCACATGTCTCCAGATTCCGTGCAGTTTGCAACGCTCAGTGACATGACACGACCATTGCGTGTGGCGGTTACTTTGTGCCAGCTACCATCTGCAAGATGGCGGCCGGCAACAACAGTGCTTATGACAGTACGTGAGCCACCGGATGAGAAATACGCCTGACCCGCCACCAGCTCAATGGCCAGAAAGTCTGAACGTCCGCCACTCTGCAAACCGTAGTTATAGACTAAAAGTGCTGTGGGCTTAGTGGTGGCAAACACAATGGAAATGTCATTTGTTGTTGGATCCAAAGAAGGAAAGCTCATGAAGGAAAGCGGCTCAAATCCGTAACTGAAACGTTCACAATGACGTCCGTAGCGGCCAGATGGACAGCTGCATTTATAGCTTGGCTTCAGGCTGATACATAATCCACCGTGGAGACACGGATTTGGACGACACGAATCGGCAATATTCTCGCACTGGCCTCCCCGATAGCCGGGTCGGCACAGGCAGAAGTAGGAGGCTCCATCTGGACTACGTTGACAACTGCCGCCATTTCGGCATGGCTTATCCCAGCACACATCACTGCGCTCTCTCTGACACTGCTTGCCTTCTCGGCTAGCTGGACAGTCACACTGATAATCATTGCCCACTCGTCGGCATTGAGCCTGCCCCTGACAGGGGCTGGGCAGACAGGGATCTTGCCGCCTGGCGCATTGTTCGCCCGCATAACCTTTAGCGCACTGACATGTGTAGTCGTGGACGATGCGCGGACCGCTTAGAATAAGCTCAGGACTGTCGATGATTCTAAAGTGATTTGTATCCAGCAGTCGTATAGTTGCACTGCATAGCCCACCGTTGGCGCAAACCTCAGGTGTGCTGCAAGGCTCATAGCCGATTATCACTTCTGTATGCAATAACTCGGAGAGAGCAGAACGCTTCTCTCGCAAACGATCGACGATATGAAGCGGCTGCTGGTAGGTAAGGTTCGATGTTCTCACGACCAGAAGGACTTCTACATCCACGCTGCTACCGTTATTGGTGTCCATGTCAATGAGGCTGTAAATAAGAACGTCATCATGGGAAGCGAACCGAGACTTGAGCAACTCTAACGTTGGCCGGTAATGATGCTCCAGAAACTGTGCAGCTGACATATTTCGTATCAAAAGGGGTAACGTGTTGGCCAGTGTGGCGTTGCTGTACTTCTGAAAATCTACTGTCACCTTGGAGCTGACATCGCCGTGCTTCCCATCATTTCCCGTTACACTATACATGTATGGCACAGGCGTAGTTAAAGTTGTTGTATACAAGTCACAGCCGCTTCTTATTGTTAGCTGCCCACTGCCTTGCAACCGACAGCGATAGTCTCCAACAACATCAATATCGTTGGGATGCACATCTGCCACTTTCGTATTTGTGGGCAAATCACCGTTGAAGAGACTGACAGCCACATGGACGGTGCGCGCTGAAGATGGATTGTCATTTTGATCCAGAACTTTTATAATTAGCTTATGTTGAGCCTGTTGCTTGGGATTTCCGCTATCCTCCACATCAATGAATGCTTCTAGAATGGGCGTTGCTTCGCGATCGTAGCTTGCAGTAGACTTCACCAAACCCGTATATTTATCGACGCTTAGCCATGATTTATGTTTGCCACCCACCACTTTGTAGCTAAAAGGACCGCCATTTTCGGGCAAGTCCGGATCACTAGCTGATAGCGTCATTATCGTGGTGCCTGCCGGTTCGTTTTCTGATATATAGCCTAGAAGGCCATCCGGGCTAAATGTAGGCCCATTGTCGTTGATATCGTCTAGGTCAATGCGTACTGTAGAAGTGCCTGTCTGCGGAGGAAGACCAGTATCAATCGCACCTATAACTAGGTTAAAGTGCGGAATATCCTCTCGATCCAACAGTGCTGCGGTGCTGATCTCACCGGACTCAGCATCGATCTTGAAGCTTTGCTTTATGTTTCCATTAATTATAGAGTAACTGAACTGGTTATTCTGCGGTCGCATATCTTTGTCTACTGCCTTAACCGTGGTCACCATAGTGCCGACTGGTGCGGATTCCAATATTGTTGAAGTGTAGTAGCGTTTGACAAACTCAGGAGGATCGTTTCCGTCTTGAATTGAAATTATAACCTGTGCTTCATCCGTATCATTTCCCCGTATGCTGCCGTAGTTTTTAGCCATCACCATAAGTACAACACGATTCTGTGTCTCGCGATCCAAATTACGGGTCACGTGCAGCGAACCGGTGTTTGTGTTGATCCCAAAGCCCCTGTCATTACTAGAGCCAACCAGCAAAAAGTAAATTCGACCATCTTTGCCAATGTCTTTGTCAGTGGCCTGTACGGATCCGACTGTAGTACCCACAGGGGAAGTTTCGGAGACGTCAAAGTGAAACACAGGTTGCACGAACTGCGGGTAAAATTCATTTACGCCCAAGACATGAACGTAGAGCAGGACGTAATTTTCCATGATCGAGTCTGGATTCCTTGCTTTTATATGCAGTGTGTAAGTACGGCGTTCTTCATAATCAAAACTGGCTGCAGACAAAATTGTTCCGTTGCTAACATTGATACTGAAGAAGTGGTGATCTGTGCCGCTTGCCAGAAATGAATAATGTATAATAGCGTTTTTTGGTGAATCTTTATCAGTTGCGTGTGCCTGAAACACGGTTGTACCTACTGGTCTGTTTTCTTCAATATAGCCGTGGTATTCAGATTGATTAAACAGCGGAGGATTGTCATTTACATCAGTTAGTATAATCGTAAGCATTGCCACTGCAGACAATGGCTTGTAGCCCAAATCCTCGACGATAATGTTCAAATGGTATTTCTGCAATACATCGTAGTCCAATGGCTGCATTATTGTTATGGCGCCTGTGCGTTCATTGACAGTAAAATCATGCCTCTCGTTGCCGCCTGAAATAGCGTAATGTAGCATTCCGTTGGGTCCATTGTCTTTATCCGTTGCAGAAACTGTTAGGATCGTTGAACCTATGGGCTCGTTTTCGGGAACAATAACTTGATAACTAAGTGCGCTGAATTCAGGAGCGTAACGGTTTTCATCCGTAACAACAACTATAACGCGTGTCTGATCTGACTGTGGCGGAACACCGCGGTCAGTAGCCTTGACGTTTAACTCAAACCGTGAATTGGCTGCCACATCAATCTGTTTTATCAAAGATAGCCAACCATCGCGCTTGTTGATGACAAAATATGCGCTCAGATTAGTGCTGATCAGTGTGTAATCGATCTCCGCGTTGACTCCAACGTCTAAATCATCATTAGCACATACTCTGACAACACGCTGACCTGCACGCGCATGCTCCGGCAACGGGGAAAGATATTCGGTCTGCTCGAACTTTGGTGGATTGTTGTTGGCGTCTACAATGTTTATATTCACCAGACATTCTGTGTAGAGTGGTGGCTTTCCGTTGTCTGTGGCTAGGATGGTAAGCGCAAACATGTTCTCTGGCGAGCTAATGTACTGTGAGTGCTTATACTGGATTTGTGTTTTGCTGAAGATCTCACCCGTTGCGGGATCGACGCTGAATATAGGGGATGGCGACTGAAGTGAGTATGAGATGACTGAATTGGGACCTTGTTTGTCGCGATCGGTTGCAATAATCTGGCCCACAAAAGCCACCGCACGCTGCAGTTCCGGAAAATTGAAGCTATAGAAACTATGTTCAAATTCCGGTGCATTGTCATTTTGATCCTGTATTGTTATAGTGATTGGGGTCTCTGCACGCCAGGCTCCGTCCGAAGCCACAACCTTAAGAATGTATTCATCCTGTTGTTCGCGATCGATTTGTCCCGCTACCGTAATGTTGCCGCTCTGCGCGTCAATTTTGAACTTCTGACCAGGATTCTCACTGAATGTATATGTGGCATTCGCATTTTCTCCCAAATCCAAATCAGAGGAAGTCACACATATAACGAAACTGCCAATCTCCGCATTTTCAGTTACGTTTAGCGAATAAAGACGCGTGAACTTGGGTGGATTGTCGTTCTTGTCTAGTAGGTGCAGCAACACGCTGGCTGTACCAGTCAGCTGAGGCACACCCTGATCCACGGCCTCAACGACAAGCGCATAGTCGCTTATCTCTTCACGATCTAAGCGCATGGTCGTATATATTTCGCCAGAGTCGGCGATTTCAAAAGTGCCGTCGTAGTCATTTTTTAGTCGGTAGCTTATCTCCCCGTTGTCGCCAGAATCCATATCTTTCGCCTTGATCGCAACAATAAGTTGTGGTGGTGTTTCCTCTTCCATTATTTCAGCATTGTATATAAGCTTATCCATCACTGGAGGATTATCGTTAGCATCAGTAACATTAATGTTTAGCAGCGTCACGGTCCGAAGACTTGGTCTATCCGAATCGGCAGCTTCAACCCAAATTTCATATTGATGAGCCGCCTCGTAGTCCAAACCATCTTTTCCCACGCTCATAACGCCAGTACTAGGATCAACTACAGCTGCATTTCCTATATTTCCACCGGCTATTTTGTATCTTATAGTGGCAACCACACCCTTCTTTGGCGATGAGGCCGCCAATTTGGCGATCATTTTGCCAGGCTGCACATCCTCCGGTAAAGTAAATTGGGTGTTTGGCATGTAAGAGAATACAGGAAAGAGGTCCATGGGACGTAGCTGCACCGTGAGCACCGTACTTGAGGCTTTAGGCATAAGTCCTTGGTCAGTCGCTTTAATGTTTATATTATAAATGATGTCAGCGTTCGGCTTACTCTTGTGTGTGAGTTCCATTTTTGTGCGTATAACACCTGTGGATGGATGCACTTCGAAAAAGTGTTGGTCTTTACCACTAATATTATAAACGATCATTGCATTTACGCCCTCATCTGCGTCCTTCGCACGTGCACCAAAAACAAACTCTCCAGCACGGATATTGCTCGGCACAACAACATTGAAAGTGCTGGCCTCAAATTGAGGCACATTATCATTTGTGTCCCCCACGGTTATCGTTAAATTTACAGAAGTTGCACGAGGCTCAGTAATGGAACTGTCCTGAGCCATAAGTGTTAACTGATAGACACTTATGCTTTCTCGATCTAATACCGCAGCCGTAGTTATTTCGCCCGTGTCAGTGTCAATGTGGAAATGTGCCATGTGCTCCCCCAGCAAATTGAAACGTAGCTTTGCGTTAAGACCATCATCCTTGTCAGTGGCAATGGGCTTAAGCACCAACGAGCCAATCGGATGATTTTCTTGGATAATAGCGTGGTAATATTGAAGCTCAAAAGCTGGGCCATTGTCGTTTATGTCCTGAACTTCGACCCTTACTATACCAGTATTAGACAAAGGTGGGGATCCAGTGTCCATGGCGACAAGCGTCAATATATATTCGCTCTGCAGCTCACGATCAAGAGCTCGTAGTAAGACGATCTCGCCCGTTGAAGCATTGATGCGAAAAAGATCAGCATTGCCCTCCTTCAGAAAGTATCTTACTTGCGAGTTTAGAGGCGGAGTATCAGCGTCATAAGCTTTTACAGTTAGCAAATAGCCGTCATTTGGAGGTAGCGTATTTTCCATGACGCGGGTTATGTATGGCGAATCGAGAAATGTGGGTCGGTTGTCATTAATGTCAATAATGCTGATAATTAACTCAGCCGTATCACTTGTGCTTTCTTGTGGAGCACAATCCTCGGCACGTACTGTCAGTACATATCGCGCTTTGCGTTCGTAGTTTAAGTTTTTGGCCACTCTAACCACCCCTGTGTCTTCGCTAATACTAAAATCGCGATTTTGATCACCCATCAGTATCGAGTAGCGCACACGACCGTTGTCGCCCTCGTCCATATCTGTGGCAGACACTTGAAGCACCATTGCACCAATGCTAGCATTCTCCGCCGCGGATGCTGAATATTGCTTGGGATCAAATACTGGAATGTTGTCATTCTCATCAAGGATTTTTATCGTTAGCTGTGATTGCGTGGCAAGAGGCGGATCTCCTCGATCCCGTGCTGTTATATTCAAAACATAGTTTAATCGAAGTTCTCGATCTAGTGCATCGGCTACGCGCAAGATGCCATCGGTCGGATTTAAAGTAAATGGCTGAGTTCCAGCCGCTCCAGTGTCGTCTCCAAGTGCGGGCAGGTCATCGAGAAAATAATCTATATAGCCATTGCGTCCCTCATCATTGTCGATGGCTTTTACTGTAAACACAACTGTATTGATAGCTACATTCTCCATCACCGACGTTGCGTTTGCAGAAACGAACACGGGCGCTTCGTCGTTGACGTCTTTGATAAATATCGTTACCTGAAACAAAAAGAAGAGGAAAGTTATTAATGACGTTATTATGCTTGATACCTGGTTAAATATACACTGGATAAGGCTAAAAATTTGTGTCACTTCTTGGTGATCTATTTAAAACTGGTTTTAGCATAAGCAAAACAAGTTTTCATTTAATTAGGGCTTGACAAAGTACAAATGGTAATAAGAGTCAGTTACTCAAACTGCACATTCACATGAGCATAACCGGGCTCTATAGTAAATATCTAAAGCGTAGATCTCTTGCTTAGTGGCTTACCTGCACCGTGGATGATAACCGCTCTTGTTTTTGATGAGACAAAAACTGATTTTCCTGATGGTTTTTATAATATCGTCGGGGCGATCGGTATTTGAGCTTTAACTGCGTTTCCTTAAGCTCACTAAAAATAGCAATTTCATCGGCACAGTCGCGGGCAGTGACCGTTAGAGTATAGGAACTACGATTCTCGCGGTCGAGCTGGCGACGAGTGGATATCGTTCCATTGCTGTTGATATCAAAGTCGTTGTCCTCATCTCCGGCTGTTATGCTAAACTCGATGAGGCCGTTGTTGCCTGTAAACAAATAATGTAATTTCTAATTCATTTGCTTTAACCATTGAATCTAGGTTTGCTTACCAGAGTCTATGTCCTTTGCTGATACAGTTACAACTTCTACCCCTATGGGAACATTTTCAAATATTTCACTCGAATAACTCATTGGGTCGAATAATGGTGTATTATCGTTCAAATCGAGGACATTGCAGTAGACAGTAATGGTAGTTGACAGACTAGGCTGACCGTTGTCCTGTGCTTGCACGATTAATATGTAATGCTGCACCTGTTCGCAGTAAGTGAATATAATATTAAACATAAAGTACTGTATATTAATCAGTCACATGTCTTACTTCCTCATAGTCCAATTTTGCTGTCAGAGTAAGCGTTCCCGTTTGAGGATTTAAGCTAAATACATCATTGGCCCAGTCAGAAATAACTGCATAGGATATTTGTGCATTCTGTGCCAAATCTGCATCTTTGGCCACAATTTCACCGACTTGATAGCCACGTGGTGCATTTTCTGGTATGTCAAAAGAGTAAACAGACTCTTCAAAAACCGGCGGGTTATCATTTGTGTCGTCAACCTTAAAGATAAAATATTGCCAATTTATCAATTACCAGTGAGAAACAAGTTCGGATTGCTTACCTGTATGATCACATCACTTTCCGTGTACTGCACACCATCACTCACGCGTATGCTCATTTCGTACTTGTCCTTTGTTTCGCGGTCCAATGTGTCTTTTAATTGAAGCTTTCCAGTTGTTGGCTCCAACATAAACTTAGCATCATGTCCGTCAGTTAGGGTGAAAATCATGCTGCTCATAACATCGGGATCAGGATCAGTAGCGCGAATGGTCGCTACAGTGTGTCCGACTTCAAAGTCCTCGCTAACAGTATAAATTAATGGTGTATCGAGGAACTTCGGCGGGCTATCATTTTTATCCAAAACAGTTACTTGGACCTGTAAGTAAAATGGAAATATTATATATTTGTACCCATTTGCTTATTTTCGTTAATCAACACAAACTACTTGAAAATTACCTTGTAACTCTAACATAGATAATGCGTTTTTAAATAAATTTGACAGCAGGGCGATCAAACTAAATATATTATTATTATAAATTTTACGTTACTAATATGGACTTGTTCCACGTCGAACTATCACTGCACCGTCGTCTCTCTCTCTCTCTCTCGCCAAACCCCAACTCAATGTCCGCACTCTACAAGCAGTTAATACATATTTAAAATAAATGCACATCCCGAAAAAAACATGGCAATCGTTTTAAATCAAAGAAACAATAAAATTGATTGAAATACTTTTAGCACGCAAGCCGCAGTCTCTGCAACAGACGCATACGCATACACACTCGTTTGAATAAGCTCATGTAAATATGCATACATACATACATATAGGCAGCTTGCTGGCAGAAATGTGTCCAAGAAGCTGCGCAGAACTGGAACTACTTGTATACACATTTGCATGCGTACATTGCTGGCATACCTACGCATATAGCATGTCAGAAGTGGGGATGCGACGGCTCCACTGCGCAACACCAATGGTTGCCTGCCAGCAGCAACGCAAGCGGCCTGGAATCAACATTGTCAGGGGCATAAGTAGCAAGACGCTGGCTGAAGGGCCCGTGTGGAACGTTCAGCAGCCCCAAAGATGTTTACTGTTGCGAATTCTTTTATTTTGTATTTGCTGTCTGAAAACAGGTCGAACAATTTGCAGTGGCTGGCAGTAAGACTGTGGTATGCGCTGCGAACACACCTAATGAATTAAGGAATTAGCGAAAAGGTTGAGCTTTGAATCGAAATACCTGAGAAAGATGCGAGTAGGGTATTGCCCAAAACGTAAGCCAACTGCCAATGTATTATAATTTTATCCCTGCGGCCTATTTATACAGTTTTTCGATACACAGGTAGTATGAATCGCTTAAAGTTTTTTCTTTATAGCTTCGCAAGCTCTTATGGCATTCATTCAAACAAAATCGTGGTAAAACTTTGACTTGCGTTGTCTGGCGCGATTTGCAGTTCAATCCATCCGTAACGTTCGCAACTCTAAAAGTCTGCTTTTCGAATAATCAACTTTTCATATCTGCAGTGTACATTAAAAGCGCATTAGTGCGGTCTTAACTCATACTGATAAGCCCTTACCACAGACCCAGTAATGCACGACCCGACAGCTACAGCCACAACGGACAAAAGTGGGTTTTTTCTGGGACATTATAAAAGAAACTGCAAAAGCATGCTATCTTTCGCATAATCGTGCTCTGTGTCTGCTATAGCATCCATCGAGTGGAATGTTGACTTACCTTTGTGCGCGCAGTCCGTGGCTTTCCGCCCAGTGCGATGGCATGGACTTCTATCTCGTAAGTGGGGGGGCCAGCTTCGCGGTCCAATTCAACTGCGGTCGATAAAATTCCCAATTTTGCATCAATATCGAAGAGACGATCAACTTGCACACGCATATCATTGCCGCTTGCATGTCCTAATATTGATGAAGCTGACGTGGTGACATTTGTCACAAAGTACTCGATCTCAGCGCCCTCAAGCTGGGCGCTTACCGTTAGTATGCTTGTACCGATCGGCTCGTTCTCGTAAACAGAGCCAAAAAAAGCGTTATGTTTCTCGAAAACAGGCCTTTCGCTCTCACCATCATTGGAACCCAGCGTTATAATTGTTATATAAGTCTCTGTGCTCTTCCGCTCACCACTAGCTTCGTCTGTTGCCTTCAAGGTCAATTGATAGCGCACATTGGGCTTAGCTTGAGTCTGACTAGCTTGACCAAGTGTGATTATTCCTGTGTTGCGTTGGAGATGGAAAAGTTCTTGCTGGCCGCCTACAATCTCATATGTGACCAAGCCGTTGCTCGAGGAATCTGCGTCGCGGGCCAGAACCTGCATCACTTGACGTCCGATGCTGCCCGGCGGTATTGAGCCGTTTACCAATATTGGCAAAATGGCAGCGTTCATGGACACGAAGATCGGCGCATTGTCGTTGATATCTTCTACAATGACCGTGACCAGTTTCTCAGTGGAGAGCTGGCGCTCGGCGGGTTGGGCCTGATCCTTAGCCACGATTGTCAGTCGAAAGTTGTCTATGGACTCGCGGTCAATCTCGCGGAGCGTGTAAATGACACCCGTTTGTGTGTTGATACCAAAGTGACGGCCACCTGTCAATTCTGGCTCTTGTCTGCTAATCACGTACGTTACCTTACCATTTAGGCCGGAGTCTGGATCGTCGGCAGTGACCGTGACAATGGGAGTCTTAAGCGCGATGCCTTCTTTAATCTGCCGTACAATTGCAGTGCTCGGAAAAATTGGAGGATTATCATTGTCATCCACTACTATAACGTTGTAAAGCACCGTGGTAGAAAGTGGTGGAGTTCCACAGTCTGAAGCTGTTATGTTAAGCGTATAATTAGTAATATCCTCATAGTCCAACGGTTTGTGTAGGTATAGGCTGCCGCTAACGCTGTCAATGTGAAATGTGTCTCTACGATTGCCAGCCGTAATGCTAAAGACCACCTGACTATTCACTCCCTGATCCGCGTCGCTGGCCCGAAAGCGCATTAGCTCTGTTCCACTGGGGCTTGTTTCCAATACGGATATCTCACTGCTCGACTGTGTAAACTCTGGGGCATTGTCATTATCGTCCAGCACTGTAATTGTGATGTTGGTACTGGAACTTAAAGGATGTTTCAACGCTGCATCCCGCGCAACAACGGTAAGGCGATGAACCTCCTGCGTCTCTCGGTCCAATTTATGGGAGAGGATCAGCAGACCTGTGGCGCCATCTAAGCTGAAAAGATTGGCCTCATTTCCAGCGACTAATGTAAAATATACATCGCCATTGACGCCTTCATCTGCGTCCTGTGTAAAAACGTGCATAATATGTGTACCCTCAGGTGCTTCTTCGGAGACGGTCACTTGGTAAGGTGCACGCAAAAATTCCGGAGCGTTATCATTAACATCAGTAACAATTACCTTGACTTTAACTTTATCGTGCAGTGGCGGAGTGCCGTTATCAGACACAATGGCTTCCATCAGGAGATAGTTTGAGCCATCGCTACTGATATTTCGCTCTTCTTCAGCCACAGCGCCACTATTATCTGTGCCACGTACGCTGCGCACTAAAGCCTCCCGATCGAAGGGCCGCAGAGTCCTGATGAAGCCGTTGTGTGTATCTATCTGGAAATCCAGAGAGTGCGCGAGTACACTAAAACTTAACTCAGCATTTCGTCCAATATCCCGATCCACAGCAGTCAACTTCCCAACAAACGTATTCGCTGGCGCGTTCTCTGGGATGTTAAAAGTGAACGTACTGTTCGTAAACTGTGGAGCATTGTCGTTTTCATCTATGACGTGAATGACAACTGGCACCAAAGAGGACCGCGATGGTGTTCCTGAGTCACTACAGGAAACTGTAAGCGCATAATAGTCACGTTCCTCGCGATCTAGGGGTGCGCGCACAAACAAGTAGCCATCGGGAAAAACTCCAAATTTACGGTCGGAATTACCATCTATAATATCATATGAAATGAGTCCATTGGCTCCCAGATCGCTGTCAGAGGCAGCTAACGCAAAAAAGCGAGTGTTAACCTTTGTTGTTTCCAAGAGTGAAGTCTCATAGGAGGTATGATCAAATACTGGCGTATGATCATTTACGTCCGCGATATGCACTGGAAGACTCAGGCGGCTGCTTAGCGGTGGAGTACCCCCATCAGTGGCCATAATCTCCACATACAAAACTGTTCCTGGATCGGTGCGTACGGGTTTCTGCAAATAGACCACACCCGTCGCAGAATTAATGCGAAACTGTTGGTCCACGTTATAGGTAAAATTGTAGCTAATGCGGCTGTTTACACCGGCGTCACGGTCTCGTGCACGTGACAAGTAAATCTCTTGCCCGACAGCTGTATTCTCCGGCAACCAAATCGAAGCCTCCGTGTCACGATCTTGAGCAAAGCTGGGCGCATTGTCATTCAGGTCGACAATAGTAATGTGAACGTTGCACTTGCCATAGGCAAAGCTAGACACAGAGCTAGACCCATTAATGCTGCGCGCCATTACAATCAATTGGTAATGCGCCTGCGCCTCTCGATCAATACGGCGCGCAGTAGTGATGCGGCCACTACGTTGATCAATTTCAAAATGCTCAGCTCTGTCGCCATAAATTATGATATACTCGATGGCTGTATCGGCGAAGATTGGCTGCCGCTTAACTTGCACGCGCCCAACCTCTCGACCCAACTTGGCAATCTTCTGATCAGGATCCTCGACAACTTGAAAATCATATCCATTGTGAGCGCCAAAATCGAGTGTCTCTGTTTTCGACTCCAAAATAATTTCCACAATGGCGTCCTGCGCGCTGCGACGCTCACCAACGTCTCGGGCAGAGATCCGCAGGTTGTAATAGGTTTTTTTCATACGCTTAAGGTTAGCATCGCCACGCAACATAAATATGACAGCACCGGTACGAGAGTCGACGTGGAAAACGTTCTCGCCACCAGATTCTAGGTTGTATGTAATTAAGGCGTTATCACCATCGTCGCGATCAGTGGCCGTGACATTCAGCAGAGTTCGCATACTGTTTTCCGCGACATCAGTTTCGCGGTCCTTTAACGTGTAGATGTAGTGCTTCGGATAGAACTCGGGATTATTATCGTTTATATCTGAAACGCGGAGGTAAACAGTAGCTGTGGCCGATTGCGGTGCCGGTGCGCCCTGATCGCGTGCGATCACAAAAATTTCATAATTCGCCATTGTCTCACGATCGAGAGCTTTGCGCGTCATTAATTGGCCCGTTATGGAGTCGATAGCAAATTGCTGTGGATACAGGCGTTCTACGCTGGGCGCTAACGAAAATGTAACCGAACCATTCGTGCCCTGGTCATTGTCTGTGGCAGATAGCAAAGCAACTAGCGACGGTGGAGCAACATCCTCGCTTAGGCTAACGTTGAGTTCCTGCTGTCCGAAATGGGGTGCCTCGTCGTTTTCGTCCAATATTGTCACCTTTAGCTGTGTGTAGGCGAACTTGGGATTGGGGCCACCGTCACGTGCGGATATGCTCAGTTCGACGCTAGCCTGGACTTCCCGGTCTAATGGGCCTGCAGTTACTATCAGGCCCGTAGACGTATCGATGTTGAACCACTTGAGCTCGTTTCCCGTAAGAAATTCATAGAAAACTTGTGCATTGACGCCCGTATCTTCATCTGTGGCAGCGATCGAGGCAACAAAAGTGCCCGTTGGGGCTAGCTCACTTAGCACAGCAGAGTACTCGGACTTTTCGAACACTGGCTCGTGATCGTTGACGTCGTTTACATCTATGATAAGATATGCAATCGCTTTACGCTCTGGTGTTCCTTTGTCTGTTGCCACAACAGTTAAATTGTATTTGCTAATCTCCTCCCGGTCGAGTACCCCGTTTACGCGTACAATGTGAAATAGTGGCGTCTTTTCCAATCGGAAATGATGCAGCTCATTGCCAGAAATAATTCGAGTGGTTGTCTCTCCATTAAGACCATCGTCCGAGTCAATAACTGATACGGCAGCGACCACTGTTCCATTGATCGCATTCTCATCAACTGTGGCTACGCTGCCTGTGGGTGGAAAGTATTGAAAACGTATAATGGGGTCGTGATCGTTTGTGTCCAACAGATTCACTGTGACATACGTGCGCCCATCCTGACGTGGAGAGCCATGATCACGAGCAAAGACAGTGAAGACGCAGCTCTTTTGGACGTGACCCTTGCCCATGGGCTCCCGAGTCTGCTGACTCGTTTGTTGCGGGCAATTCAGTCGCTCTGTAGTGGAAATAACGCCCGTTTCGGGATCAACAGTGAACTGATGCTCTGTTTCGGCCAAGTAGTATGTGAGCTTGCTGTTATCACCCAAATCGTTATCGGAAGCCATAACCTGCAGAACCGGCGAGCCTGGCATAACAGTTTCATTTAACGTCACACTGTAGTCGCTGTGATCGAAAATCGGTGGGTTGTCGTTCACATCCAGTATTGTAACGTTTACCTGGAGAAACCCTAGTCGACGAGGAGAGCCACCATCGCTAGCTGATATATTCAGTTGGTAGCTACCGCGGGATTCGCGATCTAAATTGCCTGTCGTCTCCAAATGCAAGTAGGACGTATCTCCACTAGGATTCGTGGTAGTGACCAAACGAAATTTATTGTCCACATTACCTGCCACAATCTCATAGTGATCGGTCACCCCATTATCACCAATATCAGCATCTGTCGCCGCATCTAGCAGCAGACGAGTTCCGGTCACTGCGCTCTCAGAAAAGGATACCGCTATACTTGCCTCGGGAAACTCTGGCGCATTATCGTTGATATCAAGCACTTTAATGCGCACTTCTATCGGATATGTGGGCTGCGATGAGAGCACCACCAGGTCGTAATGGCTTCGCATACCCTCGCGATCTAGCACAGCGTTTGTCTTAACTTCACCCGTTATCTGGTCCAGCGTAAACTCTCTCGGTGGTTCATTAAATCGGTAAGTGAACTTGGGTTTCGTTGGTATAAAGCCGACGAGCGTCCCGCGGGGCTGTCCCTCAAGCACTTCAAAATCGGCGCTTGTATCGACGGCACGGGATTGCATTTCACCCGCTGGTGAAGAGCTGCGGCGTCTTGGAAATGCAGCATATTGTTCATATGTTGTGGCGTAGCTACGTCCACGAGGAGCCGGTAATTGTGGGGTGGACGTAACTTCTGAAGCCCGGATTAATACAAAAGTGGTTAACACAATCAGGTGCAAAAGTTTCCCCCTTCGTTTGCCGCGGATCGAGAGGAGCGAGTGCATCTTCTCTATGAACCTGAAAGGCCTTGGTGGTATTCGCAGATTTTCGTTCAATCACTTGTATGATTACTTTTCAATGTTTTTAATGCTATTTGCAAGGCATTTTTCCGTTAGTTTTGAATCTTCATTGTCACCTGAAAGAAAAAAAGTACAATTAAAAATCGAGTGACAATTAAAGTACTGGTAAACAAAGTAAAAGGAATTTAAAACTGCATATTAACATAATCATTACCCACCGCCAATTCATTTTTTATTATACCCAGTAAAATAATAATGCTAAGCGAATTTCTTTTCATATTGCTTTGGTTTTTGCAAAGTGAATTTATAAGCAATTTAGCGAGAAGCTGCACTACTAAACAAATACAGATTGCATTCTGTATTTGTATGACTATGTATACTTATGTATGTATTTATTTCCAAAAATTAAAACGTAAATTCAGGCACAGGGTATCTAGTAGCTCAGCAGCTGTTATGGTACCCGTTTCAATTAACCATTTTCGTGCCAGTACGACCACTGAGCATATTAACACTTTCATACTTCGTCGAGCATAAAAATACTATTTGAAAAGAAGAAGAAGCCTCGTTGCATGCAGGAGGCGTGATTAAGTATTTAGTTCTGTTATTTCGTATTTTGTATCATACATATACCAGAGCTCGTGTTGTGGAATAGAGACTTTAGTAGAAGTATTTTTTAACAATGGTTTTTTTTATATGTTATTTATCATTGTTTTTATCGCTTGCCTTGCTTTTTATCGTCTGATTGGTTAAAATCTAGAATATTTTGAATATGATATTTTTAAAAGTAATGAAACTAACAAAAGTCTAAATTAAACTATACTTTTGGAAATTATCCTCTATATTTTCTTTAACAATTTGAATTGATTGAAAGGTTTTCGCTGGTTTGATTTGTTGTTGCCTTCCTTATAAGACCTCATACAATGCATATTAAACAACTGAAATTCCCAATAAAAGTAAAAATATAAAATGGCCGTTAATACCATGCCTTTCAGCATTAACTAAACTAATGACTTTTGGGCAATCTCTATAAATCTTCGAACACCACAAAACGACGATGATCAAAGACATGCATACTAAAAATCATGGTGTCAATTTACATACATAGTATGGAAGCATAAGATAAAAATAAATTCTAGAGGCAGCTGCTAGCTGATCTGTGCAATAGTCTCAAACCTACACTAAAGCTAAACAACTTTGCCAGCATTCAAAACCAAAATAACAAAAGGGGAAAGGTAAATGGATTGTGCTATTTAGATGCGGGCTGAGCTTCCAACACGAAAATATATTTGTTCCAACGTTTGTGTACACAAATATATGTACATTCGTTCACGCATGTGAAATACGTCGTAAATTTGTAGCTGTCTGAAGCTTTTGAAGCCGAACCAGATCATTAATCTTTAAAATCTACCTATTATATTGGTATTGTTAGTCTTTCTTTCTGTCTCTTTCCCTTTGGTGTCTTTCTGTTTTTATCACTATCACAGATATCTTAGTTATTTGTTTAATAATATGGGCGCATACCTACACAAATACAAGCATGCATAAGTTAATAAATAAAAAGCAGTCAGTCTGCATATGTGTCAGTCTTTTGTCTATGGAATGCTATTAGCATGAGTAATATGAGTGTTCTGTCGTCTTTCCTATAGTCAGAATTCGATTAAAATACTCAAATGTAAATTAATACAAGTAGGAAAGGATTATCTTCGGCGTGCCGAAGATCTTATACTCTTTTCAAACCTTTAGACAATTTTCACTCTGTTGTACTCTAGTTGAATGGCAGCTACATATAAGATTTAGTTGTCTGATCCCTCTGGCTCCGACCAATGTGCTGTCTCTTTAAATAATAAGTATCTGTGGAAAGTTTCATAGTGATAGCTTTAAAAACATGGGATATATGACTAAAACCGACTTCGAGTTGTATGGCAGCTATAAGATATAGTCATCCGATCCGCCCGGCTCCGATTAATGTGATGTATAATTGAATAATAACTATATATGCAAATTTTCATCGCGATAGCTTTGAAAACATGGGTTTTTTGGCCAAAACCGACCAAAAATCCAGTTGACAGCATGCCGTCCCTTTGAATAATAAGTCTCTGTGCAACGTTTTATCACGATAGCTCAAAAACTGAGGGACTCTTTACATCGTACAGACAGACAGACTGATAGACGGACATGGCTAGATCAATTTGTTTTCTTCTAAGCATACTGGCTGTATGTTTTGGGGGTCTCTGATGCTTCCTTCTATGCGTTACACACTTCAGCACAAACTTAATATACTACTATTTTCTGCGAAAAGAGTATAAAAACAAACAAAAAATACAATCCTGCTATTATGATCCAAAGATGCAAAATTAATCTGGAGGATAAGTTAGCACTGAAACTGTAACTCACAAAAACCTGTGGTAATGACTTTTTTGCAAGTTATGGTATTTGAAACAAAAAATACTCCAGAATATCGCAACTATAATTTAAAAGAGATATATCTTACTTTCTATTAATACGAATTTGTACATATAGATATTTATGCGGGCTATTTTTAAGAGCTCATAAATACCATATCTGTACTATACATTTGCAATGCAAATTATAACAAAAGAGCAAAGCATAGACAGAACTTGGGTAGCCGCCTGCTTGTCCGCGAGCTATTTGGCCAAGTTAAAAATTGGTAAGGAATACTAATCTTACAAATGATAGCCAACTGGAATCAATGCGCATCTCTAAAGGCACCTACAAGTTTGGGATACATACACACACATTTCGTTAGTGTATGATCTTTATTACATTTTTCTTTATTTTTGCTTTTCACTTTATTTCTACAGCTAGCTAGACAAGTCGCTTGAAAGAAAACGTGTTTTTCATATTTCCATATTCATTTACATTTCGCTTTTGAGCAGTGCTCGAGTCGATAGCTGCCATAAATGATTTCTTGTTGGACCCAAACACACAAAGGAAACAAGATTTCTTATTTATAAGAAAAGGTATTATTCTTTTTTGTTTTCGTCGATGCTTCTTACACATTCTTAAAAACTCAGGCACCACAATTTAAGCTATTACGTGACAGCTACAAAAGCTTGTCGTTTTAAGCTCAACTTAGCTCACTGTCTCAGCGTTCGACAACAAAAACTGCCTACGTTACCGTTGATTTATAAAAAATTCAACAATTAATCTTGTTTGTGTTTGTTGCGTCGAATTCAAGTTTGTTTTGCTATTTCTTTGTTTCTCTTAGTTAGCTTTCTATCCCGCTGTGGTTTGTCGGGGGCATACCGCAAATACTTAATTTTCAAATATTTTGAAATGTCTTTTCCGTTTTGCGAAACAACTTATTTCTTACATTACTGGAAATATATGTGTACCTATATACCGTATATGATGTACTTCCAAACTTATATAAATACATATTTATTTGTGTGTACATTATATTTATTTACTAATCATGTATATATATATATATGTATATATATGCTCACTATTAGCAGATTTTAAATACATACCACTTATATTCACATTTTAAAATGAGTTTCGTGATAGCCTTGTTGGTGTTGGTTAAGTTGGTATACATATAGTGTAAATACGACACGCGCACACACGAAAACACAAATGCAACATCGTCAGTCGCCACAGACGCAGCATATTTTTTCAGCAAAACGTGTTTTGCTTCATTTCTGCTCTTGTGTTTGCTGCAGTGCGGGCTGCAACGTTGTTGGAATTTTTCACTTATACAAAATACAACGACACATAGACACACTCACACAATACATGCACAGCTCTGGGAGCGAGATGCCCATACGCAGTGGTGACCGCACTTATTTTACCAACTGCGATAGATCTGATTTACAATATATACATATGCATACATATGTATATACAATATGGAAGCATTGGGCTAAATAGGTAGCACACGCATTAACACTTTGGCTTGAGTATGGGTAACTGTATTTATGTGATCGAACGAAACCTGAGCATCCGTCGCACCTTCACTTTTGTCAAGCGTTTTACGCGCACACGTTCCCAACTGAACTCAGCCAACTGCCACTCGCTCTGTGGTCGCAACGTAACTGACTGCCTGCCAAGAGCTGCGAGAAGAACTTGCAGCGCAGGCAGCACAAAATTATGAACATAGCGGCAGCCAGACTTCGAAAAGCGGCTTGACAGGTTTAGGCCTCGAGATCGAGGGACTGGCAGACGGCAAAGGAGAATCAAAGAGAGAACACGGCTCTCTCGCTCGTCATAAACGTACCAAATGTGGTAGCTTGTTTTATTGTTGTTGCACACCGCCTGCACGCCCCTAGCTGGGTCTTCTACCTGTTGCGTCGCATGCGCATGGGCAGCAGCATAGACAGAGCAGCAAAGCAGCCGTCGCGTCGCATTGCCGTCGCCCGCAACATATTTTTCACTTGTTGCAGTTTCGTTTTTCATTTTCTTGTACTAAAACGCTGCAAGTTCCAGGTCCAGCTCTCTTCGGCATGCTCAGCTTTTCTCCGCCTTCCTGCGAGTGGCCGTATCTGGGTGAGTGTGCGCTTTTTCTCTATGAAACAAAATCGGACTCGCTCGCGCTGTGCTGTGCTGCTGTCGACACAGCCAATACGTGAGCTCCATGAGTCCCGCATTTGTGTGCAAGCCAACCCAACAAGATTCGATAGCCACCGGCGACTCATACACAATAAGATTAAAAATTACTTTTCTGCTGCTCCCATGCCCACTCCACTTGCCGCTGAATGTTGCTGCCGCCGTGTTCACTCGGTTTCATTCGCTGTGGCTGGCATGACTCAGTGTCTCCTGACTCTCGGGTCTTTAGAAACCAGAAATTGTTTTGCTTCGACAAAGCTCTAGTTCTATGGCTGTTTTGAGCTGCTCTTTCTCTCTCCCTCTCTCTCTCTCTCTCTGTCTCTCACGCTCTCTTCCAATGTTTGTCTCTTATTTGTAATTTTTGTTTAGTTTACCACTTCTTCTGCTTCCTTGGATCTGTGCAGTCTTCGGTGTTCGGCAGCGCCGCAGAATTTTCGTTTGGCATAGAAACTGGTTTCAAATTAAAATTATCGTTGGTCATTTTTCTTATGGTTAGTTGTCGCTTACTTTACCGCTGTTGTAGTAGATGCCTCTTTTTTTTCTTTTCATTTTTGGGTGTTTCGAGCTGCGTTTACTTCCCTTTTGTATTAGCGTGAACCAATGTATGCGTATACCTGCTTTCGTGTGATTGACACTGGACACCGCTCACTGACTTTGTATAGGACAGCTGAGCCGTGTTACCATTCATTTAGTTGTCGTTGGGCTATCATCATCATCATCGTATGCAATTAGTTACATTTCTGGAATCTACTATACTGCCGTTACACATAAATACTTGCTAAATTGTCTTTTATATTTTTATTTTCGCCCTTGGCTTGAACACGGTTAATACATCTAATAGACTGTAAACCCTTAATCGCCATAACTTGGGGGTGATATATTACCTAGAAACAGAAAACTACAAAAAGTTTATTTGAGAAAGCCCAAGTTTGTTGCCAGTCTTGTTTGTACAGAATACCGAGCGAAAATCCGCAGCTGTTTATGACGCGTCAAATGCTTGGGCCAATCAGGCAGCAGCTAGGCAGCCAGAAATCAAGAACCAGTGACTGACTCGTAAAACTGTCACTTAACTTAGTTAAAAGCGCAGCAGAAGAATTTTTTTATTTATTTTATTTGGTTATGAACTGGGCTGTGCTCAAATGCCGCAGCCAGGCGGTCAGCATGCAGTCCGGTCTGGTCGCATTCTTATCTTTGAGAAATATTGCAATAACACGCAAAGTCCAGAACAGCCAGCCAGCATAGTAATGTGATGCTGTTGCTGCGATTGGTGCCCAAAAAGCGTCCAAAAAAAAACAATAAAAATAGCAATAGCCTCCAGTCGGAGCCAGAGTGTCCGAGTCGTAGTTTGGTTTTGTTGGGCTATTTCAGTGCGGAATTCGCGCTTACTGTTAATGCTTTAACATTGGGCGCTGTGGCCGCTACTTGTGGACCCTATGTGCGACTTGAAAATGTATGTTGCAAAACTGAAGCAAACTTCTTTTTTTTTTGTTTGGTCTATTATTTAACCATGTTAAATATGTGTTTTAATACTAAAATTAATATGTTTATAAAGTAGTGGGTGCAAATATTTGAAGACACGTAAACCGGGGTAGTACCTAAGCTGTAAATGTGTAAATGTTTTAAGCTAAATCGAGCGTTGAAACAAATGCGCCAACAGCTCTGCATCGCTCAGGTCCATTTTATACTTTTGGACTATGTCCTGTACCTTTAGACGGCGTCGTACGTGCGGTGGTTGGTAGCTGCAGGGTGGAAACATGAAGAAATTAAGAAATAGCACAATGTTTTATGATATAGTCAAAATACTTACTTATCATTATCTAAACGTCTACGCCGGGATATGTTTAGCGCCGTTTGCCGCACCAAATTACCTACAACGCGCCGACTCAGCACCATGCCGTCCACTAGTGGCGTGGCAAAGCTCATGCGACCGGGTGGTCCGAGCAGTTTCACTCTTAGCAAACCAGACTGAAGAGAGTGCACGAAGATGACGTGACAGTCGGTTGCCCTCGGCAACTGCATTGACTGCAACTCTTCGCCGGTGCGTGCGTAGGCCAGCAGATCTTCGACGGGGAAGTTCAAATAATCCTCGAAGCTCTCCAGCCACACCAGGAATATCTTCGCTGGTGCCTGGACGAGCAGCGTCGGCTTAGACACATTTCCCTTTCGCCGCGTGGGGGGCACAGGCTCTTTGCTCCTGTTACTCGTGTCCAACTCCAAGCTGAGATTTCGTGGCTTTGACTTCAAAGAGCCAGTATCGTCGCCACGAGCCCAGACATTGCTCGCCGTGCTTTGCTCACTGCAATTACTGGATAGGCTACAGCCGTCCATTTCGGTATTATAGCGCAGATTCCATGCATTGGGCACAACAAAAGCGATCTCGGACGAGACATCCGCCCAGTAAAGCACGTGTTGTGCACCATTGTAATTAGATTCGCTTGACACATTTGATTGGTGGCGGTCTGTCGGTACTTGTGCACTCTTTAGAGACCAAGAGTTGTGTGCGAAGCCCGTCCAGCCGGAGTGCTCAGCCACTTGAACGGACCAGCCCAGCGTCTGCAGCATATTGGCAAAGTGGGAGTCGTAAGATTGGTCCTCAGCCATGTTACCAATTATCTGTTGCGCACTCGTTTGACCCGCCTGCACGCCCAAGTCGGATCGCAAACACTCATCAAATGTTAACAACAATATTCAGATCGTGAAGTTGGAAAATTCTCACCTTTACGTAGAAACAGTAAACAGTATCGTATGTTCGAGCGCTCAGTTTATCCAGTTTATCCAAATCCGTAGCGAAAGCAGTCGATTTTGTGTCAAGTACAATGAGAGGCCTTTGTGGTGGTACTAGTGACTCCACGGGGTTGTGCGGGTTGCGGATCTCAAAGCTGAGGAAGCCGAAATGGGACAGAAACAGACGGGCTGCGTGAAACTCGTGGCAGACCGTGGGCGGCACACATTCATGTGCGTGCGACAGGCTGTCCATGCTATTGTCCGACTCCGCCCAGGCTAACTTCTCATGTATGCTTTGATTTTCAAGCATCGCCTCCAGTTCACCTATGATGCTGGCACCATACTGCTCACGGATCTGATCAATGCTGGGAATTGAGTAATCGGCTACGCAGGGCTGAACTTTGTCAACGCCTTCGGGAAAATTTTTTTGCTCGCACTCGGGACGTTGCGTGATGTCATTCATCGGAATAGGCCGGCCGGGATTGACGGCATGGTACTTGATTCCCGATTTACTCCGTGGCAGATGACGCAGCTGCATGGTCCAAGCATGCCGTCCAAAAGGACCACGTATGAGCACTAGATGTTAAGGGGTGATAATAAAGCGTCACAATTTTGGTGCGAGATTCACTTACGAGTGACTGTAGGCTGCGGATCCTGGTCATTGCCCAAAGGTTCTTCTAGCAGGGCCAATATCGTCGAGTTTTCCGTAACGAAATACTTAAACTTCGAGATTGCTTTCTCCGCGCTGCAGACGCCTGGCGAGGCATCTCCCGTCGGCAGTGAATTGCAGTGCTTCATTAGAGCCAGTTCATCCAACAGCGACGATATAGATTCGGGTCCACACTCACTTGGAAAGTATCCGACCTGCTCGAGTATGATAGTCAGCAGGTTTTCCGCTGCATCTCGAACTCGCATTGAAGCCGGTTTTAGTTCCTTTTCATCTTTAAACTTGGGCAGCTCCCCATTTTTGCTCTGGCTTTTAGTGCCCGATATGCCCAGCTCAACCACTTCCAGTACCGTCTGCAAGCAGTCCTTGTCCTGCAGGAGGTACGGATGCTGCATTAGCCAGGCTGCCGTGCACTGGAATGCCGCCACTATAGTGCTGTGCAGATCCTTACTGTGCGCTGGCGGAGGGCGTGAGCACTGATAGCAGATATAGTCACATATCCACTTCACTGCACGCTTGCACTCAAGAGTGTCTGTGGAAATTATCGTTAGATTTTGACTTGGTTCGACTATTTTTACTAAGGAGTCTAAGATGGTTTGATTTGATTTGGTTATATACACAGTGCCCCAAGATGAAAATTTAAGCATCAACAAATAAAAATATTACATATGTGTATAGTTAATTAAATTAATAACAATTATCGCCGCATGTTAGTGAGTGAAATAGTGTGGAGAGTTTTGAGTAAGCAACATGCGAGGGCGTTAAGGGTTTTGGGCGAAGAAACATATAAAAAGAAAAGAAAAAGAAAGTTGTGCATGTGGTTAGTACGTAGCATTTAAGTAAATTACCATTCGTTAATTTCCTGGCTGCGATTTTGTGGTGTTTTAAAATCAAATATTCAAAATGGCGGGTGATTGAGGTGGGATTTTTACATGAGAACAAGTAAGAAATATAAATATGCACACATATGTTGATAAAATTACATTACTATATATAATAATATACATGCGAGGGTTCTCAGTAAGATACCTGTTTCGCGAATGTGAAGTCGCGCCAGTCCGGACAGCAATTCTAGAGCTGCTAGCGAAACGTTCAGATCTGTCTTCCACGAAGAGATCAGGCGGTGACACACCAAATACGTGGCCCGCACAAACAAGGCATGTGCGTTGTCTGCATTGTACAAATAATTATCAATTAGTATAAAGTGAGTTGCACAACTGGGATATGTGCTCAATTTACAAAAGGCGACAAACCAACTTTAAAACAAAAAAAAAACTAAAAGATAAGACGTGAACTTTACCATATGATGCAACGCCTTCAAAATCGTGTGTAAACTCCACAGATATATCATCGGATATGGTCAGACTGGGATAATCGTGGGCCGAAGCCGTATCACGCGAGCTCATTGCTGTGGTTTGTGCGCCAAAGCTAACAGTGCCGCTGGCTAACGAAGCCGAACGGTCCGAGCACGCTGACAACACAGCAACAACAAAAACAAAATGCAAAATAAATTAAAATAATTAAGTGAAAATGGAAAAAAAAACGTGGGTCAAAGCCTCTCTAGTGATTCCTTTGGCGCCGCTTACCGGAACTAAGCAGATTCTCTTCATGGTGCTGAGCACCGCCACCAGTCATATGCTCAGCGCCGCCCATCTCGCTCTCCTCGAAGGTCACTGCGTCCTGTACACAGAGCAGTAGTCCGCCTAATAACATATGCGTGTTTTGGGCATCAGTTTCAACCTGGATCGCATTCATCAGAATATTCATAAGCCGGGGCTTAAGTTGTATAAAGGTCAACACCCTGGGAACATGACGTACAATTAAGATTTATACTATATGCGTATTTGGATTATCAGTTGAACTTACTTCTCACTAGTGTCAGATGTCAAGTTGCGTATCGGCAGAGCGTGATAATGCAGGGGAAGCACCATTATAGAGAGCAATATGTTTATGGCCGAGCGACGCAGCTCGGTGCGGTTGAATGCAATTGCCTGTGTCTTTAGCTTCAAGTCCTTGTCCGGCAGTACAATTTCTAGCGCGGCTATGAAGCCAGGCAGCAGCACATTTATACCATCGAGATCCAAACGGAACAAATCTGCCGAATGAAGTAGAATACTGGCCAATGTTTCATCGCACTCTTTGGACTCGGTAATCTTGAGGCATTGTTGTAGTGCCATATAAAACCGAGCCAAATAGACGGGTAGAATTTCCTCGCCCGTCTTCTTCGCGCAGAAGATCTTGCACAAGGTGCCAATGGCCTCGGCTCGCCCAGATTCATATTTGTCAATGGTCAGTGTGGGCGGCAGCGACGACGGATTGTTCAGCGAATTGGGCTGTGACAGCGATATGGAACCCTTGCGATTCTCCATTATCATAGACGATGGTCGCTTGCTAGCCTCGCATGCTTGTTCTGAAAACCCAATTGATATTATTTTCGCAATACTCGGTAGCTATATAAGTTACTCACTTTTGCGGTTCTGCAGCCAGGTGTCGCCGCCTATGTGCGCTGCCTCGAACAACCACTCACCGAATAAATGCAGAATGCTGTTGCACTTCGGACGTGCAACTGACAGCGGCGGGCGTAGCTCGGTGCCGATCGATGGCAGAGCTGTGGGAAAGAGAGAGAGGAGCGTGGGTAAACAGCTGTTGAACAGTTGAAGCGACAAGTGCTTGCTTTTTCACAACACTTACAGTTGATGCTGCTCGACGAGGGCGGACCTGAGGTCGGCGTCGTGGGGGCGGCGTTCGCCGAGCTGCGTGTTAGGCTGATAAGCGCGGTTCTGCTTAAGCCTGCAAAGCGTGTAGGAAGGGAAAGCGTGTGAGAGTTAGTAAACGAGCTGGTCGGGCAATGTTCAGCGGACACAAATACATGCAGCGTTGTGCTCGGCTTTAATTGTGGGCGTACAATATATAAACTACGTTGCTTTAAACGAGAGCGAGTTATGAGAGGTAAATACATACTACATACAGTCGAACTTATTTAACTCGAACAAAATTACTTTAAGCATCGTTAATAATTTTATATATCGCAATTTGGTGAATTTGGGTAATATATTTTGGAAAACAAAACAGTTTTTCATACAGTAATTACATTTCCGTCCGAGTATATATGTATAATTGTAGCAGATGGAGGTTCGCGTTAGAGAAGTTATGCTGTATGTATGTATATGCTTATGTCTGCTTGTGTGTGAGCGTGGAAAGCAAAATAAGATCAGGCAGTGAAATGCGCGAAGACCACAGCGCATGAAATCATACTATGGCTCAAATTAAAAATGCAATTTTTGGTGCGGGCTTACAAAAACAAACGTCAACACAGTTCGTCAATCATCTTGCAGAAAACACAAAGTTTAGTTAAAATCAAACATGCTGTACGGTTACAAAAGCGAAAGAAGGGGTCTAATAACAAAAACCGCACCCTTCTGCTGCGTAATGGATGGCGCCACGCTGAAACTTTTGGCTAGGCGACGCTGCAGCGGTGGCGTTGGCGTCACACTATTGCTGCCATTCGATCCCATCAATGGCATCGCCTCGGCCGTGCTGAACGAGATGCAGCCAACAACGCCCGCCGAGTGGCTGCCACCAGCACTTATGCTGCCCACCGGGCCCGTGGGGGTAACATGACAAAGATTTGTTGGAGAAGCGCTACAGTTGCTGCTAAGCCCATACTGTCCCTGAGGCTGTGCTGCTTGCTGTTGTTGGTGTTGGTGCTGGTGATGATGACCCATGATGGCGTTCAAGGCAGAGCTGGCCGAGCTGCTGACAAAGCTCTCGCGAAGGAAACTGCCAGCGCCATGTAAATGCAAATGCGGATAGTGGTGATGATGATGCGGCTGATGGGACTGAGATGTCCCAGTTTGCTGCATGCTAATATTTGAAACGCTGCTCGAGTGTATGAACTGTTGTAGCGTGGATGATGTTGCCTCGTTTAACGAGTGCCGTATCTCAAGCAAATTCGTAACGATATTGTCCTGCTGATTAGGCGGTGGCTGATAAATGCCTGTATGGCGTGAGCGAGCGACCAAACATTTGGTTTCAAAGAAGGTTATAGAAGCGAGAGAATTACAGAGTACTAACTAAACTAACTAGAGCATTAAACCTATATTGGTAAGCTTGACCGCTTATCTTAGTTAACTTACCCAAAAAGGCGTCAACTTGGCTGGAAATGCCCCGCATTGCGTTCAGAAAGATTTGAGGTAGCATCTGAAGGCACGGATGCTGATGTGTCTCGGCGCCCTTCTCATGTGTGAGTGCCCACTGTACGAAATGCGACGATTTACCAATGATGTGTGGCGAGCAGAGAGCTGTGGGATTGCCTATCATGCGCAGGAAACGATACCAAGTCTGTGCCACACAATCGTTGGACATGCCCGCAGGTATAAGTTGAGTATCGTCATCGGCTGCAAAGAGTTACAAAAACTATTATTGTATTTGATTTATAAAATATCTGCAACAGCTGGTGTATACCATTTTTGAGCTGTGTGAAGTCCGGGCCGTAGCTGAACTCCAACAGTCGTGCGGTTAAGGCCAAGTTTACGCGATTCCATTGGTCAACAAGTGCAACACGATGACGCCACATGGCGCATGACTCTTGCAGCGTTTTCCACAAAGAGGGCGATGGAAAGCAGCGGACGCAGGCCAGCAGCCAAACCTCGAAGAGCACAGAGAGGACACGCTCACACAACTGATCGCCAACGTCATCCTTCACGGTGGGCGGCGCAAGTAATATCTCATTGATGGCCAGCAGAAAGAGTAGCAGCGTATCCCACGTCTGTCGATCCATATGCTGCGAAATCTGAGCTGTTTGCTGCAAAGTGCGCAACACGCGATGACAGAGCACGGCCTGTCGCTTGATGGTATCAGTGCCTATAAGAAATACAAGTGTGCATTAGAGCCATAAGTACGGTCGGACACATTTTATCCAAGGAGCACCTACCAAGCTTCGTTTGGTATAAAAATGGTAAGACTTGAAATTTAAAAGGGAATAATTACGGTTTGCAGTTAAAGAGGCATTTGGTTTGAGAAACAGATTGGCGTTCATAGGCCTTAAACTTACTTTCTCCCTGTCGCGGCACGAAGAGATTGTGAAAATGATTGATTATCTGCCTGGCATAGAGATTGGCATCTTCACAAATCGGCTTGGGAACGCTGATGCGCGGTTGCGGATGCAAGGCCGTCAGCCATTCGCAGTAAACATTGACGCAATCCTTGATGGTCTCATGCTCCTGCAGGGGCAACGATAGCCCAAAACAAATGACGTCCATACACCACTTGACCTGTTGTTTGTTGGCATAAGATATATATCATAAATGCTAGGAAATTTCTTGTTTTTGGGCTCACATACCTCCTCATCCTTTACCAAGTGGCTGGGCTCCGCGTTCTGCGTTATGCCCAAATTGGTACCCAGCTGTTTGACCACTGAGATAACCACTTCCCGACCAGCAGACGCTGGAAACTTATTCAGAACACTAAAACATTGCGCTCCACAACTGTTGGCACTGATCTGGGCCGACAGCGATGACCACTCAGAATACATTTTTTTACGTTGCTCACAAGCACAATTTTCACTTTTATTGACTGCTGTTATTAAAACCAAGCTATTGGAATGCAGCGCTGCGTCATAAAGTGATACATCACTTGATGAGGGAGCACCTTGTTGTTAAATTATGTTTAATTTTATGTAATTTCGTGACTGTGGACTATTGGCAACAATTGTACAATTTTGTTGTACCACTCCTCTGTTTAGTATTTGTTTTCTTTTCTTTTACAAACAAAAAAGTGTTAAATAGCGACAAGCAGACAGTGCTGTAAAACGTGCAGAAATTACTCGCTATTGTAGACCATACGACCACTGTAGTGAGAATTTTAAAATTACACATAAAAGGTATTCCTGACTTTAAATTTGATTTGATTTCCTAAATATTTTAGGAAAGACATAAATGCATTAATTGCGTGAAACAGCTGTTATGATTGAAGTTTATCTAACACCGCTGCTTATGATATGAGGTTGTATCGTAATATGTAAACACATTTAATTTGCTCAATACAATTTTTTAATTATTTAAAATTTAGAAGAAAAAGCAAATATCTGTGGGCCCAACTCTGCAGCTTTGTTTTGATTTTGTATGGAACAGCTGGTATACACCAAACGTTGAAAGCAAATCAAAATCAAAATCAGGAATATTTTATATTTATTTTGTAAAATATCTTGATTTGTTGATTATGAGTTAATTATATAATGCTTGACACATGTCTAAATCACATGTCACTTGTCGCAATCCAAGATAAGCGTCTCCAGATTAGCAGCACATTCTTAATAAGATAAAAACGATATACATATGTACTTCTCACACTGAATTTATTTTAGTAGCCAATGCTATGGACCACCGATGGCTCAAAAACAAACAAAATACACATAAATTACTGCTATAATATGTTCGTTACTACGACGAGGTGTTGACTATGACTATACCGAAACTGTTTTTTGCATATACTTAGATACATACATATACAAATAAAGTATATAGCTATTATTAATGCCGATAAAATTGTTCTAATGCATATGTTACTGGATGCGCGGCTGTCTAATCCTGCTTCTTTTGTGCGGCTGTCTTTTTGGTTGGCGTTACTTTCGGCACATCGCTGCCGGCTGTGGGCGATGCTTCTATAGCGCCTGCCGGCTGCGCGGCGATTGCGTCACCCTCCAGTCGCTTTGTAGCGGCCTGCTCCTCCATTTCGCCCGAGAAGCCAAACTCGTTGACTCGCTTAAGATCAACGCGGTATTGCCAGCGCTGATAGAGGAACACAAAGAATATAATGTCGTCGCGGAAGCAACCGATACGGTACATGGTGGGCATCTTAATGACGAACGCGAATATGTCGTCGATGAATGTGTTCAGGAATTTGTAAGTCATCATTCTCCAGGGCAGATGAGCAACCGACTTAAGCTTGTAGTTGATGAACAGTTGTGGCGTCATCAGAATGAATCCAAAGGTCAGCAGGTAGCTGTATAACATGTTCAGTACAAAGGAGTACCAGCCCTTGTGCTCGTTATAGATCAGCGAGTATACGAAGTATCCCACGAGCAGGGGAAAGCACGCCCAGCCCAGATACTTGAATGCCAGCCTGTCGTACTCCTTGGTCGAGCTCTCCGAGTACGAGCCTTTGTCATTAAAGGTGATACGTGGAAAGATGCCCAGCACCTTGCGCTGGTTATTGTATTTGACATCAACCACCTTATGGATCTTCCACACTTCGATGCCGAGGCCCACAAAGCAAGATATGCGTATCATGAAGTTGGTCTCGTTGTCCAGCACATAGAGCAGAATAATAAGCGACTGGAAAACGGCAAAGAACACCGATCGCACCGAGAGTCCCTCCAGCGACTGGCGATTGTTCCAGAACTGAATATCGTTTTTAAAGGCGAGAAGCTCAAACACCGAGTGGAGTATGGAAACGGCCACTGTGACGCCTAACAGATAAATGTTTGTGTCCAAAAGCGTTTCCTTCAGCGAGTCCTGGTCCTCGTCTGTCTCCTCCGTGGCACCGGCTGCCATAATTTCGCCCAGCATGTTGCCGGCCCACTTGCTCTTCATCTGCTTGGCGGCATACAGCTGCCACTTGAACATGCCCAACGGCTGGAAGGTCAAGTGCAGATCTAACTCAGGCGTTGATTGATTTATGGGGTAGTATTCACGCTGAAGGTTCCAGTAGTCGTTGACGAACAGTATCGGCAAATACGTCTTGCCGCCATCCACAAAATTCACATACTCATCTAGGGGCGACGGAACGCTGCCCTGTGCCCAGTTCGTCTGATCCACAACCAGATTGACGGTCAAGTTGGGATGCCAGTGGGAGACGATCTGATCCTTAAGATTTGCGTGCTTTAGCTCGTGCTCCAGCTTCTCCTTGTCGCTGGCCAGCAAGTTGTAGTTGCGATTCACGCGCAATTTCTTGAACTTATTCAGCTGATGCTGCTGATGACCCATGTGACCATGTTTTGAGTATTTCGGTGACTGAGGATCCGGGCTCTCGCCGGCGCGCGTCACAAATGCATGCAGATAGATGCTGCCATTGTTCATTAAATGCGAGCTGGCCTTCAGCTTGAGGTTGTGGGTGTAAATGCCGTCGCCTGTAGGCCCCGAGTCCCAGTCTCCGTAGGTCAGGTCCTCCTGCAGCCAGAGGAGATTCGCTTTCTGCTGGAAGTTAACCAGGTCCGGCTGCTCCGAGAGCCACACGTGCAAATCGAAATCTGTGCCATTTTCGAAATAGTTCCAAGCTGTTATTTTCGGACCGGCATTGGCCACCGCTTTCTCCTGGGTGGCGTTCGGCTGTGGTTTGCGGAAGAAGGAGCTTACAAAGTAGATAATCAGCGCCCGCAGAATCAGCGATTTTGTCATAGCAAAAAATGACTCCATGCGGGTCGGCTGCTGCGGCAGCGGCTGTTGACCCTCGGCAGCAACCACCTACATTTTAGAAGTGTGCATATATATTTAGAAGTGTGAACAAAGTGCATTTCAGTTGAAAATAAATATATAAACATACCGGTGCTCCTTCAGCAGCCGGCACGAGGCCATCGTTGTTCGACATGTTGTTGTGTGTACGTGTACTTAACGAATTAAATACACGTTTTTTTTTACACAACTTTTTTTTGGTTGCCTAGATTTTGATGAACTGAAAACAGCGTGACCGTTTTTTCTTCTACTTTTTGGTATATTTTGCGGAAACAATTTGAAAGTCAGCAAATTCACCAGCTGTCTTTTGTGTAAATTACTGTGGATACTCTGTTTTCTACTTCTCAATTTTGTTGTTCACTGATTTCCTTTAAAATTGTGTGGACACACTTAGCGAATCCTGAAAAACATGCCCTTACTAATTGTTATTGCAAGCAATAGAAGCAGCAGTTTTATTGGTTTATTGAAATAGAGGAGTTCTAAACGGCATCGCATTTTGTGTCAAAACGGAAAAGTGAAAGAAAAATGTCATATAAAATAACAGATTAGTGTATCAGTATCATGAACAATAGGCCTGCAACAGTCATTGAGAGAGCAGTTAGCATTTAACATAAACTGTTAAAATTTTATTTGCAGACAATCGTGCTCAAAGTTGCTTCAGAACTATCGATAGATATCAGCTGCTCGAATTAAAATGTATACCAAAAACGGCATGAATCATGCAACGAAGTACCTTCTGAGTATGACTTCCGTTTTTGCAGCTATGCATGAATAAATATCGATGGATTGAAATTTATATTTATTTAGCTTATCTAACTACAGATATTTTGTTTAAATATCTGATTTTTTGTCTGAGTTTTAGAAGGATTTTAGAATACGGGCAAACAAGTAAATACATTGTCAAATTATAAAAATGTTTGTCAACGAATCTTTCGCAACACTCTATGTCTGAATGATACGAAACCGCGTCAGTGTTGTTCTATGTGTTTTTTTTTTTAGCAAACTGACGTGTTTGTTGTGTAAACACTCTTTTCGTTCGTGAATTAGCATTTGGTTGCACGTTTCTCCTGGTAAGTTGCAGAAAAGAACTAAAAAGAAATAATAGAAAGTGAAAGCGTTGCATTGCTTGTGTTCTCATGATGTAATTAAAGCGTCTGGACATCATTATTATTTGTGTTCACAACCTGATGGACAAATATAATGCGTGAACCACTCGCCACTTGTTACTTTGTCGTACCTAACCTCAAGGCACATGAGACAAAGTCGGGCAATAAAAATGTGACGCTTTCTACTGAAAATTGGACCTGATACCAATAATACTGATTGAAACACATATTGCCCTTGCAGCAACACTCCGAAAATGCAAATCTTCGTGAAAACTCTCACTGGCAAGACCATCACCTTGGAGGTCGAGCCCTCTGACACCATCGAGAATGTCAAGGCTAAGATCCAGGACAAAGAGGGAATCCCACCAGATCAGCAGCGTTTGATCTTCGCCGGCAAGCAGTTGGAGGATGGTCGCACTCTGTCCGACTACAACATCCAGAAGGAGTCCACTTTGCATTTGGTGCTCCGTCTGCGTGGTGGTATCATTGAGCCCTCGCTGCGAATTCTCGCCCAGAAGTACAACTGCGACAAGATGATTTGCCGCAAGTGCTACGCTCGTCTGCACCCTCGTGCCACCAACTGCCGCAAGAAGAAGTGCGGTCACACCAACAACTTGCGCCCCAAGAAGAAGTTGAAGTAGACGCTGCTTTTTACTGGCTGGTGCATCGACCGAGTTGCTGTGCGCTTTCATGAAAACTCTATTTAGTAAATATAAATTTGTAATACAATCAAACTGATTAATAGCGAAATGTATTTACTTGCTGTAAGGCGCACAGTACATGTCCATGTGTGTTTTGTTGTGGTCTCCACATACCGGGAGACTTGGGGTCATGTAGTCTCCAATAAGCGGGTCTCACAGCTCTCGTCAGTCTGGGAATACTTGATTTACAGAATTGTCTGTTAATGGTCTTTGGAATTATACGCAATTTACTGGGCTCACCTTGGAACGAGTTGACAAAAAGTTTTTTAGGCGTGACCTGAAGTTACTAAATACATGTCTAAATGTATTTAAATGTGTTATTACCTGCAATATGTAGGTCTGCAAGATGCAAATCTTAAGAAACACCATAAAAGCATAAAAAGTCTCCTTTTTTGTTGAAGTTTTGTTCATACTGTATCATGGCTTTTTGTATGCCTTGATAATTTCTGATTGTGTTTTTTTTTTCGTTTTCAAAATATTTCATGGCGTGTTTTCATACGTGTTTTCATATTGTTTTATATTATTAAAATACCTTTCTGAATATTTTAAGTTTCTAAAATGTGTTAAGAGTAATTATAATTTGTGACCAATATGGACGTTCCAATTTCTGAGCGTTCACTGTCAGCCGGAATGTGTGGTGGAGATATAAAAACCTTTATATTATTGCCACATATTAAAATTTTCTTTAGTTTTTGGCAATTAAAGTTAAAGTGCTCAAAATCAACAATCGAGCTAAAGCTTTTCGCCTTGCCAAAAACAAACATAAAATGTAAATTTGTAGTGTTCATTGCATATTTTATAAAGTACCACAACATTAAAATTTAACAATTTTGTATTCTGTAGTTGCTGAAAATGTTGTACAAGCGCATCTCAATTTAAGGCGCAAATTAAGGTTAACATTAATTAAAAACAAGTAAGCATGTTGCAACAATACGCTCGACTGCAGGACTACTCTGTATGTTGAATAGATTTAATTTGATACACGAAAATGTATAAAAATGTGGAGTTGAATTTGAAATGCTAACTAATTTGCATATTTTAATTTGTTTGGATATATTTATTATAATATATCATTCGGCGCACTAGTTATGTGCGTCCTCGTCTATCCTTCATTTGCAGGGTATACAAAATGAGTTGTTTAAGGTATGGCAGCTGCGACGAGGCAGAGAAAGTTGGAGCACAAAGGTGTATTTCATTATAGTCCGCAAAAGCTGGCAAAAAATTGAGCAGGGTGTGGTGAAGCAGACGCGAAGGGGCAGTTTCCATGAAAGGCGCGCAAGGCGATAAAGCGCTCATAGGCGTGGCAAATGAAAAAGTGAGCAGCGGGTCATCAGCCAACGGATACGTACAGTGAAACATTAAAGTAAAGGTACGCTCAAAAATACAAAATAAATAAAGTATTCAGATAATCAATGGGTTTTGGCACAAAGTATGTGTCATTGGGCCACTGTGCGTGTATTTTCGGCGCGCTCGGGTCTCATACAATATACATTAATAGGTGTTTCCGCAGTGTTCGACAAAAACAACGCGAAGTGAAATATTTTAAAAATTAACGTGGTACATGTTTGTTTCTGGCAGCCTCTGAGTTTCGCTGCTGCAAAGCTACCCCTTTTGGAGGGAAGAGTTTTTCGAAGAGCTTGAAAAGGCACTTTCAAGCATCCAAATTTTTGGGTGGCTTTTTGACGCGATTTTCGCAACTTTTTAATTCCTACAGCGAACAAATAGTCGTCCGCTTGTCTTTTGTGTTTGTTTTTGCGCTTTTTAAGCTTTGAACGTAGTTTACATAACAGATGTGACCAGAATAATTAACAATGCTCGTTACCAAGTGACCCAAGTATTATGAGTCCCAAGAGCAGGACGCGAGTACCACAAAGTTCCATTTGGACTCTGCTGACTGTCCACATTCGGATGCTTTTCTTGGCGCTAACTTTGTGGGCGGCTCAAACGTATTAATATTGCAGAGCGTGCGCCGCTGGTCAGCTTCCCACCCTTGTCCTCGCCCATCGAAGGAGTTACCTTCACTGCTAATTTCAAATTCATATGCGACTCCTAGCTGGAGCAGGAAAAAGTGCGTTAGTTATGGCCGTTTGACATTTGCAACAAAGTCGGCAAGTCGTTCTATTTCATCTGCAGTGGCGAACAGTGCTGCTACTAGGTTTTAACGCATTACCACACCTAAAACAAATTTGATACATTACTGGCCAAAGAGGAAGTGGCTAATCAAAGTTTGGAGCAGCTTTGAGTACTAAAAGACAATCCAGCCCACAATGTCTATCTGATATACGGACTTAAAAGTGCCTTTTCAAAATTTTGAGCTCCCATAACTCTGTCAAAACTGATCTGATTTTCAATCCCGATGCAGGTTTGATCATAGTTTGACCATTTAAATTTTCGAATTTGTCGTTTTTATTAAAAACAAAAAACAAACCATTCAAACAGTCTATAGACGTGCCCTTCCAAAATTTCAAACATAACAACAATATGGAACCCATTTTGATACTTGAGGCCATTTTGGTCATGGTTCTCTAGAATCTACAACCATATTCAATCAGAAAGAAAAATAACGGCTTTTTAATTTTTTGAATATTCTGTCAAATATCCTGGTAAATGTACAGTTATCTTTTTTTCAAGTGTACAAGCATACGTGTGCGTCAGTTAGAAGAAATCGACAAGAAAATGGACACAAAAATGGGGGCGTTAGCTCAGTTGCCACAAAAAAGAACCTGACAAAGATAAGACGCAGAGCCAAACGTTTATAAATTGGTCGCTAGTGTGAGTACACATGGGTAATAATAGGACGGGAGACGAGACGCTGGGCGGTTGCAGGCGGCAATCGGCGTTGCCGCCAATTTAGATGTCAGGAATTTAGGCAGCGCATAAGAAATTCGTATAAATATTTTCAAAGGAGCACCAGGCGGCCACAAAGCAGCTCCCGCAACACGCAGCTCAGGGCTTCTATTGGATACAAATGTATATTGTAAGGCAGCGCGTGCAATTTAATATGCATAAATCGATACTTTCTCTGCGTACTGTGGGGCTCGGCCCCTTTACATTTACATTCCAAACCCGCACACCCCACTCCTCATCCCATCTACAGAACCGCGCATTGGCGTGCTTCAGACTTATTGTGCTGTTTGTATTCTATTTTGAGCTCAAAATTGTTATTTGTTTTTCCATACAAGTACATGTGTATGTTGTATGCGTCTATGTTCATACAATACACACCTACACACATATGGGGTTCGACTCTAGCTCGCCATCATATCCTTTCCAGACACATGCGTATGTTAGTGTGTGCGAGCATTCCGCTACCCTATCGGACTTTCCCAACTGTCAGGAAATGCTGTACCGATAGTAACCCCAACTCTCAAAATTACTTGGGATATATCAGATTTTGTATACGATATTACACAGAGACTTTGAGTACATGAGTCGAATAATTTTGTATGATAGAAAAAAACAGAATTAGAAAAAAAATGAAAATGAGGTATTTCTTTGCAAGTTATAACTTTGAAAATATCCGATATATGGTCAAATCCGACTTCCATTTGTATAGCAGCTATAAGATATTGTAGTCCGATCTTGCCGGCTTCAACCAATGTGCTGTCCTTTTAAATAATAAGTCTCTGTGCAAATTTTCATCACGATAGTTTTGAAAACATGGGACTTATTGCTAAAACCGACTTCCAGTTGTATGGCAGCTATAAGATATAGTGGTCCGATCCGGCCGGATCCGACCAATGTGATGTCCCTTTGAATATTAAATCTCTGTGCAAACTTTCAACGCGATAGCTCAAGATTTTCTTCGAAAAGAGTATAAAAATGTATTTCTAATGAATTATTCAAATTTATTAAAATACATATTACTTTTAAATACCCTTCAAAAAATATGTAACGGAGAACCAAGTCGACTTCTAAGTTGAGTACTTTGTATCAAGTCCGATAGGGTATCTATGAGTCGAATACAATTACGTGTGTGTATGTATGCGTTCTTTCGGCTTTGCATATCTAGAAGTTATGTTTTGTCATACAGTTAACATTTTCCGCAGATAAGCACTTCTGGCACATGGCTCTTTGTTGTGTTGCAAATAATTTGAAAAGCCATTTTATTCAATTTCAATCGTACTTGCGAGCATTAACTGGCGGCTGGCGACTGGAGGCTGGAGAGATGCGGTATCTGTTTTGTGGGGAACTTAAACTAGCAAGTGAATGAGCATTCACAATAAGTTCATGCTAAGCGGAAGTACTTAAAGTAGACCGTCAGGCGAAGGGATAAACGCACAGACAGTCAGCCCGTTAGACGACATATTGATTTGCATGATAAATACTTAATAAAAATCCACTTAAGTACCGGGGCTTAAGTACGCCGTTTCGACTATTCGTTGAGCCCATTCTAATGAGATTTGGGACCAACTTTTCAGCCGTCTCGTCGCCCGCTCGACGACAATCGAAATTGTAATCTGCCAATTTCAGCTGACAATACTTAGATGTCAGCACTAAAATTCGAGCTGAGCTTAAAGTTTTGCACCTCCTGCTTATTAACAAACTCTGCTCGAAATGTGAGAAACAGATTATAATCGTAGCACACACAAATTCACATAACTGCAATTTGTTTTTGGTGCGCCAACCAACAGCGCAAATTCAGCAAGAAAGGAACCGGCCAGGTCTCACCACTACATCTTATAGCTGCCATTACAACTGGAAGTCGGTTTTGGCCATATATCCGATATTTTAAAAGCTACCGCCTTCAATATACACTTGAACATCCTTATAACTCATCAATGTTAAAAATGGCAAAACGATTGAGTCATAAATAGCGAAGATATGCGTCATTAAATATTTTGAAAAAACAGGTGTATACGGAAAAAAGTGAAAAAATCTAAATTTTTCTAATTGAATTGAAATTGAAAACTTAAATGTAGAATAAATATAGATGAAAAACCATGAACAAATTGGTGTCGAGCTTAAAAATCGTTTCAGTCTTGAGTTTGAGTTTTAGTGAGTTTTAGCTTTTGAATTTGCATACTCGTGTTTCAATTGAACAAAACAAAGTAGAAATAACAGAAAAAATAAATGATTCAAAAATTGTAAGAAAATTGGCCTTGTCTTTTATTGCGTTCGCCAATGTTGCATCACTTGCAACAGCAATCCAGCCACTTTGCTTGACAAGATGCATGCGCATCTTTTTTTTCGTCGATTTCGGGCACTTACCGCAAATTTGAATCATTAACAATGCAAACGACTTATTGGGCGGTTGCTTCTGCCGAGCTTGTTGCAGACACTGCTGCTTCTCGGCACTTGGAAGAGATTTTGTGCTGTCGTGGCAAATGCTATGGCATATATATATATGTATGTATGTAAAGGAACACAGAAAGCTGAGGGTATGTGCCGAGTTAGGCAAACTTTTGGTGTTTTTTGAAAAATATTGACACGCAAAGTTTGTGCAATCACCAAACAAATTACTTCATCAATTTTACAAAACAACAAAAACGTAAGATCTTTTAAAAAGTTTTATACCAAGCGAGCGTAGTCCCCGCAGTCACGAAAAGTGCGCAAGTATGCGACGGTTTACGCCCACGCCCACGTCCACGCCCACGCCCCGGACACAGGCAGCAATTGGTCCAAAAGGCGGCTGGGCCATTGTTGCTTGACACACGCACCAGGATCCAAAGTTCTGCGGGCAGGCTTACCGCTCGACTCGCAGTTGGGGCTGGGCTAGAGCAGAACAAAAGCCAGCTGTACAAAAGTTTGCAACAAATTGCTTATGTTCTGACATATACCCATACACACACACACACACACGCCCAGAAGATTCGTAGGCACTCCAAGTCCAGACATGCGCTGGAACTTGTTAATTTTGACCAGCTGTCCCAGCAGTAAACCAACTATGGCGACTTCGACTGTGGACAAGGGCCAGTGTTGTCAAAACAGCTTTTTTCCCGTCACGTTCGACTTTTTATGAAAATCAACTGCAGAGGGGGAGTTCTGTCTTTTTAAAAATGTATTTTTCTTTTTCCGCATATTTTTTGCAGGCAGAAAGTCATATTATTTGTTACAACATATGTACATATTAGTGACATTTAAATTGACATTTATTTGATGAATTGGGAAAATAATGCTGATACAAAAGTTATAGAAATATTTTTTGATTTGGATATTTTCATGAGACTGATGTTTTCTACCTATAAAGACTCATTTTATTTTATGTTATAGTGATTCTTACATCTTTATAATTACACTAAGTTCTTTGTGTTATTAATGTGACCACCAGCCTTTTTTAAAAATCAGCTATTTTTGCTTGTTTTCATCTCAATCGCTGGTAACACTGACAAGGCCAACTGGGACGACGAAGTTGTTGGTCGGTCGAACGGTTGGCTGCTCGTTTGCCTGTCCTACAAATGGGCCAGGGAAATTCCTCCGCTCCCTCCACAGGCTGCAGCCATGTTGCGAAGGATGCTGCTTGGAACTTTAAATTGGCGCTTGCAAGAAAAAATGCTACTTTTGCATAAATAAAATGCCACAGATAGATAGATTGGCTGCCAGACGACCTGCTACAGCACTTGACTAAAAGCGTTTGGCTTGCCGGACAACAAATTACGAATGGGCGAGTAGCACTTGATTTTAGATTACGAGTGCTCTGTAGCGATCTTCTGCCTGACTGCTCAAGACATGCCTTTTGCCCCACAGTGCTTGGTAAACCGAATCGGCGCAGGCCAAACCAGGACAACCAAAGCCGAGCGTTTGTCTAACCGTTGACATTGCATTGCTGCACTCAATTCAGCAGCATTTGCTTGTACAATGTTTAGTCATTTCCATTACACTTGCATGTAATATACATTAGGGCGGAGTGAAACTGGCCATAACAATTTTTGTTTGCATCTCCTTTATTGTTAAATGATGAGCGCATTGAAAAGCGATATTTGTGCAAAAAATCAAAGCTCTATGACTTTATCTATATTATATACATATATATTATACCCAAAAAAATTCGTGTTTTATCGAGCTGAAAATAAATAAAAAATGCTCAAAAGAAAGATAGTTGTGATAGCTCTAAAAGCTTAAGAATAATTGGGATTATTTTCATAAAGCTTTGATACTAACCAAAAACTTATTTTGATTTTACCACTTTTCGAAACCAAATCTTTTTTTTCAACACAAATCATATTCAGGAAATTTAATGAAAATTTTGCTTTTGCGTATTTTATATAATTAATATTAAGCTAAACTTTAAGATAATTTTGTACATAATAATATTGGGTAAAATACTTACTTTTTAGAGGTCTTCTGTCTTCTGCGCCACCTGAAGCAAGCTGAAATTTTGCATTAATACACTTTATGCTATGGGTCGTCGGTTAATAACAAAGGAAAAGCCAACCTAAAAATTTCGCATCACCCTAATATACATACATACATATGTACATATATCGAGTACTGGCATACTTAAGTAAGTATAATATGGTATTGGTATGGCGTCTGTGGATGAATTTCAATTGCTCCGGCAAAGTCTCAAGCAAAGCTCTCAACGGGGCCTCCTTTTGCGGCCATTAAAAGTGCATACCGAATTTTCGTTTCGTTTTACTTCGTTTACTCCGTTCTCGATTCTCTGGGTCTAAGCAAATTTGGGTCCTTAAATAAAATAACGCAAAAGCGAAACGGAAGCAGGCACAAGGCACAACCCCTGCTTCAGCTGCCAGGCCAAGTGCCGCCCCTTGAAAATCGCTTAGCCTTTCGGCGAATGAAAAGTTCATTTACTATTTTGTTTTCGGTTGCTCTCAGCCTGCTCAGCCTGGTGGGCACTTTTGACAGTACATTTTGTAAGTTGTAACATGCCTTGCATGTTCAATAGTGTAACGAGTCGACTGAAGTGTATAAACATGCGATACACAGATCTATACTTGTGTGTGTGTGCGTGTTTGTCGATGTGTTGCTGTGGTGTGTATGCAGAATTCGATTTTCCCTAGTAGACAACACTTATTTGCAAATTACTTGTGTTCGACCCGTACAACACTTCGTATGCGTGACATTTACTCGTACTCGCATTTACAAACGAGTATATTCCATATTGTGTGCACGTCTTGTCATTTATTTCGTGATTTTTGATCCAAATATCCATGTTCGATGTCCTTGCTGATGATAACAACCGACTTGTCGGTGTCAACTGCTACCCGAAAGGTATCTGCTCATTGATTTTGCCACTTTATTTTTTGCTGAACTTTGACACTATCGGCTCCCAAGTCAGCGCGAACAAGAGCGGCCAATGGCAAATGCCCCATACCGTGTGGGGTGATGTATTATTCATGAAATTTTGCGCGGAAGTGCAGAATGTTGCACCTGCCCTCCGACAACCGAATGGAGAAGTTGTTAAGCCGAGGCCGAATGGTTTTGGATCTGGGTGCACAATATGCAGCTTCAACTGATATATTAAAACGAGTATATCAATCTGGCTTTGAAAACTACAAGTCATTCCCTTGCGCCAGCTTTATGCTTCACTGTCCAAAACACATAGAAAACTCTCGATTGCCTCGAACAATGTTAGGCAACGGCACTGCTGGGCTGTGAGCAGCTGGAAACTTTAGCAATTCTATGCATTTCTGATTAATGTCCACAGCCAAAATGCAAACATTTGCGCAAAGTTTCATTTAACGCAAATATGTCAACTCCAGGGAGTCTCCCAAGCGAGTTACATTCCCAGTTGCATCCCCATATCCTTGTTTCCACACAATAGCAGCTCGATCGTCGTATGTGTTAGCTGATTTCTTTGTCTTGAACATATGCTCAGCTTCCTGCTATCACACTTGCCAATAAGCAATTGTGTGCACCGAACTTTTGAACAGTTTGAGTAGTGTGTCAATTTGAACGTAAGATTAGGTGGTTGAACGCCGACTCCCAAGGGGTATTTAAATAAATTATTATCACCCAACTTTTGGCTATAAATTTTACCGTCATTTTTTAATAACAATCGACTAAAAGATAAAAATGGCAATTACATTTTTTAGTATATAAAAATTGGTCCATCATCTGTTACGAGCTACAAAATCTAAAAAAAATTTTCTGATAATAGGCAGAGAGGACTCTGAATTGAATAACCGAACAAAATATGATGTAATTAGTACACAGAACTCGAAAAGATTTAGATTTATTGTTTTGTGGGATTGTTTTCATTATCTGACCTTCAATGCTGTCATAAATACTGTAATTGCATCAACATATTGATTGTAATTAAACACAACACAACATGGTTGCGCCAGTTTAAAAGGATTCCAAACACTTGACACAATTTCATATTTTTGATGGCAGAAGTGAAAGAATAGAGCATGCACCGCTTAGGTCAAAAGTTGAACTTTTTGCCTAATCTCATTTGCGTCTAATTTTATGTTTAATTTAACAAACATTTACGCCAGCTCGATGCGGCTAGATACAGTCTTGGTATTTCGGTGGCTCTTCCTCTAATAGTTTCAATTAGCAAATTTAATGAGTGTGGCTATATTGGGCGTAAAGGACAAAGTTTCTAGCTGCGTTTTTTTATTGAAACACCGAGGACGAGACAGGCACTGAGTCTAGCCGTGAATTTTTACACAATAAATATTGGTTAAAAGTTTGGTGAGCGTGTGCTCTTTAGTAAGCTAAATTTTCAAAAGTTGAACAGATTTGCTGGGCTGATGAAAATGCTGCCACCTACGGCTACTCGAACTTTGCATGCAGGTCAAACGTAGAGTTTGGCCAGACGAATAATCGCAGAGTTTTAAACAAATAACTTGCAATGATATTTTCACTACAAAATTTAGAAAGGAAGATATTTATAGATGAAGTCAGTTTAGTTAAAGTTAAGGAAGTGCATTTTGGGAACTTTACCGGTAAATATTTAAATTTTTAAACAGATAAAACAGGGGGATACAGAAAATCAAATTAAAAGTTACATGAACTAAAATATAATGATTATAAAAAAGATATACGTATGCGTATTATCTCGTTAATGCGCATAATTATTATCCGAAATATCAAAATGGTCGGAATAGGCAATTGTTCATATCAAGGTGTTACTGCCTAAGGATATGGAATGAATGTGTCCTCTTTACGTGCTCAATCTAAGGCAGACGCCTTTTCACTCCTCCTGCAGCTGTGGCTAAAGAAACCATGTGTGCCCCCCTTCGAGGCATTGCATCCTTTGTGGCAATGGCGAATGAAATATCTATGTGAATAAATTGTTGCAAAAACTTGTCAAATTTCCGCCAACAAAAAGTTGGTTTAGTTGTTGTGGCGGGCGTAGAAAATTATAAAACTAATTTGGAGCAATGTCACTTTCTTGCCAACAGCAGCCAGCAAAGAGCAGAAAAAACTTTTCAATCACCACGCAACAGCAATTTCCGGATAGTGTCTGAACCAAGTTGGCATCTAGAGATCTGCGACAGCTTTTGCCTGGCATCTACCTAAAAGGTGGACAACAGTTTGGATGAACGAGCGCGTAAAAACGCATTTAATGTGTTTTTGATGACATGTCAAGATGCCCAGCTAGACTCATGACCCACATATACCTCTACACTAAAAAAAACCCATACCATACCATTTACCGGCCATGATTTGGCCATGTCCGTCTGTCTGTCTGTATGTATGGGATATACTCCCTCAGTTTTTGAGCTATGTTTTCAAAGCTATCGCGATGAAACTTTGCACATATACCTATTGTTCAAACATACATCACATTGATCAGAGCCGGCCGGATCGGACCACTATATCTTATAGCTGCCATACAACAGGAAAAAAATGTAATATTGCAATAGAAAATTTAAATTCCTATGATATCAATTATTACAGCTAATGAAAGTGCTGTGGCAGAGTGAAAATTGTCTAAAGGTTCGAAAATAGTAATATCTTCGGCACTCCTTTCTCACTTGTTTTAGACTCAAAAATGAACATCCCCAGAATCGATTTTCTCATGGATTTTTCTACTAAATACCCGCTTAAAATCGATTAAAAATAAAATTTCGCGATTCTATTTTTCGGAAATAGTAAAAAGCATATAAAAATTGCAAAATTGTACAAAAGTTTAATGTATAATAAATTTAGAGGAGAAAACATGAATTAATTGGTCTCGAGCTTGAAAATCTGTTGAGTTTTGGCAAAGATATGTGAGTTTAAAGTTTTCGAAGAATATTTCTGGGGTACCAAAATCACATTTAGAATCTATCCACAGACTCGAAAAGAGTATAAAATCTTCGGCATGCCGAAGATAATCCTTCACACTTGTTTTCAGATAACATATCCTAAAAAACAGATTTTCTTTTTCTAAAAGCTGGGGTTTTACTTACTTATCTATTTTTATACCCTGAACCCATTAAAAATGGGTAAAAAGGGTATTATGGTTTTGTGCAAAAGTATGTAACAGGCATAAGGAAGCATCTCCGACCATATAAAGTATATATATTCTTGATCAGTATCAACAGTCGAGTCGATTTAGCCATGTCCGTCTGTCTGTCTGTCCGTCCGTCCGTCCGTCCGTCCGTCCGTCCGTCCGTCCGTCCGTCCGTCCGTCTGTCTGTATGAACACGCGGATATCAGAGACTACAAGAGCTAGAGACTTCATATTTGGAATATAAGTTCTCGTAATGCCGGGACAGATCAAGTTTATTAAAATTTATCGATAACTCGTCCCGTTCAAAAGTTATCGATAAATTTCGATTTCAGACCAGCGTTTTTGGGCTATAACTTACAAGTTATAAGAGCTAGAGGCCCCTAATTTGGCATGTATAATCTCGAATAGCATACACATGTAACAAATTTTTCACTTTTTGGATACCACCCCCAATCCCCCCAAAAATTCAAAAAACTCATTTTTGAAGGTATGACCTTGCAATTTGGTTTGGTCACACATTTTATAGCCAATGTTATGTCCTACAAATTTTAAAAAGATCGGACAATAAACACAGAAGTTATTTAAGATTTTACTTTCCATTGTGTGGGACTCAGTGAAAAAGCAAGATAACTGCTTAAACCGCAGGCACTGCTTGCAGTATGTGTGTGCTTGTATGTATGCACACTATTAGGCAAGTATGAATGGATGTCAGAACTGGGTTCAGGGTATCTCCTAGTCGGGCAGTCCCGACTAGAGCACTCTTACTTGTTGTGGGTAGATTTTTCTATAATGTTTAACAAAATTTATATTTCAGAGTATTTTCCGCTGAAAAGCAGTAATAACTTTATATTCAATGATATATTCGTAAATTTTTCTATTAAATCCCAAAGTATTTTTCTTATGAAAAATATATATATATCTCAAAGTAAGAAAATATTTCTGGCAGTTAGAAAATAAAACTTTAAACTATTTGTGATTTAAAAATAATTTATTTAAATAAATTTAAATTTTCTTAAGTGTAGGAATTTGTATTTTTTTTTGAGTGTACGGCCCGCATCTGCACCACTAATGACGGGGGAGTGCCACGGTGCAAGTGGTTGCGGTGCCAGGACAACAGCCGGACTAAAGATAGCTTGAAAGCAGCAGTTGTTTTTTACAGTTCAAAAGTGTGGTTTTTTTTGCATTTTGTTGTGAACAACTGCCAATAGCTTCCTTACTGTTAACAATGCTTGTTTTTTTGCGCACAACAATGGGCTCCAGACCAACATATCCAGCGCGGAAGTGCGTGCATAACATGTCATAGCACTTACGAGTGTGGTTTATGGTCCTGTGCCGCCCATGTGGATGCCGCAGTTTCCTTGCTTCATCGAGGTGACGCAACTACAAGCACTGGCCAGGGCTTGGGATCGAAAAAGACGAGCATAATACTAGACTGACTGGCTGCGAAAATGTGAAAAATTCAAATCTCGAAAGGTCTTTTAAGTGCAGATTGGCTACGTGGCCTGAAATTTTAATGAGCGCCTCATGCGCTCATCCGCTCATCCGTTACGGAGAGGCATTGCTCTTGCCGAGCACTTAGGCCCATGCACGTACTTGCGCCCAAATCCATATGTGTGTGCATGTTGTTGGCCTGTTGTGGGTGTCGTTGAGAGAATTCGCTAGAATGCTAAATAGGTATGCTTTCATTTTTGACACTTTACGCAGCAGGACGCACACGCACAGTGTCGCCATGTTGCATGGCTTTAATATCTACACAGAGAAAAGAAACACAGATCAATATAAGCTGGATATTTCCTTGTCACTTGTCAAATATCGGGCAATTCGAATTTTGTCGTATCAAAATATAGAAGGAGCTAAGCACGTGTCATTGATATAAGCAATATAAATTTGAAATGAGTTGCTAATGAATGATTTTCATGACATATTTTCTCTGTGTAATTGTATCTTTATATGTGACTATGTGGTAGTAAGTGATTTGTAACTTATGTCAATCCAAAAGCAAGTATTCTGAGAACTTTGCCCGAGGAGGAAAGCATAGAAACTAAACGAAAAATTCGAAAGAACTACTATAAGATTTAAGAGGAGCCACCTGTGTTTCGCTAACAAGCTCGATTAGGGAAAAGTTGTGCTTTATCTTTACGCTTAAAGGCAATGTGCAGCTAAAGTCGGGCAGGCGAACGGGAGTTGTCTTGACTGTGAAGGTTGATTGCCAAAAAACTAAAGCAAAGTTTTGTCAACCGGAAATTAATTGTCCTGACCACAATTTCCAATGTCATTAAAGACAAGTCAGCAAACTTCAAAGCCGCAGAAGCAGAAGCAAAAGCAGAACACGAAAAACCCTAACAAAAGAAATAACTAAAACAAAAGCACACAAGAAAGAAGCAACCGAAGAGCACAAGGATTATAAGTTTTAGCTTTCAAAGCAACAACAACAATGGGCAATAGTCAAGCAACCAAAATTTGAACAAGTAGATAAGCGGCGAGAGAACTTTCGGGTGGCTGACAGCCGACTAGAAGATGTCATCGTCAACGGCGGCAACAAAATGTGCAGCTTAGTATATTAACTCAAAAATGCACAAGAGCTAAACATAAAGTAGCCAGCCGGCCATCTGAGTAGATCAGGCTACGACGCAGCAAGTTGGGATTGATGGGGCTGATGCCACGCCAGCAGCAACAAGATAAGTAGAAGAGACTGAAACATGTAAATGACTGCACACTCCTTACAAAGCATCTAAGGGGCGGCTGTAGACGAGGCGCTGTAGAACAAAAGGTATTTGGAAGGACAATGTGACAGAGTAACGACCACGACCACGACTATGACTATGACGATGACGATGACGATGAAAGCGACAGTCGGGACAGCGCTGGCAACGCTGCAAACATGCCGTGCTGGCATTTACACAGCCGAGTAATAAAACCCAAAAGCTATGCAAACATTATTCTGCTCGGTTCGGTCCCAGAGCTATCATGTCCAGTTGGGACCAGCCCGATGCGGGTGCGATGGTTATGAAGAGTTTATAAGACTACCACGTGGAGTCGTTGACCGCTGCTGGCTTTGAGTCGGGAACGATGTCTAGTTAAGTGCATCGGATGGCTTTTAATGCCAATGACTTCACCGCATTAGAGGCGCTGTGCACAATTGGTTCAAGTTACATACATATTTATTTTAAAGTTCCAAAGACACTTTTCCCAGCCGCATAGTCGAGTACCGCAATGCAAAGTCTGTCAGGTTGCCAGTACAAAAATGACGCAGTTGCTTCCTTAGACCCAACAAGTATGCATATTGTAGCGAAATTTGTGTTGAACATTTGTGCAATGCATTGTGAAAAATCCTTGGAAACCTGCGTCGAGTTGCTTGTGCCAAAAATCAAATGGAAAAGTGATTTTATAAGAGAGCAGTTGATTTCCCCCTCATTGGCCTATAAACTGGTAGCAGGATGCCAAACAGTGTGCGGGTCGAAAAGGATTCCCAGACTTCGTCGCCCGCCTGTTTCTTCTTTCGACTGGTTTGGCAGCAATCATGCAATTTTAGCTCCAATTGAATTGAAACAATATTTTTCTTTTCCGTTTCCGCTCTGGCGCTTGCAATATTTTTTAGAGCTCGTCGGTTGCAATATGTATCCTTTTTCGCTATCTACTGTGAAAGGATGCCAGACGACCCAACGGCAGGTTAAGATCGCATTCTCTCTGTCTCTCTCATGTACCCACAATCTTTAGTTATGCACTTGCATGGATTACGATGTCCTTCATCCTTCAACTGTGAACAGTGCACAGACAAAAGGGAGACAACAAATAAGGCAACGATACGAGCACCGAAATGAACATTTTATTAAATGTGAAAATAAAGCAGGTTTAATATATATTCCATGGTTTTTGACTTTTTCACTGTGTCTTCTGCTCAATCTTTGTCTCCCACAACCATGTACGGTAAATAAAACTGATGCTGAGTAGAGTTTAGTAGAACGAAAAAGCACAAAGATGAAATAATCGTATACATTGACGTAGTCTGCGTTCCAATTGCCCCAATTCATTGCAAACAAAGCCCACGGAGCGACCGCTTGACCGACTTATTTGCCCGCCCGAGTGGCCAACTTGTGCACTATGTCCAAGGTCTTTAACCATGTCTATGGGCACTCTGGCAAACTGTATTAAGCCAGAGGGAAGCATGTTTTTGTTCTTCGACGTTGGCCATGGGCTTTATCTTGTCTGCCTTTAACTAACAGCACAGAGCCTGCCGTTGGCAAGCAGAGAACTTGTGATTTGGAAAATTAAATTTAGCGGTGAGCGCACTGTCTTGTAATGAAATTATGTACTTTCAATCGGCTTTTAGATTGTAGCGTAACGAAATTAAGCCAATGTTACTCACGGCTGTTTCAACTACCAAATTGCTGTAATTAGGTGAATAACTTTGACACCCACTTGCAAACGCGTTCTGGCAATCGGCCATCTTAACGTTGTTAGGTGGCCAATAATCGTTCAACTGTCCAAAAAATACTATTGCCGAAGGAAACACGAATTTTGAAGCGCGCCAGATACAAATAGGAACAAATAGATGCAATAGACTGTGAATGCACTGATAACTTGCCCACTTTATAATGGCGGACGGAACTGACTCAACTGTGGTCACTTCACTATGTCATACGACAATTTCTAACTGTACAGTATACAGTACAAATATATGCAGTATGCAGTATGCAGTATACAAATAGTTAAAATTTAAAATCTGAGTGGTTTGTAGATCTAACAAACTTGGTACAAAAAAGTTTTTAATTCAAGCCCTTTAGGACTAACAGAAAGAAAGAAATTGCTGTGCTATTATTAAACATTTAATTTTATCGGAAATAGGAGCTCTTTATTGGCCAAATTTCTTGCGCAAACAAACAGTGTATCCAATCCCAAACACACTTATACATACGTACATATGTGGAGGTCCAAGAGTCTGTCAGTATTCGCGTGCCTGCGTTAAAATACATAACAATATACGTGTGTTTATCGCCTGTCATAATGCGGAGATGAAAAAATTCCATCATTTGTATAAGCCGTGATACCCTGACCTCAGTCGTCATCAGCTATCCATCAATAAGCATATCACGTTTTTGTTATAAATTTATTTTATATATTTTCGCCAAGCCAAAAAACTTGCCATGGCCGTATCGCACGGCTGCTTCAATTTAATGCGTCCGCTGCTCAGGTATGCATAGGTATATATATATATATATATGTGTATCAGGGCCAAAGTCATTGATAGGGCAAGTGAGAAGTAAGCAGACAATTTCGTATACATAGTCACTTTTTCTTGGTGAGATTTTTCATTAAAGCCCTGATGCGGCGAATTAACGCCGCAGAACACAAACTGTCACAATGTCGACATACTTGCGCATAAAGAAAAATGTAATATTGTAAAGTTTCGCAAGTCTGAAAGTCAAGGGGAAAGTTTAAAATTGAATTAGCTTGATTGCTTTCATTCATCTTGCAACTGGTGGCTTGGGCGCGCGTATGTGAGTATTTCATCGTTGCCTTAGGAATGAAGTGAGATTCACTGAGTTTTCATAAAAATAAAACCAAATAATTTGCGAGCACATGGTGTGCGCTATTTGTATTAGCTTTCGAGCGAGAGCTGACGAAAAAGCTGCAGCACTCAAACTGCAATTATGGATTTTGAAGTAGACTTGCGAAACTTGAGCTCCAGTTGCCTCGGCAATAAGTAAAGCGTAAGCCGAGGATGCATAAAATGCCGCTCAACCAGCATATACAACCATCTATACACTCTTCCGCACACGTCCACACTTTGACGCTCTTTCACAGCTGCAGAGCGCAGCACAAAGTGTTATCCAAACCAGCACGCATGCTGTAGTCGTACATGCTCGACTAGAAGTTACTGTACTCAGGGCTGATGTGCCGTTAAATACAGTCGTACCTACTAATAAATATGTAAACTAATGCATTCATGTACGAAAAAGAGGTTACAAACAGGGCATTCTAATATCGGACTACAGGAACCTTCAGTCTGTTACATACATTTACTCTACCTTTTAAGAGGTACAGGGTATAATAACGGCTGTTGGGCCATTCATTAGGGCAACCAGCGCATCGCAGTCATTCCCGGTTTTGTGGAGTCTCATTTGAGTGGAACACAAGTTCAGTAGCAGCATTGAGTTAGGGGAATTGAAAGTGCGCAAAAAGCACAGCATATTTCCCTGCGTATGCTACAATCTACATACATATGTACATACATATGTGTGCATGTATGAGCACACATCTGCTTGTATGCATATATTTGTCATTCATATACATATTTAACCGTGCGGCTCATCTTCTATGGGTAATGGTATTTTTGCTGCACGATTTTTAAAGAGGGCACTAAAGTCTTATAATGAGTGGTAGTGCCTTTGCAGCAGCGCTACAAATATTTCTGGCCGCCTAAGTAGGAAATAAATAAACGGCAGCGAGAACGCCAGTGAGCAAAATAAACAAAACATTTCCTGTTTACATTCTCAAATTACACAGTTGCAATTTATGGCGCGGTTCGCCTATATAATATATAAATATATATATATACTTATAAATACATATATATATATATACATACATGTATATATTGTATACAGTTTTTTTCTCAAACACATTTGACTACCACTAAACCAACATCAACACTCACACACACAAACTCCACAATTGTGCCAGCTGCATTATATATACCATGTCTATGTCTGTGTTTGTCTGCTCTTTTTATACCCTGAGCCCATTAAAAATGGGTAGAAAGGGTATAATGAAGTTGTGCAAAAGTATGTAACAGGCATAAAGTATATATATTCCTGATCAGTATCAACCGCCGAGTCGATTTAGCCATGTCCGTTTGTCTGTCCGTCCGTCCGTCTGTATGAACACGTGGATATCAGAGACTACAAGATCTGGAGACTTCATATTTTGAATATAAGTTCTCGTATGCCCGGGACAAATCAAGTGTATTTCATTTTATCGATAGCTCGTCCCGTTCAAAAGTGATCGATAAATTTAGATTTCAGACTAGAGTTTTTGGGACATAACTTAAAAGTTATAAGAGCTAAAAGCCCCAAATTTGGCATGTATAATCTCGAATAGCATACACATGTAACAAATATATCAATACCACCCCCCAATACCCCCAAAAATTAAGAAACGCATGAAGGTATGACCTTGCAATTTGGTTTTTCACACATTTTATAGCCCAATTGTATGCCCAAAAAATTTCAATAAGATCGGACAATAATCATAGAAGTTGCTCAAGACTTAACTTTCCATAGTGTGGGGCAAGCTAACTGCTTCAACTGCTCGTACTGCTTGCAGCATGTATGTGTTTGTATGCACACTGATAAGCAAGTATGAATGGATGCACGAACTGGGTTCAGGGTATCTCCAAGTCGAGCAATCCCGACTAGAGCATTCTTACTTGTTTTATTTGGCGTTCTGCAGCTGCATTTGAAAATTATTTAAGAGTTTTGTGTGCTGAAAACTTGCCTGCAGGACATCAGTCGCCATTCACAGTGAGCGCACTCCCGCATCCAGTCGGGCTGCTTGGCGAGTGGAAAGCGAGAGATGAAAACGGCACTGGCTCGGACAGTCTCGGTGCTGCCGTCAGTCAACACATTGAGCGGAAGAATGCAATAACATCGAACAACAATACCAACTAGACTTAAAAGAGTCGTGGCCAGAGCTGCCTTTTCAGCACTGCAAGCACAGGAAACATACACAGATGTACTATATGTTCCTGTACTTAACTAAACAGTAGCTTGCATCTGGCTCAAAAAAATAACGCTATGTATACGCACTGTCATCTATTATGCCGCAATGGTCTATGCATTTTTGCATAGTCTAATGGGCCGCTTAATTTCTCGAGCTCACACCCATCCCCTTGTTACTTTGTTGGCATTTTTCTACAGCATCCAAATATTTTCATGGTCTTTGTGCTGAATACAACAATTTGTGCGATGTGCAAACGTGTAATGAATTTTTCCGCTGTCGGTGCACATAAAAGAAATGGACAGAGCACACAGCAACACAATAAGGACGAGGAGCGCGAGTAGCATTAGGAGAAGGAAAACACAAAGCTCAGCTGCATTTTTCTTTTTGTTCGGCACTCACAAAGAGCGGCTAATTAATGTCATTGTTGTTGGATAACCAACGCTCGCTGCATTATTAAAAATGCATTTGTGCGGACAGAACAAAGAAGCGGACAGACCCGACGTGTCGGCGAGCACTTGCAGAATCTAACACAAGCTCAAGACTAGATGGAAACAGAACCAATATGGCATTGCTGCAACCCCTTCTGAGTGTGTGTGTGTGTGTGTGTGTGTGTGTGTGTGTGTGTGTGTGTGGCATTTGCTTTTCTTTGCTTTTACTTTCTTGAGCAAATAAGCCCAGACCCGCATACAAAAGCTGTTTGCATACCAATTTCTATTGATTGTTTTTGTTTGTGCTGAACACAAAAACACACCATCACACACAGGTCCTTTCCCTGTGTGTCTAACAATGCAGCAAAGTATGCTAGGAATTTCCATTAAATTCGCTTTCTCTGCAAGACAAAAGACAAAGTTTCAATAAAACTCGTCATACGCCAACTGCGAACTGTTAATGCGTAAAGCAGACACTTGCCTTGGCTGCTCTCAAGGGTGCGAGTTTCTCTGTGTGTGTGTATGTGTGTGTGTGTGTGTGTGTGTGTGTGTGTGTGTGTGTGTGTGTGTGTGTGTGTGTGTGTGTTGTGTGTGTGTGTGTGTGTGTGTGCGTATGTACTTACATATGTAAATAAGCAAATGTTATGACTTCTGAAATTTGTTGAATGCATTTCTCAATTGTCGAAATTGCTGGGCAGACAATTTTAACTGTTTAAATTTAATTGAATAAGTTAAATGAAAGGCTTGACAAGCTTAAAGGAGGTCCCCGAAACTTAATAACCGTCCCAGCAGCCCGGTCAATTACTCGCCTCCCCCAATCTCCAGCACTGTAATTTTTGGTTCCTCTGGTTAGCTTGGCTAGGACTCGCAACAAATTCATTTTGCGTTGGCGCCTTGTGTCTTCTGGCATTGTCTTCAACTCGACGCTTGACTGCTGGTAATTATAATAAATAACAACTGTGTCCTGTTTACTTCATCATAATTAACATAATGGGACTTGAAGTACAAAGATGTTGACAGTAAACAAGAAAAATATGACAAGATTTTCATGTTGCCAACACCGTTTTACGTTTTACGACGCTGCAGGAGGCCAGCGACGACGGCTCCGCTTTCAAACTCTTTAGCTGGGCGGCTAGAGCTCTTCTTCTTCTTCTCCTCCTCCTCCTTCCTCTCTTCTCTCATTGTGCCATTTAGCCATTTTTCCCTGTTACTAAATGTTTGTATTGCCATTGTCTCTGCTGTGGCGAGCATGTGAATACATGACTGTTTGTGTGCGTGTGCGTGAGTGTGAGTGTGAGTGTGAGTGTGTTGCTGTTTGCCTTTTTGGCCTCTGCCGCAGCTTACTCGAAATGCTGTTGCGTTGCTGTGCTTCCCCTTCTCTACACTCCGCGCACTACAGATGTGGCAGCGCTGCTATTGTAGTCCTGTAGTCCTGTGTAATGCACTCAAATTAATGCGACTTCATTAACACTGTTTACCCGTAAAATGTGTCGTAGTGAAAGAAAAGCTTCGCGGCTTGCAAACATGCAAATGGGACTCGCAACAGAAGAACAAAAAACATATTTCACTTTAATATGTAAATACACGGAATTTTTCTCGTGTGTTTGAATTCTGCTCAAGTGTCAAGGCAAAAGAGCAGTAACGAACGCAACCAAATAACCGCAAAGCACTTTAAAATAATTTAACCTCCTGCTCTAACTGCTCTACGTTGCTCTACTCTGGTATCCCTTCAGCTTTTGGCGCCGACGTTGACGTTGACTTTGACGTTGATGTCTCGGCGGAAAGGCGACTTTAATATGCGACATTTCATTTCTTACTGCTCATCATTTGGCAAACTCTCGAGCCACCTCTATTCTCATCATACGCCAACCATCTGCTCCCAGTCCTGTTCCGTCCCGGCGTGAGCTCGTGGCAATTTTGTTGGGAACACTGAAATCCCGAGGGAGTAATTTTTCCTTTTGTATTTTGTGGTTTTTTGTTGTGCGATGTGCAAATGTTGCTGCTGCCCCTTCGCGTTTCGGGTTTTATGGCGTTTTTGGATTCGATGTTGTTGCTGTTTTTATTTTACAATTTTACAAATTTGCTGATGTCTAAATTACTACATATGTATGTACTTATACGTATCTAAATACATATGCATCTATACATGTGTATTTGTTTTATATATACTGAGCGTAAGTATCCTCTAGCATAACTATTTTTCACTGTGTATGCTTTTTTTCTGCCATATCTTATTGCAATCGATGGTTTCTAGTCGCAGTACTCAGCGAATGAAACTTAAACTTTATCTGGGAAAACTTTGTGCATGCCTCTGCTTAGATCTGTGACTGTTCCGAGTCTAAGTCGCCACCAAAACAACAAACAAAATTCTTTCTATGTAATCAAAGACATTTGTATGAGTGATCCACATGCTCCACTGTACATACCCAACACATACACACAAACACACACAATCACACGCCTACAAACAGCCTTATTTTAAGATGAGTTAGAAATATTCGTGCTTGGTTTGTTTTATGGCACCATAAATGCCTGTTTCATTGCAAAGTCGCACATTTATTTCCTTTTGGCGTTTGCGGTTACAGTTTGTAGCAGGCGCGTGCACCCTCACACTGCCACTGCCACTGCCACTCCCACCCAAGCAACAAAATTAAAGTTTAAGAACATTGCTTTAAAGCTTCATATGCATGAAATCGAATTACTTTGCTTTATGTTCAATACGAATCGTACATGTTTACATATAGCGCACTTTATGGCCGCGCAATGGTTACGAGCTTCACGACGTTTGTCCTTTGCGCCAACAGGAGCAGTAGCAGGAGGAGGAGCGGAGCAGTCAACGCCTTGTGATAATAAACGCAAATGACTGCTACGGGAATATTTGGGTGAGACAACCGCCTGCCGGAGCGCCAGTGACTGGGATTGGGACCACAGCCCGGCCGCAGACCCACCCCAAGCTAAATATGTTCGCATGTAGTATATATGAAATCCCACGGATACATACTGCTATTCGTACGAACGTATTTGCAGCAGCAGCGAAATTATTTTAAAATTACAAAACAAGAAAAAGTTGAACCTCTAGCAACGTCGAGCTCATTACAAATGCCAGCGTTTTGGGAATATGGAAATATGGTGGGAAGATGGCGGCTTCGTCATTTGCAATCGCAGAGCAGAGAACTTGAGAAAGTAAGTAGGAAGCGGTAAAACAGGAAACAGCAGCGCAAAAGGACAAGTCAAACAAAATGGGCATTGCTCTAAGGCGATGTTAGCTCCGCAGACGTAGATGTGGAAGACAGTTGTCAAAGGCGTTGCTTTATAATGAGCTAGAAATATGTGGCCTAGGTGGGGACGGGCTCAGACACTAACAGGGATCAGGACTAAGGCGCCGCACTCCCACTTCATGTAAGATGCTCGCTGATGTCTGTGCATGGTTTATGCATTAGCCTCTCGGCAAAGTAAACCTCAATCAAGCACGAAGTCAGAAGTGTAGCAGAACCAGCAGTGAAAGGAGAAACACCAGCGCCAGCGGTAGTTTCTTCCCTTTGGCCTGACGAGCACCATTAACGTCTTCAACTTTCTGTTAGTGAATATTTCAATTATTAATGCCGCCCACGCAGTAGTAGTATAGCTCCTGCACATCTCCCATCCTCCTTTCCCCTCCTTATCACCACTCCTCCACCAATCGCTTGTGCATCAACACATAAAAATGTACAGCAGAGTTGTCTACTTGTCCTAGCTGAGCCCCAGCATTACTTAGACACTTTAATCTGATGACACCGGCAGGGACAAGGACAGTGACTAAGACGACGACGTTCCACATTTTGCTCCAGCGCGTGTTGAAAGCACACTGTGCATTTTTCATAATATACCTGCAATTGCAAGTAGGAAGTGTATTGCATATGCGTTACTGTAGCCTATTGCCTCATTGTATCAGTGTAAAGCCTTGTACGTTCTCCAGCGTAGTTTGCGACTATTTACGTAATTGTGAGAGAACAGTTTTTTCTTATCGTTTTAATTGGTTTTACTTTTGGTATCATTTACCTAATCATTTACCCTTATGGTCACATTCTATATTTTGTATGGAGCTTTAACAGGGCATTAAATTCTACTAATTCCAGAGTTAGGCTCTCAGACTTTGCATTTTGAGCTGTTTGAAATTTGCGAATGATGTTTGACATTAGCTGACCGGCAAGTCAGCCTTATAAATGGCTGATAAGCACGCTGCACTTCTCAACGCCACTTTTAAGCATAGACATCAGTGCCACGTGCTTAGCATAATCGAGTTATCCGCCAGTGATAAGCTACGTAATCGCATTTGTTGTCAGCCAGATCTGTCGGTGACTGTTCGCATACCAAGCATAACAAGAGACTCATGGAGTCGAGATGCTTCATTAGTACGCCCAGCGAATTCATTTCCATTGGTCCCAGGTTAATTTTGACAAATGGCTTCGATCTCCCTAATGTATTGGAGTAATTTAGCAAAATTAATGCTCTAATTAATCAGACAACGTCCGCTTTGGCCATGCTCAGCCGAATTGTGTCTGTGCCTCTGGTTCCTGCCTATTTTAAAGCCAGTCGAGTCGTGTCTTTTGCTTCATCGAAGGCAATGTGTATTGGCTGCTGTCTATTTAGAAATCAGTTGCACGGCGTGCTTGAGTGTGAGGGGCTTGAGTGGGAAAGGATCCTGTCTATTAATGGGCAAATTGCTGAAAAAAATGGTTTTTGGCTTCCTTGCGTAATTGAAGGACGTATCGGAGAGAAAGAGCTTTCTCCTACTTACATTAGCACACGTCGAAACTTGTCCGTGCTCTATTCATGAGTATGTGGTTGGTGAAGGGCTCACAGATTCAATTGTGGCACATTTAATGAGTTGGGTTTTTCGTTAAATGCTGACCGTGGCCACTTTGAACTTTAATTTTACTATATAAATTTGGACCTCGTAGGCATGCTAATAACACAAACTAATAGATAAATCGAGTGCGCAATGTAGATGTTTTCTATTTCAAGCCCAGCCAAATTTAAGAGAAAATAATAAAATGGGCCAAACAAATTACACATGCCACATTCTATAAATACGGAAACTCGAGCCTTCAAATCGTTAAGTCGAAATTCGAACATTTGGTAGGCCGATATGGGCAACATTTTATTGTTTAATTATGTCGTTAATAACGCAATCATAAGTGCCAAGGCGGGTCTAATGCCAGCCTCAAAAAACTCAATTGCTAACAAAAATATTTAGTAATTTCCGGGAGCGACGCAGAAGCGTTTATGCCATGCTGATAAATTCACTTGAAAATAATTTAATTTTGTTGTTACTCCGTGCTAACGACAACAACATCACCCCGACAGCATGGGCATTTTCCGAAGCTGCCTTCCGAGCCACATTATTTTCCACTTTGCCTATCGAGCTTTCATGTGGCGCTCTCAGTTGTTGGCGCGCCGAAATGAAAATGGGCATAAACGTTCTTTAGCATTGACAAAATGCTTTGGCATGAACATGAAGCCATATCGATATCCTTGATCTAAATTGTGCACAACCGCAAGCGATCAATAAAAACAAATATACTTGAACAAGTTTATTTCGCTTTCACAGCGCCTAGGCTAGACTCGACCGTTGCCATTGGACAGAAGTTGACTCTCAGTAGTCGGGTATAAACTAGAGTTGGACTTTATCGTTCAATTCAGTGAAGGAGTAGAGAACCACTGAACGAAAATCGGAATGTTGGATGACTGAGATTCGAAGATCTAGTTCACTTGCTCAGTTTACAAACCAGTTCAATCGAATATTTTCTAAATGATTCTGTAGAACTCTAGTATGCGCCAAAAATGTTTTTTATAATGCAACTCTAGTATGCAATTAACAAGTTCTAAAAGTAACTTTAATAAACAATTGTACAAATAATTTCAGTAGTCTCTTTAAATTGTTGACTGTCGTGTGCCTGCATAGCAACTTTTGGCTGCAACTGCACATTTGGTGGCTTCTCGTGCGGCGTGCCATGTCAGACCATTTTGCGCACAGTTTGCATATTCTTTTAATTTCGCTATTAAATATTTAATGAGCTGCGCCATTGCAAAGGGACAGGGTCGGCTTTTTGTTGGTGGCTTCACTGCGACACACTCATTACGCAAAAGTTGTGAATAATTATTGCGAGTGCGAGTGGGAAAGTTGATGCAGTTGCAGTCTCAGCGACGACGGGAGTCGGACTAAGGGGCTAGTCCCATGAGTAGCGCCATAGAGGACAGAGACTGCAAGTCTAATTGCACGCTTTCTAAAGTAAGCTCCCATGACCTGCCAGCCCTTTTCCTCCGGTTCTGCCTTACTCTTCGCAATGACTTGTCATGCCAGACACACGACGGCGAATCTTGATTGCCTTGTAGCCTGCGGAAAGACCTGGCCTTAGCACCGTGCCAACTATGACGAAAAATTCCGTAATATTGGGAGAGACACTGCTTATTATGTTCCATTGAATTGTATTCTTCTCTCGACTGTTTTCATGCCATCACACACACAAATGGTCCAGGACTCAACCAAAAGAATCCTTGTTAGTCTTTTTGTGTTCGTATTCTGAAAGTGAGTAGGCCAAGTACAGGGCAACATCAACAAAAGGACAATTTGAACTTTTGAAACACGTCATGTCAAATGCATGAATCAGCATCAGATTGCCACACCTGTGCCACCGGCGACTCCGAAATAAGGCATGGTCATCTATACCTATCCTCAAATTTTGATCAAATGCTGTGAATGTTTACATTACGGGGCGTTGAAAAGTCCAAGAAACTTTCGCTGTTAGAAAGCTTACTCCGCTTTTGTGCGATTTGTATACGCTACACAAAGCACTCATACTATTGTGATTATTAAAATACTGCCAGCTTGCAAGTTTATTTCACATGCAGGTTTAATATTGATTGCCTTCTTTCAGGCACTTACTGCACATGCAGCTGCGCTTTAAGACCACTACTTAAAACAATTTGCAGTAAAAGAGAAAAGCGGCGCACCTTTTTTTTGGTACTCTAATGCATCGTGGCGACGTGCGGCATTGTGCAATGGTCCCGAAAATTGAATGTCAATTTTCGACTCATTTCACGGAACACTTGAATTAGTTTGCTGGAAATCGCTGAGCAAGGAACAGGCAAACTGGCGAAAACGTCTAGTGGCGGCTTATTTGTGCACTTTCCGTGTTGTTTAATCGGGTAACTTGCTTTTGAAGACGGTGGATGGCAGTGCTATGCTCCCTCTCTCCGATAATCCTCGAAAACCTGACCCCAACTTGTTTGTTGCCAGTCACCAGCCAATGTTTGTTTGTAAACGTATGTAACAGGCAAATGGAGACAGCATATGTGTATGTAACCATATGTACACATGAGCTTGATCAGAATCAAGAACCGAGTCAATTTCGCCATGTTTGAGTTTCAATAGTCGAATGCTCGTGTTTCATAAACAGATGCCAAATATGCACTTCAGCTTCAGATAATGCAGACTGTGGTTAAACCTCCTAATTGCGTGCCTTGTGGCACCGCAATGCAGTGCAGTTGCGTTTGGATCTCCTCAAATCGTGTGCCTGCATCCTGGAAGGGCACTGAAAGCGTGTCAATTGCTGCACCGGCAGTGTTTTCGTCCCTTGCCATAGAGTGGTCACCGTATGTTGCCATTTCTGAATCGCTCAAGTTGTTACTGTTTTTGCGGTCGATTTTCCATTAAATCGAATCGCTCCGGCTCTCGAATTGGCTTTGCGGTTGTGTCGGTGGCTGCTGGACGAGCATCCACTCTACATAAGAGAGAGCTTGTAATGGCCTTGCTCTTGTGGTATTCAACCGAACGCTCCCTTTTAGATTGTAAGTTGCTGATACACTTGAGTGTATATCCGACGACATTTTGGTGATGCCAAAAATAATGGATTGTGAAACCAAAAAAATTTGAAGGGCTTTAATAAAGTTGTGCAAGTCTATGTAGCAACAACAATGTATACTGTCGCACATAGTACTCAATGTAAGTAAATTATTTGTTCACAATATTGTCGTAAATATGCAAGTTCTCCATAGCAACATCCACAGTGCATTCCTTTTTGGCTGTAGAATCTTGCAGATGTTCTGTTAAATTTTATATTCCACCTAAAGCTGTTTCACCAGCAACCAAATGCATTAAATATTCTGAATATTCTTTCAACTCTTTCCGCTTTTGATTTAAAGTCTTTTGAACGGAATTTACAACACCAATAGCTAAAGCTCAGAGGCCACAAAATTAAGTGTTTCTATGAAGCCAATATAATATAATAAAATGGGAAGCGTCCGACCCCATAAAAAAATTGTTCTAGCTTTCTGAACTAAACTGTACACACAAGAACCAAGGATTCCCTAGAATTGACCTTTCAAGATTTGAATATCCTACAACTTCTCAAAACTGCTCAGACGTTTCTTCTCGTTTTTAAGGAAAAGAATGGTTTTGACATACATCTTGCAATTAATAGCTGCTACCCGTTTAAAACAACAGTTAACACCGGATCTGTTTAGCTGATTCTGATTAAGAATTTGTGCATGTGCTTGTATGTGTATGTTATTGTGCTTGTGTGAGGGAGAAACTTTCTTCCCAATGTATTTGCTTATGCATCACGCGAAATGATAGATTTATGCTCTTTACATATTTCTCAAAATGCAAAGTATTCAGAGTCGGCCCAAGGCACACCTACACAATAACAGTGGAAAGGCAAACTAAAACAAAGCATCAACGACACGAAATAGTCCTGCTCGTGCCTGGAAGGGCACAGGGTCGTGATTTGAGTTGCTCCTTGGGAACGGCAGCATAAACGAGTATGCTGCTCGAGTACCAGCTCAGGGCACGGACAGACGGACAGGGTTCGTGGCAATGGGCAATACGCGTGCTGAATGTAAAAAATTCGTTGATAAATTATATATCTAAGGCGTCATATGTCGCATAAGGTGGCGATGGGATACACAAAACACGTCAAGTACAGATGAGACGCGACTCGTCCTTCCTCATATTGCCTGACTACCGTCAGTTGACGGCAGAAAGTATGCTATGAATCGCTGAAAGGTTCAAACAAGAAAAACAAATGCGTGATGACTTAAGTGACGAGACAGGGCAAGCAACGCTTTTACATCAAATTTGTCGAATGCATGGTCATTATTTGTTATTTTACAGTAAAATTAAATTTATTCTGCCTAACTTTAAATTTTTAATTAAAATGATAACTTTTAATTTCTAAAATTCCTAATTAAAAATTTTACTAGGACCATTTTTAGTCGACATTAAATACATCAAAAGTACAAGTAAATCATTTGAATTTACAAATAACATATACCGAAATATATGGTAGTTTTGAACACTTGGCTTTTCGTGATCAATAATAATACGCCCGCCTCGACTTTGGTCATGTTATCTCAATATTATTCTAACCGTTCCCCGCTCCCCGCTCCTTGCTTTCCCACAAACAACTTAGTACAGCTTGTGTTTGCTTGACGCATATAGGGCGCACGTTTACGAAGTTATTTGTATAGGTATGAAATGACATTTTAATGCCTCGTTATATTTTCATTATTGCTACTGTGTGTTACCATTGTTGTTGTTGTCAACTCGGCACTACCATCCATCGCTTTTACATTGGGCGCCCTGCGCGGCAAGTAAGCGGCGAGCGCTTTGTAGTAACATGTAAAATCCATTTATTTTGACATAAAGCACATAAATCTATATTTTATCCATTCCATTCTTTCGCTCAACGCTCACCCACACACAGGGACAAAGGTGTGAAGTTATTTCCTTGGCTTCAGAGAATCCCCCAACTTTGTTTGGTCGTGCCAGTGACAGTGCGTGTGCTCGACTTGAAAATTCCCTGTTCCCATTCTTTTGCCTAAGCGATGACTTCCCATTCCTTAGTCTAAGAAATAAGTTAGTTAAAACTAAATTTACAATAGCTTTAGTATCTGCACATTATTATACGATAGTCATGAAGATAGAGGGATAGATAGCTTTACAGTTTTAGTCACTTTATGAGAAAAAGGTATAAGAATATAATTGTATAATACGTATACAGATTGTCGGCTTACACTAGGTAACAAAATACAGCCTTTTTTATAGATGTTACAGATATAGAATTTTTTTCACATATTTTTCACTTTTTAAATGATCTAGACCTGAATCATATCGACACATTAATTTAGCGTCAAGCAAGGTATAATTTGTCGAAACCCATGAAGGTCACAATTTGCGTTTTCCCACAAAAAACCTGAAGCTTAGTGTGTTTTGGCTGTTGCCTAGTGTTATTGGCGCAGCATAGACACAAAAATGCTTACACATAAGCTCTCACACAAATATCATTGCTGTGAATGGTAGGAATCTTGCAGATTGCCACAGATTGTTAGATCCATCTGATTATATGTTTGATATTTACTAAGCAAATCTACTGGATTAAGTAATTCTGAGTTTGCATAGCTACGCAACAATTTAATCGATACATAATTGACACCTGATGTCAAATAGTAATCGCAAGCTTTAAATATAAAACTCCATTAGCTATATTGGCTGTTTCTATCCATCTTATTGCAACAATATTTACACTCTGTGTTGGTTGTTCGTAAGAATCATGCTGTTTCTGCTTGGCTTGTTCTTTGATGATTAATTATATTGCTTTTGTTTCTATTGCACCGCATCGTGCTGAAATGCGTGAGTGTGTTTGTTTCTATGTTTGGGTATGTGAAAGTGTACTCGTATTTCAAAAGCACAGACTTTGGCTGGTCATACTCATACATGGGGCTACATGCCACACACCAATGTTCACTTACATATCGTACTTACATACTTACTTACATACATCAAGTACAAGCAATTGCCATTGCTATTGTTCTTTGCAATGCTATAATGCGGTCTCAGAGGCACAGACGAAGACATGTATAGAAAATATGTGCAGATGTGTGTGCTGTTACCATGTTGTTCGTTTGTGTTGGTGTCATTTGCAATAATATGCACAGCAAGCGTTTATTGTATTTGACATTGTTTCAAAAGTTAAACAGACTGTGGCCACATCAACTTACAACTTATTGTCTATTTATCTTTTTGTGTCTGTGTATGTGTATTCAGTTTATTAAATTCAATGCAAGTTAAATAATTATGAATTTGTCCCATCATCGTAATATATAGGCCCTTTGTACGGGGTGAGGAAATGCATTCTCTTTTGTTCTGTATATAGTATATAGTACAGACATTGCAACTTCATTCCCCAATATCAAGCACTGCTCTTGATCCGTGCGTTTAGGGCTAGCAATCATTGCCTAAAATATCAAAGTAAATTATTTTAAAGACAAATAGAAAATTCAGATTTTTTGTATATATTTCGAAAATTTTAAAAATTTAAGTGCTTAAATTATTTTGAACATGGCTCTCAAGAAGCTCGTTCGGACAACAAAGAAAAGTAAGGTGCATCCCATAAAAGTCAAGTCAGCACACAAACCGCTAAACCCAAACCAGGCCAAGTCGAGCAAAAAAGCGCTCAGGCAGCAACAGCGTTACCTGAAGCAGAACTTTAGCAAATCAGCCAAAAGCCAGGAGCCATGTCAGCGCATGTGGCGTAAAACAATCGTGCGGATCAAGCCCAAGGCAAAGATTCTGCTTCCCAGACTGTTTCGCACTGATCGCCTAACTGGGCTGCCCCTTGACTACGAGCGCACCGTGTCAAAGATCATGCACGCCGTGAATCCGCACCTTTCGAAGAGTCCTTGTCCCGAACATCTTATGGAGAAACTGCTTACGCGCACGCTGGCAGGCATTTTGGACAACTGCCACTGCAGCAATCGGTGTCCCCATAACATGAATCACAAGCTGCACTCGATTTTAAAATTTAAGGGTTCAATGTACACTGAAAATGAAGGCCGCAATGAAAACGAAGACTTAAGCCAGTTTCACTCTGCCTGGTGAGTGACTTGAGCTTTATATGTTGGTTCGCTTTTCATTCCTAATGCTTCTCTTTTAGCAAACGTGGGCCAGTAATGCCAGAACCACTAGCTCCAACATACAAGAGCAAATTCAATTACAACAGTCTTAAGATACATAGCAAGTAGCCCATGCCTATGGCAGAATTGTTATGCAGTTTAATTTTCCCCGGAATCATTGATGCCATCCCGATGTTACCGAAGCAAAGCCACGGGTATAGAGTCTTTTGTGTCATATTTAATATTTATCATGTGGCCCTACTTGACGTCTATGTATGTGCATGTACATTGGGTAATGGATAGCAATGTGTTTGAGAAAGCTTTGGTCTGGCAATAAATGGTAATAACTTTGAATTTAACTTTGTTTGAGTTTTGCTAACATTTTGCAGTAATGTTTTGGAATTTGTGTTTCCAAGAGAATCATAAGGTTTGTGTAAAATTCATTGCACGTCCTGTTGCACGCCACGGTTAGTACTGATACGCTTCATTCACATTATACCAAAGTGTTTGGGGTACTTCGCTCTTTTCTTTTATTGGGGCTTTCCTCCGACGAGCGCCAGCTAAAAAGCCAGCTGCGACGCATTGATGTCAATGATTGTGACAAGTGCACTTGCTCTGCTTTGGCGTAGTCGCAGGCCTTGTTGGGGGGTGGCGGTGGGGTCGGGGTCGGTGTCGGAATTGGGATGGGGCCACTTGAGCTGAGTTGACAGGCAGTGCCAAAGAGCGCGCATTTAACATTGTCTGAACAAGTGCCATTGTAGAGCACTTCAGCGATTCCGCAATGCCAATATATCTGCCACTAACTACACTGCACAGATCGGCTCTCGATCTGGATGGGAATGGGTGTTTTGTGCGTGTGCCAACTCGGTTAAGCATCAGGCAAATATGCCAAGTGCCGGCAGCTAACATTTTCTGTTCACTAATTTGAATAGCAACACAAGCTTTTTATACCCTGAACCCATTAAAAATGGGTAAAAAGGGTATTATGGTTTTGTGAAAAAGTATGTAACAGGCATAGGGAAGCATCTCCGACCATATAAAGTATATATATTCTTGATCAGTATCAACAGCCAAGTCGATTTAGCCATGTCCGTCTGTCTGTCTGTCCGTCCGTCCGTCCGTCCGTCCGTCCGTCTGTCTGTATGAACACGCGGATATCAGAGACTACAAGAGCTAGAGACTTCATATTTGGAATATAAGTTCTCGTAATCCCGGGACAGATCAAGTTTATTAAAATTTATCGATAACTCTTCCCATTCAAAAGTTATCGATAAATTTCGATTTCAGACCATCGTTTTTGGGCTATAACTTACAAGTTATGAGAGCTAGAGGCCCCTAATTTGGCATGTATAATCTCGAATAGCATACACATGTAACAAATTTTTCACTTTTTGGATACCACACCCCAGTCCCCCCAAAAATTTAAAAAACTCATTTTTGAAGGTATGACCTTGCAATTTGGTTTGGTCACACATTTTATAGCCAATGTTATGTCCTACAAATTTTAAAAAGATCGGACAATAAACACAGAAGTTATTTAAGATTTTACTTTCTATTGTGTGGGGCTCAGTGAAAAAGCTTAAACCGCAGGCACTGCTTGCAGTATGTGTGTGTTTGTATGTATGCACACTATTAGGCAAGTATGAATGGATGTCAGAGCTGGGTTCAGGGTATCTCCTAGTCGGGCAGTCCCGACTAGAGCACTCTTACTTGTTTAAGCTTACCCTTTTTTCAAAATTTAATACATTTTAATACAAACTTACGCTATCCTAGGTAATCAGTTTTGCCACATTTTGATGAGCAAGAAAGCTAGATTTCACGTAAATAATGAAAGCTTGGTTTTGTGTTTGAATATGCTGAGGAGCAGCTGAAAGATTTGTATTAGTTAGATCTACAGGTTTCTAAAAATAAAATATTAATCGAATTTTTAATGAAGTAATCAGTAATCTATCCACCAAATTTCTACCGTCGGTTGGTATCAGAGTATTGGCGGAGTTCGGAACAAGGTACGTCATCCATTTCGTAAATAACCTCAGGCAAATTTACGAGCAAGTAAGCACAAGGGCCACAAATTAATTGCCTGAGGCAGGCGTGCTCGCAATTAGCATCAACAAGGCAGGCAAGGTAAATATTAAATGGGCTTAATATAGGGGTGTTCAGTTAGAACTCTAGCCAGTTGAATATTTTGCCTGTTTGCGTAGACCACAAATGTATAATCGCTAAACAGAATTTTAAGTTTACGCGGCTTAATATTCATAGCATATTTATACGCGTCACCTTGACAGCAAGTTTTAGCGTCTAACTCTTATTAATATTTACGGGTAGCATGTGATCCGCTGGGGTACCGTATCGTATAGCTCTTAAAATATAAAATTAAAATCTGCGTCAGATATTCTAGTGAAACGGAAACAAAACTGAAACCGACTATTTCAAGTTTACAGTTAAATACTTTTATTTACCACAAAATTAGTGGTACGAAGCCAGTATCAAGGTTATTTTGATTTGTTTTTCATACCCTGAACCCATTAAAAATGGGTAAAAAGGGTATAATAGTTTTGTCGAAAGTATTTAACAGGCATAAGGAAGCATCTCCGACCAAACAGTATATATATTCCTGATCAGTATCAACAGCCAAGTCGATTTAGCCATGTCCGTCTGTCTTTCTGTCCGTCCGTCCGTCTGTATGAACACGCGGATATCAGAGACTACAAGAGCTAGAGAGTTCATATTTGGAATATAAGTTCTCGTAGTGCTGGGACAGATCAAGTTTATATAATTTTATCGATTAATTTAGAATTCACTTTTTGGATACCACTTGAACTTCGTTATTGTCGGAAAAAAAATTTTTTAAAATAGAATTGCGACATATTATTTGTCAATATTAATTAAGTTATAAGATTTTAGTATCAAGGATTCAGCTACAATACCTCCTTCATTAAAACTTATGAGCATAAATATGCATATGCATCTCTGTTTGAAGCTTTCTCTTCTTTTGATAACTAATTTTGATATTCTTGATTGCTTTCTGGGATGTGAATGGTTGTTTTCTGTACTGTTAAACACTTCAGCTGTCCCACTCATCTGCTTCTGATTCTTGCCTGTTTCTCGCTTGACTTGTTTACCGTGCTCTTTTGTTTACTAGAGTACACTTTACGCACAGGCAGCTGTTATGCTTTGCGACAATCATTCGACTGCCACTTGAAATTGTTTCGCTTTTTAGCTGACGTCACTGGTTCGGGTTCGCGCCTCTCTTCCTGTGACATGGTACCAGTTAAATAAACAAAAACAACCGTGAGCCAAGGCAGTAGCAACGGTAATCGCATCAGCCCTGTCATCAACAATCAGTTTTAGCTCCTTATCATGGTCAGCATTGTCCTGCTGCCCTAGTCCATACCATCTACGCCTGAGGGTCAGGCCGCAGTGGTTTGGCGGTTGGTGTCGCTGCTGCTATCGATGCTGCTTTTGACGTGCGACAATATTGAGATATCGTCTCAAGTGTAAATTGTTATTGACACTTTGCGTAGCGTGCGCTTTAGACATCCCAGACACCCACGAGCAGTATCATCAACGTCAAAGCCATACAGTTCTCCTTCTCTTCGACATCCGTGCAGCCAGCTCATCAGGGTTTTTCTGCTGGTTCTGTTGCTTGTTTGTGCGAACATTGGTTTAGTTTGTGCATTTGCTCGTCAACTTCCATCATGCTTGTACCAAAAATGAAACATCCCCAATAGCTATTCGTTGTTTATATACTAATATTTATGATGGCAATCGTTTCATAATTGAATGCGAGGCATTCTGATTTGGAAAATGTGCTTTAATTTCAAGTTGAACTTAAAAATAATTAAAAAATAAGATCTAAGATCGTGTTTATTATTTACAATCATCTGTCTTATAGACAATAAGTAAATGCTAAAAAACTATTTGGATAGAAAAATTGATTAAACTCAACTAGCTTAAAGCGAACTAACTCCTGTAAGAAGCGGATAGGGAGATTCAGTGGGTGACTTCTTTTGGTTCGACAAAATATCTTACAAAATGTTTAAAATGGTAAATCAAGAAAAATTAAACCATGTCTAACCAATGCGAGTGCTTAATTGGTGAAAAGTACCTTTTCAAAAATCCAATATTCCTTTGTTTATGAAAACTGATGGTAATTTTAGTTGAAATCCGCTTAGCTTTAGCGGGAGCTAAGACGCGGTTACCTCACCAGGTCAGTGATGTGTACGGTTTAAGTTCGATTTCGGGCCTTCCTGGCCAGCATAAGTTGGCTAGAAATCAAGAGACTGGCGTTCATTTGGTTCGTTGTGCTTTATTCATTAGCTGGTTTCCGTTTCCGCTCCATTCAATTTACTTGATGCCGTTACTGCGACTGACTTAAAGCCATTGACGTGGCCCCTGCTCTGTATGCTGTGCTCCGTTTTTACTATGCTGCCCCTGCTTGTTTATATATTTCTATGAAGCAGTCGGCCCAATACAATTTTCGCCGAAACCCCCTTGGCACGGCCCACAGTTCTGCTATCCGCCAGCCCGTTTCACTCTATTTCGCAATTCATTTTCAATTTATCTTGCCTAATATCGACATGCTTTTAGGTTTTGCCTTCTGCCTGCTAGCTCGTAACTGGCTTAACTGGCTGACGGAATGAACGGACTGAAACTGGATTGGCAAGGATGTTGCTCCCTCTGGCTCTCTTCAAGACTGTGTTAGACTGTAGGTGTATGTCGGGCATTGACTTACGCACACAAACACAGACACAGACACATCCTGCGGCCTCGTCAGCAGATGTGTGTGGAACTGTTTGCGCCTATTCGTTTGTTCTGTTTCGTATTGCAAAGCTGATATTTTCCTTTCTGGCTTATTGACTTCTCGCGCATTACTTAAACATTAATATGATATGATATAATAGCTTTAAATTGAGGAAATTTTAAACAGTCACAACTTTTTTTTGGCACTTTCCGCTAAATTGTCGACTCTGCTTATGCAAACATCATTTAATTTATTAAGTATCACCTTATAACGGTAGACACAAGAAAATGATTTTAAAAATATCAATTACAAAAAATATGAAAGTAAATATTATAAAATATAATTTAATGTAAATTAAAAATGTAAATAATGACCAACAATTCTTTGCTTTCATTGCATTCATATTGCTTATGCAGGACTCTGCATTTTTTTTATATATTGGTCCGTATGTGTGTGTGCATGCGTTCTACGTTTTAATACCATCTAAGCTCACTAACGGCAGACGAGCTTAGCTCGCCTTCATCTATTTTAATAATGTTAAAAGCCACCCGAAACATCAACGGCCACAACAGCAACTGCAACAACAACCTTTACATGGTCGAAAGCTTGACACTGTGCCAAACGACCGCGTCGTTGAAGGTAGTAAAATTTAAAATTTAAACGAGCTGTTGGCAATATTTTTATGAAAGTAGCACCCTTTTCGTCGACAGTTGGGGGTGTAATACTGCTGACACACACACCCACACACATGTCCGGAAACAAAAGCCAGGATAAAGAAAGAATAGGTCAGCACTCATTCATTAACATGAGCGCGCCAAGGAAAACGTCTGCCTCTCTGCCTGTCTGCCTGTCTGCCTCTCCGCCTGACAGGCTGTCGCACAGCTGGTTGTTCAGTTGTGCGGATTTTCATTGCATCTGGATCACACAATTGCTGCCCCCATTGGCACAGCAAAGCACTAGCGCTATCCTCTGGCAAGTGCAAAGTGCTTGCATTTTTCTGGCAACCGAAAATTATATTGCTTCCGACTTTTTGTTGCATCTCTCTTTTGCTTTGCTGTTGCTTGCAAATATTTGTATGCTGCGGTCATTCCAAAAATGCATTGCCAATACTTTCACTTATATATTTATATAGGTTTGTATATGTTTATGCATGCCAGCGCAGTTTTCTTCTTTTTTTTGTCTATCGCCTGCTGTCAGCCTCACGATGGCGCAACGATAGTAGCAACAATTGCGGATTATTATGCCTGTCATGACCTGCTCTCAGCAGATTCAACACAATGCCAAATTTTACACTCGAATGCAGCAACACTTTGATCATTTATCCATTTTATTCTTTTATATTATTATACTCTTTTCGAAGAAAATAGTATATTCACTTTGTGCTGAAGTGTGTAATGCATAGAAGAAAGCGTCGGAGGCGCCCAAAATTTACTCAGTTTCTTAGCTATCGCGATGCAACTTTGCATAGACACTTATTATTCAAATGTACAGCACATTGAGCGAAAATATGCGTCATAATACAGGTGAAAAACGTATATATGGAAAAAAGTAAAAAAATCTAAAATTTCCTAATTGAATTTCACTGAAATTTAAGACAAAAATGTAGAATAAATTTAGAGGAAAAACCAGTTTTGGCAAACTATTGTGAGTTTTTTGATATTATACTCTTCGAACCATATGCATAAGCTGAAAATAGTATAAGCTAGTAAAATCTATCGACAGACTCGAAAAGAGTATAAAATGTTCGGCACGCCGAGGATATTCCTTCCCGACTTGTTTTGCTTACATTGCGTGTGCCGCTGATTAGTTTGCCTGACAAACGCACTTAAATAAATAAATAGATTTCATCACTGAACATACGCAGCGCAGTTCCTTTACCAGGCCGCCAAGGAGTTTCAACTAACAATCTTAGTTGGACAGCTTTTAATACACTGATAGCGCTTCGTTTTCATTTGTGGAGAAGTTTAGGATACAAAATGGCATATCACAAAGCATGAAAAACTAGTACAAAATTAGTTAGTGGATAGTTAAATTAATTGCAAGCTAGATATTAAAGAATCTTTCTGGTCTTCATTCCTCTCTTTTTTTGCTTTGGTATGTTTATGTTTTAACTATCCCTCAACTTTTCGTTAATATTAAGGTTTACTGATTTGCAATCGCTATTATTGTTGGTTGTTGAGTTTGTTGTTGGAAGAAGTTTGTTGAGCTCAAATCAACTGACCGCATGCAACTTCGTTGGGATCTCTGGGTGTGGTTCGTTTCCTTTTATTATATTTTTCGTTGTATACTATTTATATTTTGTGAAGTTTTCGCCTTCCGCATTTGCGCTTTGTCTGTGTGCGTAGCCTTCTCCTGGTATCTACGCATCAACGAGTGGACGGATACTTGGCCTCTCTTGCTACGTCCATAATAGAATTATTTGTATTAAATTGTGGCAACCTATAAATGAAATTGGAGCTGGTCTCTCAACATCATTGCCACTACGTAAGTCTATGGCAACAGCAATAGTAGCACAATTGAAAACTTACAGAACGACGCTCTTATTCGTCTAGGAAGCGCACCAAATTGAATTAAAAGTTGGGGTTCCTTATGCTCCCTCTGCTCCTCTTTGATTTTGGTTTTAATGTATCTATTTTTGAGTTTTCGCCCTATCTCGGCGTCTTCTTTGATGTTGCCGTGCCGTTGTTGGGTTAAACGCGCTTATCTGGACCGCAAGGAGTTTTGCCATTATTAAGGTTTCTTGATTGCACATTGAAAAGAAGGTCGAAGCTTTTATATATTATATGTGTGCACTTGAGTGTGTGAATTTTAATGCCATTGCCTGATGATAAATATGCGTTTAAGTGCAGGTGCTTTGCAATTTGTCAGAGTCTCTCTATACGCTCTACAGATTTCAACACAAGCAGCGGTGACAGTTGACGCCAGACGTGGCACAAAAATCATTTTTGAGGTGCCATTGGAAGGAGTGTCGTCGGGATTGCACTGGCTGACTGCTGACAAAGATAGATTGGCGCGACTCTGGCGCAATCATCGTGTGCACTATAAACAAGTAAGAAAATCCACTCAACTAGCAGATGCCCTGTCAAAAACAAAAAATTCAGCATTTATGATTAATCTCAAAGGTAGAGTCTGATACATACGTTCTTCCAAAAAATGTTGTATTGTAATACCAATTGCATTGACTTAAATACATAATGTAATTTATTTTAAACTATCGAAATATTTATTCTCATTCAATTTTGAAATTTAGGCTTTAAATTTAAAAAATATGTTAATATATTTTAAAGCTTATGTAACACAGGTTATCTTTTGTACTGTGTACAGTTGCATTAGTGAATTATAGCTAGCTTACCTGATTGATGATTGCCGAGCTTAAGATTCAAAATAAGCCTTGCATACTTTTGTGGGCTGGGTCGGCCCATCTCAGCTTTGTCTTTTTCAACACTCATATTGCTATTCTCTGTGATTCTCTTGTCTCTGCCTATTTCTTTTGTCTATTGATTTATTAAGGAATTAAAGCCAACTTTTCTATTTGTATTTCTTTGATCTGGGTGAGCTGCAGAGTAAACATTCTTATGGCTAGCATTTGCAGTGCACAGTTTGTAGTTATTGCCTCACTTCAGTAAAGTAAATGTATCGACAAGTTTCGAGGTGTATTTATTTTTAAAAATGAAATACAGATACATTTACATTTTCGCATTTGCCTACTTTGCAGACAAGAAAATATTGTTTCCCTCGCGGCCTGCTCAGCCAACCCGAAATGAGCTTCGAAAACGCATAATAGGTCCGCATTTTAGATGAACTCTGGGCTCCTATTCGCGGCTGTCGGGTGTCTGTTGTGTAGCAAGTTGCCCGTTAAGTGCGTTTCAAAGTTCCTTGCTGAAGCTGTTTCGGATTTTCTTTTAACAGAGCAACCGCAGCGCAGATGCAGCCCAGTGAGCACTAACAGAATGTCTAAGTTTTATGCGGTTTACACGTCCCAGTCAATTTAGTTAAGTGCACATAGGGATCTTCGATCCTTATTGGTCACTTTCCTTTTTAAAAATATAATTTGTTTTTTTTATGTTTGAGGTCAAATACATTCTGAAAAACCCCTTGAACAAGCGGATGACCAATCGACCCCTTCCGTTTTAGCTGCGCAAGTTTTGTTTTATAAGTATTTTATTTTCCATCTACTAGTTAACCAGATTAAAGCAAAATTTAATTTATCCGAATCAATCACGAATGCTCATCGGTGCATTGATTTTGTAAAATAAAGCGTTGTCCACTGACCCAAAATCCAGCGTTTAATAAAGGGGCGAGGCTATCAAACGCTTCAGCTTATAAATGACCACAATAAAACATGTAAGTAGATTAAATGCAACCACCCATTATATTTTGAGTACACCAGGATATGGAGTGGGAGAGGTTGAACAAGCACAGTTTCACAGTGACCACAGAAACCGCAAAAACATATTCTTTGAGTAGGGTCACCAAGTGTGGGGCTTGGGCGGTTGTATTGATCTGCCCTAATCAAATGAATTGTCAAATTCTTGTCAGGATAATGGGGTAAAGGGAGACGAAGGCAGATCGAACTGAATTATGGTTGAATGTGGCAAAATCATAAAATCAATGAGCCACAATTGTATTTTGACTTGCTCAGCTTTAAAATCTAAAGAATTTTCATACAATTCATTTCAGGCTTGCACCATCTTCAGTCGACACCAACAAAAGGCGGTAAAGACAGCAGCGTCAGAATGCTTACAGAACAACTGAGAAACTTGATAAAGGCGTTGGCCAGCTTTGGCACCGCAAACGGCGACAGTATGAACAATAAGCAGGCTTCGCTGGACTTTCGCCAAGGTCCTTAGCCGCAAACGTTGGGAGAAGTGAAATGAAGACATACAGAAGCCGTCCAAATCGAAGTCGCAAACGGCAAAGAGTATTAGCAAGATGTTGCTCATTTCGCCAATGATCGTAGCCGGAAACCGCGAGAATAACGTGCAGGTAAGAAAAGAAATAAAAAGCACATTAACTTAATGGCAGGTGTATGTGAGACTTAAGAACGCAAAGTTCTGCAATTGAGAATATTGATTTTTGTCGCGTCTTTATTCGCAAGTCAGCCTTTACTTTCCGTTTCCACGATGTTTAAATTCATACTTGCATATATTAGTGCGTGCGCTTGCCAGGTTTAACTATCGCTAAAACCCACGTGCGCTTAATTAAAGCTGAAAATGTTATTCGGGCATAAAAGCTGCTGACTTGAGTTCCTGGGTGAACAATTGAATGGTTTGGATGATTTTAATTCGCACAACCTAACTTTGCAATGGGCCTGTAATGTGTTTCTGTCTTTTATATATATATTTTTTTTTGTCTTAAGAACGGCGAATATATCTGTAACAGTGAGAGATTTATTATTAATGACAGCTTCGAGAGCGGTACTAGATAAATGCTGTATCTGTAATACGAATATTCTTGTTTGTTGTACTTTATAAATACATTCGATTCGAATATACAATGGAACAATGGTTGTCTGTTCAGGTCGACCTGTGCCATTGGGAACGGTCTCTCCCCACTGAGATGGGGCTCTATTTGTTACCTTTAAATGGTCTGGAATATATATATATATAAATACAAATAATGTTGAGCAGCGAATAAATTCTGAAGCGATTTTTTGAATTTTATGTCGCAATTGCTCCCAGTTCTTTCTATTCAGTACATTTACAAATGTATATATTGCTGATGGGAGCTATGAAGAAACTATAAAGCTAAGTTAGTTATAAAAGGCAATGACTTTAAATTCCATATAGGCAAATTTTACGGTCTTGATATCTTAAGAATTGTCATTTTAAATTCAAAATATCTATATTGGTACATTACAGCTTAATCAGGATCTATTATTGCAACAGTTGTCAGCTTAAAGTAAATATTTTGATAACGGTTTTATCTTCAATATACTTACACTAAACGAACTGAAATTAAATAGTTTTCAACACAAATTAAATCGAAAATAATTCCGTACACACGTTCAAGGATTCTGCTTTAAACCTAAGGCAGCAAACGCCTAGGTGTGTCCGTTCTAAAGCATATAATGAGTAAACCGGTCATGGATGTGGAAATTGAACTGCACAAAGGCAGAGTGAAGGAAGCAATTTTCTCTGTGAGTGCATTTGCACAAACCAGTTAGATATAAACAGGACACTTGCCAACCACCGTGTGGGAGGGAAATAGAGAAACTAAGAACAATAGTGGGATTTCCCAGAGATAGTGTTGCAACACGTCAATTAGAAAGAATAAGAGCGTGCTCATCGACACGCATACATACTCAGGTACGAAAGAAGCAGATCCAGGCTCAAATCAGCTGCGCTAGTCCGAGTGGCTTCTTGTCCCCTAACCACGTTGGCTTACGAGCTGACCAGGTCAGCTCTTCTGTTATATGCATGTAATATTTTACAACTGAAACTTTCTACATATGTATGTTTGCAAAAATGGTAATTGTATTGAAAAGAATGTTATCATATGAGTTTGATGATGTCGATCAAATTGCAGTCTGAGGATGGGATTCTATGCAGCCATTAATGGCTGGCCACCAAAAAAATGACTTCGAAATATCTAAAATGCAGTTTTAATGCGATCTATTTTATGGCCACTGCTTCTAATGGGGAAATGACAAAACAGAAAGGAGCGAGTATCGTCCCATTTGCAATTGTTTCGTTGGCACCACCATTTTTAGATCTCTGTAAATCCGTTTCCTGCATACGGTCGACTGCACCCGACAGAAACTGTGCTGCGGAAAACTTAACTCGAATTTGATGTTGCCAAGCAGCTGTTAATGCTGCATGATTTATATCGAGACTGCCAACGGCAGACCCAGCGGTCAGCTGGCTAGGCAGCTCATTATATAGCACTTCATTTACGTAGTCGGAGTATGTATGCATACTGAAGTACACCCAGAGAAAAGTGCTTGTATGTTGTTTCACGCTTTTTCTTACATTTTTAACTACAATTAAACTTGGAATATTTTTCAATCCAAAATCATGCCAGACTTAAGACTATATGCAAAATTTCTATAAATACAGACTAAGTACACAATCATCTTAGATAATGGACAAAGATCCGCAAATCGGATCGGATGTGGACATCTGAAGTTTCAAACTCACATGACTTTGTCAGAACTGCACCTATTTTCAATGCCAAAGCCACTATGATTTGTCCTCTTAATTAATTCGACATTGAAAGTTGATGCACTTAATTTTTTTTATTATTTGTTGTTAAGCAAATATGTTTCTTGCATGTCTATGTGCAGTATGAACATCAGGACGAGTCGGTAGGTCTTATATAAAGTTTTGGCAACGCGAAATGTCACCGGTCGCTGGAGCTGTCGTTCTCCTCTGCTTGCCGGCCATCGCTGTGGTGAACACATTTCCGTTTCCGTTGTTCCTTGTAAATTTTGTGCTCAAGCGAATTTGCATCACGCTATCCCAGCATATTCAGTTTATTATTTTATCAGGTCAGTCTATGCGGCTCTTTTGCATTTTGTGGCTCTGATAGACGCGTTCGATGTCCTTATGTCATTGTCCGTTAGCTTTGGATACCATCTTGCCTGCTAGTGCCGTGGCTTACGCTGGTGTGCTATCCTGTGTAAAATGATTTGTTTGGCCGCATTCAGTTGGTTTTTTGCGCAACGGCTACGTCTGCTGACGCCCTGCAGAACATAAATCAGTACTCTAACATTTGTTTAACTCATACACACGCATATATTGGCAAATGTGCATGTGCAAAAGTTTCCAGACGCAACATTCGACCCGATCTCTACAAATTCATGTATACCTATCTACATTTATAGGTGTATATAAACATTTTCATGTTGTAATTATGTACATACGAACACTTAGCACAATTTTATTTATAGCTCATATACTATACAGTCATTAGAAACACCCAACAGTCGCTGTCTACATGCGTTTAAATATATCCAGACCATAAAATGTTGCGCAATACGTGGGCTTATCACAGACAAGGACACCCACACCTGCACGAGCTATGGCTACCGCTGAAAAGTTTCATTGCTTGGTTGATGGTCTAGAAAATTTGGTGCGGAGGATACAAATATACACATAACTATACACCATGCACTTTGACTTGATTTAAAATCGCATAAGAGTCATGTGGTGGTCTTAAGAAATCGGTATTGTTCGATGTATCGACTTATTTTGGGTGTCCTGCAGTATATGCGTAAATTTTCAACAAAGTAAGCTGAGATAAGTCTTGGAATATTCAAAATGACAGGCTGATTTTTGATAATCTCAGCAAAGCGCAAGGAATCAGATTTTACGGCAAGGCGCTTAAAATAAAAGTCCGCAAGCTTTTCGCCGGCAGGACAACTGAACAAAACACTTTACGAAATTGTTTTTCGAGAAAAATAATTGGAACATAAATTCGTTTGACCCCATTTTAGTTTCACGGAGTCAGCAACCCCATGCAGCAGCCCTTCATTACCTGAACCGGGTTAGCTGCAACGGAACCAGAAGATTTGCAGCAGTTGCAGTAAATCTGTTAAAGCAAAATAAAAACTGTGTCAACAGCAGAGCCCGGAGTAAGGCATCTCAATTTGTAAGAAGGGTAGTTGGGATCAAGAACTCAGCAGGGGAAGACGTTACCATGGTACAAAAAAATAAAATACAATACCCAAACGCTTGAGGCATTTATAGTTATTTCACTTTTATGCCGCTGCTCCGCTCGCCGGTTGACTGTCAGTTTTTATGCCAGTTGTTTTGTTCCATTTCATTGCATTTCACTATGCTCAACACTTTCATTTGACCACAAGACACAGTTGAGTTGCAGCAAACACTCTCATCCACACATACGAAACAATTAGAAAATATCGCATAAAGGCGACAGGACCCTGCCCGCAGTTTTCTTCTATCTGACAGGGTGCGCACATCGCCGCGGGACTTGAAAATGAGTTCCATTTGTGTGTATTCAAAATATGGAAGCGAATTTGGAATTTAAATTTTCTATGAAAAACAAGCCATGATAAAGCTCCCAAGTCCATAGCAATGCCCATCCAAGACAGTTTTATTCACTACTAGTTCTGCATTTAAATATGAGGCAATTTAAAATTTTGAATTTCCTATCAAAAATAGCCACGATAATGTTTCATTTGTTCCTATATGCCTTTACAATATTCAAAACTCCAATAAATTGGTCAAAACTGATCGGCATTCGGATCCTGAGGCAGTTTTGACCAAGGTTTGACAGCTACATTATATATGAATGGAAATCAAAGGCAATTTAAAATTTTGGAATATCTACAAAAACAAACCAAGATAAGGTTTTATAAATTCCTAAAAATGCATTTCCAAGACTTCAGAATACCATAGCTTTTTCAAAACTGATCTGATTTGCAATTCAGAGGCAGGATTGATCTGGGTTTGACTTCTATATAAACTTTAAACTTCTTATTTCTATAGAATCTTCTCTTATAATCTCTGATATCTAGACGGACAGACACACGGACATGGCTAAATCGATTCGGCTGTTGATGCTGATCACGAATATATATACTGTATGGTCGGAGATGCTTCCTTATGCCTGTTACATACTTTTGCACAAAACCATTATACCAGTTTTACTCATTTTTAATGGGTTCAGGGTATAAACAAGTAAGAGTGCTCTAGTCGGGAGTGCCCGACTAGGAAATACCCTGAACCCAGTTCTGACTTCCATTAATACTTGCCTAATAGTGTGCATACATACAAACACACACATACTGCAAGCATTGCATGCGGTTTAAGCAGTTAGCTTGCTTTTTCACTGAGCCCCACACAATGGAAAGTAAAATCTTAAATAACTTCTGTGTTTATTGTCCGATCTCACTGAAATTTTTGGGACATACAATTGTCATTGTGACCAAAACAAATTGCAGGGTAGTACCTTCAAAAATTAGTTTTTTGAACTTTTGGGGGGATTGGGGGTGGTATCCAAAAAGTGAAATATTTGTTACATGTGTATGCTATTCGAGATTATGCATGTCAAATTTGGCATATCTTTGAAGCTATGTCCCACAAACGCTAGTCTAAAATCGAAATTTATCGATAACTTTTGAATGCGATGAGTTATTGATCAAATGAAATAAACTTGATCTGTCCCGGGATTAGGAGAACTTATATTCCAAATATGAAGTCTCTAGCTCTTGTAGTCTCTGATATCTGTGTGTTCATACAGACAGACAGACGGACAGACAGACGGACATGGCTAGATCGACTGATACTGATCAATAATATATATACTTTATATGGTCGGAGATATTTCCTTATGCCTGTTACATACTTTTGCACAAAACTATACCCAAAAATAATACCCTTTTTACCCATTTTTAATGGGTTCAGGGTATAAAAACAAAAGTAACAATACACTCATATGTACAAAATACATAAACAAAAACATACACATATGTACATAGTATAATAAAATTATGTAAACAGATATTCGAGCTCTTGCCGCTACGTGCAACCTGAATTGGCACATACAGAGATATGCACAACAATATATATTATTATTGCATATTGCTTTAAATAATTAAATGGGTATCTCGTGGCGCTTTCGTCGGGGTTGCAAGCATTTACAGCATTTACTAAAAATAAATGCGATGCACGAGAACTGTTGTTAAGTTGTCTCGAAAGTCGTCGTATTCTTTTTGGCAGTGCTATATTTCTGTGTCAAACCAAATGAAATACAGGTATATACTAAGCAATTTAGCCATGAAGCCCGAGAGCGTAAACAACAAATATTAAATCGGCTTCGGAGTATAGTATATGCGTATTGTGTTTGGTATTGAACGTACACTGTCTGAATAGACGGCGAATAGTGTACATGTATATGTTCTATAACTATTCAGCTGTCACGATGGCACAACTCAATATAGTAACTTTTCTCCATTCTCAACACACTATTTGGCTCAGTGTACGCACATTTATCGCTGCAGGCGTGAATACAAATTATGTATACTAGCAAAATATCACGCACATACTCGTATGTGTACGCCCTAAGGAACACATCCTTACACCCCATCGAACTTAACAGTGTCGCTCTGATTTTTAAAGCATACGTTCCAGAGCACTACTGCTTTGGTTGGTTCTAAAATGCATTATAGCTGCAAGGATAATAAACTTGCCATGTGTGGCTAAAATTTTAATTTTTCATCACTTCAAGATGAAAAAAGAAGCATCAAGATTTTTAGGTCAAACCGATACTCCATAGCGCGATCAAAGTACTGGCAGTAAATATTATCAATTAGCTGACTGTTGTTAATGCTTGATCCCGTGGATCAGTTGTTGTTCACGCTGTTGACAGGGATTCCCGTCATGCCCACCTCGTAGACTGCCCGCTGGCCGCTGGTGGAGTCGCCGTATACATAGCCTCAGGCAGCCTGCTGCACCTCCTCGTACAAAGTGTGGATAGCAAACGTCTGCACGGCGACCCGGCCTCTCGAACTGAAGAATAAATACCTATGTAGTATTGCAGGTGAGTTCGAAGGTCGCTTTAACAAATCGCACCTTAGTCATGCCAACGCCGATAACGTAAACTTTGGTCTTTGTCATTTTGTGGTGCTTCGGTTGTGGTCGGCTGCCGAGAAACTACTGCATTGCAGAAGTGCGCGCGATAACACTTCTGTGTTGAACAGCTCTGCTTTAGTATTTTTGGTATTTTCCCATTACCCTTAAGCAGGTTGAAAGTTAATCAAAATAAAATAAACTCTTATTACTTTGCAACATAAAACATATATTTGTGTCACAAATGACAAAATTACTATGAATCCCAATTTGTCATATTAATAATGGCTTTTCTTTTTGCAGGTATGCAGCCGATGATGTCGAGAAGGAGACAAATTCATAAATTCGATCTCAAAGGACATCTCTAGAAACGGACAACACCAATATGATGTGATCAGCCACTGCTGGACTGCTGCTAAGATCAAATTCACTAAAAGTGCTGGAACATTTGACCCACAGGATGCAGATCCTCAGACGCTACAGCGGCTCTATTATTATAGTCAACAAAGAAGATAAATAACTAATTTAATATATTTATATATCTTTATTTCGATTATATATATATACGTATATTTTAAAATACTTAATATTTCGTAATTTTTGTAATTAATTTGTAAGTTTTTGATTATTTGATTAGGAAAATTGTAATTGTAATTGTATATGTATGTTAATTTGTATAATAAAACAATGAAATAAACGATTTGTTAATATTATAAAAGCTGTTGTTATTTCAATGTATCAAATTATCATCAAAGCAAAAATTAAAAATAAAATCATCGTCGCCATTTTTAGTTTTAGTCGAAAAGAGCGCAAATTTGACTTGTCGGTAGTCCCCAAGGATCAAACTCGAGATAATCATATTCTAACTGTTTTTAAAATGTGAGATCAGCAGCCAATTAAAAATAATTGCTATTTTGCAGCATTTATTTATTATTTATTCCGTGCAGTTGACAGTGTTTATTAATTTCTGAAGTTCGCCAGATCCCATACCCTTGTGCGGTTGTCAACTTATTTTGTGCGGTTGTCGGAGTGCGTCAAATCTCGAGAAGAGTAAAATTTCGTCTGTTTCGCCGGTCCACGTACCAGGCGAACAGAAATCAGCAGAAGGCAACCTTGAAAATGCAAAACAAAATTTCACTGCATACTTTCAAATAAAATGCACTGCATACTTTATATTGCACTCAATTAAAAGTCGCAATATAAAGTATGCACTGCTTTTTTAAACAAAGTATGCAGTGATTTTTTTCTTGGCATTTTCAAGGTATCTTGCTGCTGATTTCTGTTCGCCTAGTACCTCGACCGGCGAAACAGACGAAATTTGCCTTTGCGCGAAACTTGGACGCATTCTGACGGCCGCTGGCGAACTACAGAAATTATCAAACACTGACAACTGCACGCAGAAAATTGCCCAATACTGCCAGCTGGAAAGCAGCATCTCAGGCAAATCAGGTCTGATCTTAGAGATCACGCGAGCAATGGGATAATTATGGTTCCTCCGTTTGATTCCCAAATTCATACAAGTCTTATATTTTTTGTAAAGCATTTAATGCACAGGTGTACAGATCTTAAAAATTCAACTATATATATGTATGTATATGGCAAAATAAAAGCTGTTCATCGCCTACTGCACACTCGAGGTGGAGACGAACTTGACGGTGTCAATGATGCCACCCTCTGCTGCCTGGTCTTGGAGCGGAACCATGGGAACCAACTGATCGCTCTGCGGCAGCTGGATGCATCTTTTCGTCATTATTTGCTGCAAGAAAATACGGCAAAATTATAAATTGTCAACTGGGAATCTTACTTACTTACGGCTTCTACTTCAGTTTTCATCTTGAGCTCCTTTACCAGCATTGATGGAGGTCCTGCTGTAAGAGAAATAGAATAATGGATTATAACTATACATTTGCATATTTACAGCTGGTATTTATATTATAAAGTAGCCATTACTAGTTTCGAAACAAAGGTGGATTTTCACTTTAACGGCTTCTACTTCAGTTTTCATCTTGAGCTCCTTTACCAGCATTGATGGAGGTCCTGCTGTAAGAGAAATAGAATAAAGGATTATAACTATACATTTGCATGTTTACAGCTGGTATTTATATTATAAAGTGGCCATTACTAGTTTCGAAACAAAGGTGGATTTTCACTTTAACTGTTTGATAATTGTAATCGATTCACTCCTCATGAGTTTGCTACTACAGAACAGACTAGGGAGACCCAACAGAATCTGCAGACCCCACTACAGATGTCCCTGCCTACTAACCCTATAAGGATATAAGAAATAACTGAAGAGATCCAATCATTGCCACATGGCAGTGTGGAACAGGTCCACAGATTGGTGAAGCACATCATGCAGTCTTTTGACGACCTAGAGTTCTCCAACGCTGTCTTCATTGACATGCAGCAAGCGTTCGATAGGGTGTGGCAGGATGGTCTACTGTGAAAAGTAAAAAACCTTTTACCTGCACCTTAATATATTCTTTTAAGGTCATATCTGGAAGGACGAGAGTTCAAGGTAAAGGTAAGGGAGACATACTCGTCAACTTATACAATGAGAGCAGGAGTGCTGCAAGGCAGTGTTCTGGGTCCGCTGCTCTATTCCTTGTATACTTCAGATATACCCAGCCCCACCTCTCAACATATGGAAGCTCACTCTAAGGATATTATTGCGACATATGCAGATAACGTCGCAGTCATTTATAATTCTAAAAGTCGCGTAGAAGCCAGTAACGGACTACAGGAGTATCTTGACACTCTTGCAAACGGTGCAAACGATGGAATTTGAAGGTTAACCCGCAGTATATGTGCACTGTATTCTGCCGATATGGCTTTATGGAGTGCAGATTTGGGGGATTGCTGCCAAATCCAATTATAAACGTATACAGGTATTGCAGAATCGGGTACTACGACAGATAACCAACTGTCCCTGGTACGTACGCGGCTCCACACTCCATAGAAACCTCAAATTGCATACAGTTGGAAGATACACAAGCAAATACAGCGAAAGACTGCTAAGACACCGCAGCCTACTCGCAAGAGGACTACTCCCTGACCTTTAAGGCGACTTAAACGGCAAGGTTTTGCCAAGACGATTGGACGTGAGTAGGACCTCCTCCATCTAAAATCATCATACTGCGCTATGGTGTTCGGCTATAAATTAAATTACCCATGTGTTGTTATAGTACTAAATTGATGTACAGGTTCTACACTTATTAATATTAAATAAAATAAAAAATATTAGCATTTAGGATTAAGCGTGCGAAACGAAAAAAATATTTCAAGTAAATGCTTGATAATACACGACTAAAATATACCCTTGACTCAGTCCTGAAAAATTGTACTTCTCGCAAATACTCATTAGGTATTCAAGATATTAATTTCGAGTCTCTTTACGTTAAATTGTTGAGATGGTGTCGAAAATGGCTCAATCTGCCTGTTACATACATTTCAATAACTTGATTATACTCTTTTTATGGGCTTTGTATGTACAGGGTATATTGCAAGAAATTATATCTTTACTTACGACTGCCGGCAGAAGGGCAGTGGGCAGATACAAGTGGGGGGCGGCTCAGACGAGCTCGATACCTACGTCGCGACGTTTAGCTATGCTGTAAGCCGAACTGAATGAAATATCACATCCTGCAAAGAAATAAAAATCAGCGTCAGTAAAAATACACATAAGAAGTAAGCAGGAAGCAGCCAGAGATGAAACAGGAAGTAAAACACGCACACACAGACACACACACGCATACAGCGAGAAACGCTCGCAGCGTCAAAAGACAATGACGATGCAGGTTGCTGAAGTCCGGAGTAAGGTGCGGGATAAGGTAGAGGGGGAGGTTGTGGTGCCAGCTTTTGTATACAGGAGCTGAGTAAATATAAAACACACTCACACACATATATAAATATTTATATATAACGAAAGGTGCTGGGCTGCTGGCTGAATAGCTGGTCGGCATCAAACGCGGCAAAAAAAAAAATAATAATAAAATATAATAGCTATGCAGTAGTCCCTGCGCATAGCCGTCTTGGTCTTGAACGATAATTTTTTAGTTGTATGCCTACCCGTGAGCTAAAAGTTAGCGCCTCAAAGTGCCCAAAACAAAACAGGCTGGGCTGCCTGAAGACCAATGCTAAAGGGGTGAGGGCGACAAAACACACACACTTGGCCCAAAAAAAAAACACTTTGTAGCCACGGTCGCCGTCAAGCTGCGCGTTATCCTTTGTGTAATTTTTGGTTTAATGAGGCAGCATTGGCAACAACTTGCCTCCTTCTTTGCCACCACCCGTAATCGCCAGCAGTGTCAACAGGCAAGCTTTTAACGATGCCGCACAGTAGGCAGCTATTTTTTCACTCATACATTTTTATGACTGGAGCATTAAGCTAAAATTTGTGTTAAATATTTTATTGTTTTTATGGTCACATGAACACCTTAATTTTTATGTCTGTGCAGCGACACAGGTTGCAAATTATGAATATTATTTTATGCTTCTAGACAGAAGAGAAACGCTTGAACGCTTTAAGGAGCCGACAAATCAGCTAGATATTCGATTGCCCTGTTCTCTTCCTGTGTGTGCGTGCGCTCATTAATAGTTTCGAGTCGTTGTCAGATCGGGTACCAGGGGGCTTAATGCGGTACACGATTATTTCACCACCTTTCCGATTGCTCGATTACTGGTTTAACTTTTACCTCCGTATGAGTTCGGGTGAAAGGATGTTCAGAATGGTTGTTGGGTTGCCTATTAATTACTCATTGCCAATTGTAAGCTCCGTTGCTGTGTCCAATTAAAAAGGACAAGGTAATTACTGACTATACCACCAGCTCGCAAACTTGTGAGCTTTGTACAAATACCGAAAAATTTTACCTTCCAGCAGAAAAAACCCCATCACTTGAATTCAACTTTATTTCATAGTCAGTCAAGAATAGAATATGTTGTATGTGTCTGGAGTTAATCAATCGGTCAACAATGAAGGCTGCGAATTGGTCATAAATACTTACAGATAATACAGCCTATTACATACAAACATAAATATGTGAATATCTAGCATTACATTGGCCAGACGTGCACTTGCAGGATGATAATAGAAAAAATGAATTATTTTTAGCATGCATAAGTTTATGGGACGTTACGTCGGTGAATTTGCAGTTTTATTGCAGCTAAAGTCCACGCTAATATAATGCATAAATCAGGCCGCTCAAGTCAACATATATTCACTTGAATCGAGCATAAATAAGCTGCTTTGGTCGTAGACTTCAGCTCTACCTCTGGTGAAAGAGCCAAAATCCGTCTACATATGAGCCAAATGAAATTCAGCGTTAAAGAAGAATTTTGGCCAACTGCTGGCTGGGGTTAGATGGCTACCCTAAATTGTTCGACGACTATATTAGGGGCATGCTTTTAGTAGAGCACATGAAAGAGCGCAGAGTCGGCAAGGCGCAGTCGCCAAGTCTCTCGACTTCCATAGGTCCTGTTAATTATTCTCAGTACGTGAAAGGGAAATAACTGACAGCGAAAAAACTGGGTTTTCAGTTCTAGCAGCTGCCAGCGATTTAGCGGCTCTAAGACCTGGCTAATTGAAATATTACATCGTAGGTCAGTTTGAGGCAACCCGTGAGAACTTTATGACATTGCAAAACTGCATGCAGGCTAACGTCATTGGGTGATTCTACCTGAAGAACATGCTAAATCGCTTGTGGAAAAGCGATATGCTTTTTATGGAAACAGGTAGCAATCGGCTTGAAAACTGCTCACAAAGAGGCATGGTGAGACCTGACAATCAAAGCTGATAATAACATTTCATGCAGTAATTAAAAAGCCATTTATGTGTCGCGAACGTTGCCAATGAAACAATTATCTTGTATTCAAGTCGATATATGACAAAATATGACGCTTCGGTTGTTATTATTATGTTATGTTGGTTTTGTTGCCGCTGCTCTTGAAGCACCAAACGGTGAAATATCACTTAGTGTGGTGCTTTAACACATTTCCACATCACTGGCTAACTGTCAGTGAATGCGTTGACTTTTCTGCGGGCCACGCTGCTACAGCGGCCTACGCGTCGGCCTGTTTTCTGAGCGCCTAAACTTGAAAGCAAACTTCAAACCATGAGCGGGAAACGAGTTGGTGCAGAACGAAGAATAAAACTGGTTTTTGGGTCAAAAGCAAAGGGCTAGCCCTCTCTGAGGCCAACTGGCAAACGGGCAAACGGGCAAACTTGAGATAATTATTCAATGAAGCCGAGATCTGAGACCTGAGAATAACGACGAGCCAGCAGTCGACAAGCTGTCGCTGCAGAAAGGGCTATGCTAAAGGGTTATCGAGTGGCTGACATACATAAATACATACACACTCACACTCACACTCACACCAAACACAATACACCGACCACCGACCCGACCCGACCGGACAGGTTAGCCAACGAGCGCCGCAAAGGTGAGCCCACGTTGCCTGCGAGCATCAGAGTTTGTGTATAAGAGTTAATATGGGCTGACTACTGCCAATTCCCGCGCAGGTTCTCTCTTTCTGTCTATCTCTCTCTCGCTGTATCTCTCGGTTTTCTCTCCTCTCTTTCTGTCTTTCTCTCACGCTCTCTGCCTCTCTCGCTCTCCGGAAGTTGTGGTGGCTGCAATCATCGGGCAACGCTAGTGCTTTATTCCTGACGCTGTGCTCGGAGCAGATTTAGTACTCAATTGTTGTGCTGCTACGGCGTACGTGAACGCGGACCGTGAAACACAACGTTCAGTTGTCTGTGAAGTTGTAAGTGCTGTTTGTGTCTGGTTTCTGTGTCTGTGTCCGTGTCTGTGCATATGTGTGTGTATGCTGGTCTTACTTTGCGTGCGCATATCTGTGTATGTACATGTGTACTATGTGTGTGCAAAAGAAAATTATATGGAAAAATTGTAAAATCATTTAATGCGAAGCGGCGATGACACAAAATCAAGCAAAAAGCAACTACCCTAAAATGTTGAAAGGGTGCTGCAACAACTTTGTGTGTGTGTGTGTGTGTGTGTGTGTGTTGAAAAGAAATAAAGAAAAACGTCAATAATACAATAAAATAAAAATTGTTCGCAGCATGAAAGAAAAAAAAAAACAGGGAGTGATTCGCAAATGAAGTTCGTGATTTTCACGCTCACTGTCAGAGGACCACACCCGCGCGGATGCACAGGTTACAAAAAGAAAAACCAGCGGCTGTCGAGCTAGAGAAAAGCACCAGAGCAGAGCCAGAGCCAGAGCCCGAACAGAGTAGAGCTGTAAGAAAAATTCCAGTTTTGGACTGCAACCGAAAGGATCAGACGGAGAGCAGTGAGCGAACGAGTAGGTCGTCGTCGTCAACAACAGTTCGCTCGAATGACTGGAACGCCGCTGTGCTCAAGTTCTAGCCACCATGGAAGGCGGGGGAAATGACAGAGGCGGGGTAGTTGTCATGCAGGATGTTTGGCAAAGTTGCGCAAGTGAATATTTCCCGCTATTTGTAGCGCCCTATGACGTGTGGCGCATAGCAGACCATTTGAAATCAGCATCAGCTGCTAAGAGTGATTGTGATATAAAAATACGCACAACCGCTTCCAATTTGCCAAACAGACCAATAACATATCAAACTTGTATTCGCAAAACAAAAAATCAATTGCGTGACAGTTGGGTAACAGTCGCCCAAATCAGTCGAGTACACAAACGAACCAATAATTTGAACAGTTTTGGTAACCCAGCGAGCAGTGAACAGAAAACAACTACCAAAATAATACCCAATGCTTTGTTGGATGTTGGTCTGTTGTGGGAGCACCGTTTTGTGCCTGGAAAACTGGTGCTCAGCCAAGTTGTGCAGTCACAGCATATTTTCCAATAGAGAGAGCGAGAGAGAGAGAGAGACAGCGACAGCCTCACTGCGTCGCAGAGCCAAAAACTGAAACAGAAACAGAAGCAGAAGCAGAAACATGAAGCAGGCTGTTCAGGCTGTTCAGGCTGCTGTCGCACAACGCTTGAAGCATTGCCTTTAAATCGGCAACGGAGTGGTCGCGTCGTTCAGCTGTGGTGTGGACTACTCTGATGCTTGTGGTTCTGTGAGTTTTGTAGGAATCGCAGCAAAAGGTTAGGCGAATAACTAAGACAAGGCAGTGAGACAGCAGGTGGACAAATTGTAAAAGTTGCGGAAGCGGTTTGTGAGCATTCTAACAATACATTACGCAGTGTGATAATTATATAATGCGTTTGAAGACAAAGTCGTGATGACAAAATGAGTCACGTGCTTGGCAAACAAAACTCTGCTTTGCCGTAGTGTATAGTGAGTGTATTGGCGCGTGTGTAATTCTGATGCTGGCAAACAGGGCGTGAAAAAGTCAAAAGTGGCAGACCAATCGGGATTCCTATCAAACGACTTCCTTTGACCATATGCGATTACAACATCAAAATCGAACATAATTTTCTTATTTTTACGCCGTATTGATTTTAGTTGTTGTGCATAAAACCCTCGTTTGCTTTTGTGTATGTGTGCCTGTCCGTGTGTGTGTGTGCGTGTGTGTGTGTGTATTTGTCTGTTGATGTGTGTGTTTATGCTTGGCCCTCGCGTTTATTTTACGTCTTATGTTTTCTTTTTGTTCTCAACCCCGAAATGCTTCCTTTCTGTGTAGCCCCACGTAAAAGTCAACGGCAACGGTTTCAAAGGCAACACGGAAGAGTCCGTCACGACGGCAGCAGCCAGTGCTGAAGTCCTTCATCAAAACGCACACATACAAAAGTAAATGCGTATGAAAAGAAAGTGTCATAAATCAAGCGATTATCCTGTAAACAAAGTGTAAAACGCGCTCACAACAACAACAATAACAACATCAACATCAAAAAAACGGAACCAAGACCCCAACAAGGAGTTTTCCGCTGCTGAGAATGTTCCTAATAAAACCCAATTTTTACTACGCTTAAAGCCAGGAACAAAAAACAAAACCAAAATATTACAAAGCAAACACCACCCACAGTGCGTTTTACTACTTGAGCATTTAATTTTGCTGAGTCGGTGCTGGACATTTGCTGATTCTCAACAACATTTTAACTACAGCTGTTCCGGTTGGCATTTTCAAGAATCCGAGCAGAAAACAACACCCTATATTGGATTGGCTGTGAATACTTGTATAATGCTTGCGCCAGTGAGGTGAGTCAAGTGTCCACTCTTCCACATGAGTAGAGAGTATATTGTGCAGAAATGCTTAAAGCCTAGAAACGAAAATTAAGAATATACTTGAAAAGTGCCAGAGGTGCTTAAAACCAAACTACTAATAAATTTAATTGCAACTCGTATGGGAATTTGCGGCTATTGTCGTTGTCGGCACAAAGGAAGGCGAACATGTAATTACAATTTATGAGTTTTCGATTGCAATTGCAATGTGTAAGTAAATGCTAACTGATTCTTATGTCATAATTCAACTACAAAGTGTTTCATGGCATAAAAAATACGCACACAAAGCACAACATACCATAGGCATAACAACAGACAGTTTAACTGGGCCACAAAACAATCGGAAAATGTGTGTGAAAGTATTCGAAGGCGTAAACATTGGCAGCAAAGAGAAAGGGGGAGCAGCTCAAGTTTGATTGCTTCTTCGGTTTGGCTTGAGGTTCGCCTTCGACTTCCTGCTCTGTCGCACTCAGAAGCCGACGGGCAATGTAATTGAAGATTGTAAACCCACAAACATGCATATCCGTTGTTGTAGACAGCAATATACTCAGCTTTTAGCTTAAAACGGCAGCTGCAGATGTTGAAAGTAGGAAATTGCAATTTCCATAAACAGAATTGGAGCCACATTTGTGTTGTGCTTGACTAAACCTCATGCCAATCTATATTTTTGCAAACATTTATTTTGATTCTCGCTCTGTCTTAATCCAGCATTGATTACACACATAAAGACGGACATTAGTTATTGGAAATTCTTTGAGAGAGTCTTTCTGTCTGTCTCGCTGGTTGTCTGGCTAATGGCAATTGTTACAAATTGTTAATAATGATAAATGATTGCGTTTTATCTTTATTTCAACACTGTTTTGTTTTGTTGTGATTCGTTTGGCTTTTGTTCTTGAGTGCGCACTGGCCAACCCCCTTAAAGGATTATTTTTACAGATATAAGTATATTTCAGTCATTCAATACAATAACAAATGGGGGGTTGTTGCCTGCCTGCTGTCGTTTGTCTTAAGATTTATGTATATTCTCTTAAGTAGTTTACATTTGGAGAGTTTTTTTGTTCTTTACAGGAATTTTAACACTCTCTTGTATGACGCACGCTAGCAACTATGGCGAAGGCCACAAGCTCACACTGGGATAAAAGAGATGAAGAAAAATTTGTACTTACAAAATATAAATATAAATTCCACAAAATGGGCAAAAGTCTCTATAAATCTGAAAATATTTCTATGAAATCCCAAAAGTAAATATGCGTTAAAAGCCAAAGCATGAATTATTCTACAGTAAAAAAGTGGCGCTTCATAAATACAATAATACGTTCTACAGCATTTTTAAGTCGGAATGTAAAATTGTTTATAAAAGCACAGTAATCAAGTGCACTGGTTTCATTATGCTCGATTGTCTATCGATTGCGTGCAGAAAGGAAAATGATTGTACATTGAAGTCGTGAGTTACAGAGCTATGGGATTTTTTAAATTCAGGTCAAATGTCGATTAATCGATTTTTGTCATATATTACATATGTATATACTATTTTTTATGGCTTGCAGACGAAATAAATAGTTCGCAAGTATGACGTCGCTAAACGATATTTTCTCACGAAGGCAGCAGAAATCATTGACGGCGCTGTGGAAAAAATCTGTAAACAAAACAGCCGCGCAATAAATCCAAACAAAAGCAGCTATCCAGCGATAGCAAAATGAAAATATCATCTTTAAGCAAAAAAGTAAAGGCCTCTAAAAACAACTCGTGGCCTATAGGGGGAATGGGGAATGAGGGAGGGGGAGGGGGAGGGCGACGGTCGACGGTCGGGCAGCATGAAAACATAAGCAGTAAGCGACCAAGTGGCCAGCCAAAGGCAACGACTGGTCAGCCGTCCCGTAGTTCATTGGAATTTCTGTTGAATGTGAAACCAAATGGGAGCGAAGTGGAGGAAGCTGAAAACGGAGGCATGGACAAAACGAGAGGCTGAGAGACGTAGAGAGTACTCGTATGTATGGATACATACATACATATGTATGTATACACAACAAGTCTAGCGGTGTGTTTTGTGAAAAGAGCAAAGCCATAGACAAAACTATTAAATTATACATACAATGTTTAGAAATTAAGAAGCTTGAACTGAGAACGTTTAGCTGCAGCTGCGATACCCCACTTTGCTCTCAATGTTTAATGAAGCTTACTAAGTTTGTATGCTGGAGCAGTCGATGTTTCGTCTAACCCACACCAAGCACTTGTGTGGCTACATGGCGCCCAAAAACTGCCGCGCATAATGACGCGAAGCTTGTGCACAAAACATAAGCCCAAAGAAGCCAAAGAGCATAGAGTTATTCACCACAACGGCGATCCGCTCGAAATGAAGTTCTACAAGTTGGGATCTACAGCGTTCGTATAAGAGAGCTGCTGAACTGCCTCTGTCTGGGCTGGGGACTAACTTGTTTATCAAGCCGAGTCCAAACCCGAACTCGAATCCGACAGATACACAGCATTTCCTGCATCAGCAGCTGTGCCAATTTAATGACGTCAGGGAGGTTGCGAGAGTCGCGACACGTCGCTGAAAATGCAGAATGCAATTTGCTGCATCAACTGATGCGGCAGCCATAGATCTGCTCTGTACACTTGGCAGGTAGAGGTGAGGGTGCACAATGCAAGTATTATTGAATTTCCCTCATAATTTGGACTGTGGCTTCACACACACACACACACACACACACACACAGCAGCAGCGGGGCATTGTTTTTACACTCCATTGGCAGCGAAGCATAAACATTGACCTAGTTGTAGGATTCTTTTCACAGCAAATACGAAAATCGTCTCTCTCAGTTGCGAGGGACTTAGTGCAATAAGGCGTATGGTGCACTTTCTAATGAATGACAATCAGATTTTAATGAATTATATTTTTTGTCTTCTGAATTGCGAACTTTATGCAGGAAACAGAAAGGCCAGTATGTAAATTTATGTGTACGCATTATATGACTAATGCATGAGCTTTTTGAATACTTTTATTGGGTTGGGCTGGATTTAGGGATACAACTTTGGCTTTGCCCCGCCACACTCTGAATTCCTGGGTAAGGATATACAGAAAACAAAGCGTTATGCAAGCAACAACTTAACAGTTACAAATTAAAAATTGTTTCAATTAGAGAAGTTTGTACATGCATAAGAACTGAGATACTGGCAGTAACTTTGGCTATAGGTCTCTTACAATTTAATTTTACAACTGTATACATTATTTTTTAACTATGCGAGTTCTTTTTGTTTTGTCCTGACAAGACTTTGAAGTCAAAATGGGCAGACGGAGCGAAGTCAGTTTTTTTTTGTGTGAGAGAACCACAAACTTCAGTACTTTGTGTCTAAATTAATTAAAAACTTAAACATTTAGACGCCAAAAAGGAACGCCAACAGTTAAAGCAGAACAAAATATTCATTATCATATTCAAATGTGGTATAGTATACCATGAAACAGGCATTAAGCATACAAGCAATAAATATAGCCTTTGTGATTCCCATTGCCACAATGGCTAAACAATACAAGAACACTGTCACCAATCTTCCCTATCGTAATTTGCTGCCTCGAACTGCCCCTTTGGATACTGTGCCAACGTAGAATGGCGAATGCTATTTTAAGTCCGGCCTTCCATTCGAACAGGCCAGCGTGGACAGTTTCTTTGTGAACTGGTGCTGTAAAGTGTTCGGTGTTCATTATTTCGTAGCACCTATTAAAGTAATTTGCCACATTTGTCGCCGACCATTAGGCGCTATTAAAGCGCAATCAGAACGATTCCAGCTGCTTGTGGGCCGTACCAATACTTGAGAATCAATTTGAGCAACGAAAAAAGTTGTCAAAAGTTGTTGGAACGAACCCTTTTTATTAGTTTTTCGATATCGAAAGGACGCCACAGCAAAAGTCTCACAGCGTTTTCATTTAATAAGGTCATTCAGACCACAGCAACGACAGGATGTCGCGACGGATAGTGTAGTTACACTGTTTGTATAGTTCAATGGACTCTTCGACAGCCAGCGCCGATTTTATGAGTATGGCGCAAAATGTGCTGATATTACTCTGTCAGAGTTTGCGTGTGTGTATTTCAGCGTGTGGGAGTGTGTCCTCGTGTACAAGAGGCTGCTAAGCCCTAGTGCGCTGAAAATCAATATCTTGAAAAGTGCTGGGACCGCGACTCAGGGGCTCACTGTTCGCAAAATCATTGAAGCAAGTACATACATATATAGACCCATATGTTTATAACACGATCAAATTTGATGTCAAGTTTGTTTAGTTGGTTGTGGGGATCACATAAGTTTTTTTAATTTCACGTTCTGATATGATGTGGAAAACACTGTTTTGAATAGAATTTAATCTGCATTCCTGCCCTCGGCTGCCACTTTAAGGCATGGAAATTCATTTTTTGCATAATGGGAAAAGTTTTACACTTCAGCCATGATTTGCTTTTCTTCTGCTCGCAGCATTTCATTTAATGCAGCGGCCAAAAGACGTGCTTGTCAAAAGGGTGGGCAGGATGGCGCAGACAGGACCAATGGGCAGGGCAGAGCAAGGCAGGGCAGGGCAGGGCGACATCGCCTCGAGTGGAGTGCTAAACTTTTTGCCAGAGTCTCGTTCGGGAATTCTGCTCTGTACTTCAGAGGAGAACTCAACTTTCTGCGTTCTTTTAACTGCCAAGCATCGCAGCATACTAACGGCCAGGCCTGAAAGGTGCGGAGTTGGAAATGCTCGTTTTTTAACTTTATCATTATATTTGTTTACTTATTTATTTCTTGCTATGGGAATTTCGTGGACTTTAAAAGAGTTTAGGGAATAATGGCTTAATTAATTAATTTATTTATTTAATGTTGCCTAACGAATAAATATGTAATATAAATTATAAATAAATTAATCAATTAAAATATTAAAAATATTGAACAGATTTGAAAAATGAAAACTTAAAATGTAAAGATAAATATAAGCTGTGGGGCTATTAATAAGGGGAGATTGGTACATAGAGGTGATTGTTTATGTCTGAACCTTTTTCGATTTGATAATATCGAACATCCCTTAGAAATTGTACACGCGCAGAGAAAGGCGGTCGCAAGGGTGAACACTAAAAACTTGGAAGTAAAATCGTAAAAATTAAAATCAATAAAAATTAAAAAGTTTACTTTATAGCTGGTAGTGGGTTTCCCAATGGCAAGGGTCGGACTAGCTGTCCGCAAAGAGTTGACTTTCGCAGTCCTTTTAAGATGCTGTTGCCTTCCGCTGGCCTTTTCTATATTACTTGTTCGTTTGTTCGTCGTTCATCTTGACAGCACAAATAATAACAAAACTTTTATTATTAATTTTTCTTAATCGAAATGCCGCAATTAAGCATGAAACATAAAACTTTTCACTTCCTCTTTCATGGCGACTGTTCGTCCTTTTCGTTTATTTTTCATTTCTTCCCTTTTTGCCTCTTGCAATTCGTTTGTGTTTGCTTGTGGCACTTTTGGATTGACGTTAAAACGTCTATTGTGGGCCACAGCCACCATCCAATCACCCAACCACACAAACTCCAGCCAACACAGAAACTGCTCTGTTGATTTCTGAAATAATTTTTCACTTTTACAATTTGAGAAAAGCATTTTCTAAGAAAAACTCGGAGACTTTGGGGACAAAAGTAAAATAAAGAAAATAAGACAGGAATAAAGAGAACTTTGCCCATCTTGCGAAATATGATGAGGAATTTAATTGTTGCACAGTTAAGTTTTCCGTTGGTAAATTGCAAAAAATTGTAAGTCGGATAAGTGAGAATCATGTGAAATAAAAAATTGAGAGGCAGTTTGTGCACTGTCATTGGTGGTTGGTCTCATCAGCCGGCAATAATGCAATAATGACGGGTAAAGAAAAGAAACGCCAGCGAATTAAACAATTCATTATGGAATCACTGGCCCCATATGTCGGCAATGGCAATCGCAACAATGACAGTGACCAACAAAGGAGCCATTGAGTCTGTCCCGGGCTTGAATGAAAATTTGTTGCGTAATAGCCTTTGAATGGCAATGATAAAAGTGAAAACTAAATGAGAAGCAGAAATATATTGTACATAATATAAATGAGCAACTGCAAAAGCAACAGTGCTACCTAAGCTATTGCTTCTGCGCTTGATGAGGATACATACTCATATTGTGCGACTGTCTAAAAGTTTTGCCTTCAGACAGAGACGCTTACAAAGGCCATATAATTTCCTGCCAAGCCAGACCCGCACGTCCCGGCCTCCTTCGGCTATTTATGCACAAGCCAATAGGCAGCTAGCCTGCGCTATGAGTCGCACCAGTTCTGTCTCCATTCCGACCAAATTAAATTTGAAAGCGTGGGGCGGTTGCCAGTCATTAGACCATTACGGCCTGTGCCTACTCTGGTCTACTCTGATGTGCTTTGGGCTCTGCTCCGCACAGGAACCCGCAAACATCCTGTTGATGTCAGCAAATTTTATTTATTTGTGGTTCGTGTTGTATTACAACATTTTAGAGCAATTAAAATTGTACAATGGCCCATGCTTGTCCCGTTGCCGTTAACGACCCCGTCCCAGTCCCAGTCCCCACTCCAATATGGCTGCTGTTTGTATGATCCACGAGGGGCGGCAGATTATTTAGCCGAATTTTTTTAGATCATTTAGCGTAAGTGCCTTTCTAATGATATATTGACTTTGGCTGCCCATATAACTTTTAAAAGCGGCGGGTAGCTACTGGTTAGATTAAATTGCCACAGCGGCAACGCGACGTTTTATTAGATTAAAAAATATTGTTTGTCTTTATGGCCATTACTTTTGCACAAGGTCCTTTTTTAGCCATCTTTTATTACAACGTGTAGGGTTTTCACAATAAATAACTGCAGAATCAGTTAAGCAATTCTTGTACATTTACACACTAATAAATTAAATTGCAAAGGTATGAAATGTCGAGACTCTAATTGCATTATTTTAAATGAAGCCTTCACAGAAATGCGAGACGGTCGCACTGCGTCAATCATGAAAGTCAAAAAGATAATTTAATGTTCGCCGTGGCAAGATGACAGTAGGCGCAATGGGAATGCTTCCATTTCATTTACAAATGGCCTACATAATGCATAGTGACTGTTCTTATTGTTATCCCCATTGTTCTTTAACTGATGTGCTAACAAGCTTACGACTCCAAGTCTCCACACACTTTATTCAACTAAGACGCAAATGCAACGAGCAGCGGGCGACCTATTTCATTAAAGTTTTCAGTCGCACAATGCGGCGTATGAGCAATACTCAAAACGAGAACAGAACAACGCTTGGCACTGGTACTACTACTGCTACTGCTGCTGCTGCTGCTGATGGTGCTGGTGACGTTTGTATTGCTGTTCGCCTTGTGATTATTCTTGGTATTTTTTGGGGCATGCACAAGTACATACATATATGGCCTCGCTGGCTTTACTCAGCTGGGTCCTCGCCTGCCGCCACACCAGCAACACAATAAGCAAAATTGTAAAATTTTTGTTTAAGGGCGCTTCGTAACACCCCAACTACACATACACACACATGCACATATACATATACATGCACATATACATATACATATACATATACAGACTCAAATGTCTCAAGGCGTCGTAGAGCAAGTGCGACAAGTGCAAGTAGTAGAGGAGGCTGAGCTGAACAACCACTCGCAGTTATTAGAGTGAAACGTCGTGTTGGAATTTTTACTGGCCGCACCCCTTGTGTTGTTGATTTGAAGATGTTGGCCGCTTTGAAGGGGCTGCTTGCAAGTAAATAGTGTCCAACACGTTTAATTAGTTTTTAGATCACTGGAGGGGTAGAAAACGAATAAACGTTAATACAAAATATAAACTCTTGGACAGTTTGATGTAGGGGTAAATAGAGGATGCAGAAAATCAGGCTGCGGTCATGTGAGTAGTGCAACCATTTGTGGCTAGAAGGATTTTTAATTAAAAGTTTTCTGGCCCGACAGCCCAATGTAAATGAGCAGCAAGTAGCTGCCTGCAAAAGATCATGTGATATGGCCTGTAAAGCGATGCTCCTCCAATTGACCGCTATCCAATTTTGCTTCAGTGTGCAGTCAACCAAAAGCTTCACTCATCGCCGCATCCGCATCCGACTTTGGCAGCAGCATCGGAAACGGATGCCATAAAGTGCTGCGCCACACAGGGCAAATAAAAAATGGCGGCTCGTCAACGTCAACGTCATTGAAATGCGTTCCAGGCTTCACTGCGAGATGATTACTGGTTGCCCACCTCTGCCATAGCGATAAACACACTCGCTTTAATGACAACGATGTGGCCGAAAATTTAGTTATGACTCTCATGGTGCAGGCGGACAGGCAAACACGCCTGCATATTTACACGGATACAGGCACCGACAATGGCTCGTATATGTAAGCCGAACCAATCAACTGATTTAGCGTCCACGTCCTTAGCCAACCCCGAGTACGGCTCGCTTGCCCACCGCACTTCATTCAATGATTGCCGCACACATTCAGTCTGGTTTGCATTTGGCTACGTGTAGCAGCAAATGCAATTCGTTTGCTGATTTGTCATTGTTAGCTGGCTCTACAACAAAGATGGCCGCCACAGTCGCCATCAACTGCCAAGCCTCGTCCCGTGTCCTCCCCCGACCTCTTCGATTTCCCGTCCATCGTTCGACATCCGGCGTCCATTATGCGATGTTCGAGCTCAAGTTGAGCTGATTTACAAATGAAATCATACGCCATGGCGGGTTTTTCGGTAATGAAAATTCAGCCGTAAGGGAAATCATTTTTCCGGCTTTTGTTCTATTTTGGTTGGCTCAGTGCCGTACACTGCCTCGCTGCTGCTCGCCTGTCCGCCTGTCTGCCTGTTTGCCTGTGTGACCAGGACGAGAGTGGGTAGAGCGCCTAATGTGATTTTTGCTGCTTTGTGGGCCTTTAGTTTTTATGTGGTTGCTCGGAGCTGGGCATGGGAACTTTGCTTGGTAATGGGCACTCGTTCTCGCAGCACACACGCTTTATAAATAAATTTCGTTTTAATAAACTTGTCATAATGCCAAAGCGCAAAAAGTTTTCATAATGCTCCACAAACCTTGACGTTATTAAAATTTTACATGTCATGCCAAAAGGCTTTAAGTCGACGCATGAGCCTCACAGGAGCATCCTGGCATGGCCTGTCGCACAGTTGTCTCCCTTTCCCTTAATGCACTTGCAAAGGGTATTATCATTTTGTCACGAAACTTTAACATACTACGAAGAGTCCTGTCCGTTAGGTATGCTTTTGCGTAAACTAGTGCCACAGTTTTGTAACAAACTTGCTGAAATTTGGCATAGATGTGCATTTCGAAGCAATAGGGTATCTTAACTTCGGCACGTTTAAGATAGCAGTTGCTCTCTTCTGCTGTCGTTGTTGTTGTTTGTTGCGTGCTGTCTGTTTTGCGCTCTCTCCGGGAGTATTAAGGTATGTATTAAAAGATCACTAATGACGTTTATACAGTTGCGTTTGAGGCGCGCACAAAGGTAACCGCAACACCACTCCCACAAAATTGAACTTTAAGCGTAACGAGTTGTCTTTTCGACTGTAACAGGCCCATTCCAGCGCCCCAAGTACACAGTTCAGCATACGAAGATAATTTGTGCGTACCTACACATGTATATATATGTATGCATGGCTGTGTGTGTGTGTGTGTGTGTGCATAAGTGTGAGTATGCAAACTCGAGTTACTTAATTGCAGTGACAACATTTAATAAAGCTAAAGCAAAGATTTGCCTTGGTCCATACCCTCCGTGCTACTTTGCACCGCTGGGTGACAAAGCAGGCGAGGGAAATTCGTTACAAAAACGCTTTGCCAGCGTTTTAAAATGCGCAGAGTGTGCTGTATTTGTGTGTGTGTGTGTGAGTATGAGTGTGAGTGTGTGTCTGTGTCTGTGTGCGTGTGTGTGCGTATGTAGCATTTTTATGCTGATGCTGGTGTTCATGCTTATGTTCAGGTTTGCCTAGGTATTTGTACGAATTCCGAGGGGAGAGGTTACGCCCTGCTGGATGCTACTCCAGTAGCAGTCCTTGTGCGGGGAAACTTTTGCACAAATTGAGCGAATTCCGTTTAAAGCATTTCAAATAATTTAATTAAAAATACCTTTTTGGCAATATGCTCGGCTGCCCGAGTATTCCGCATCATTGCATACTTGTGGGGGCGAATGGTCCACAAACGCCCAAATGTTGCTAATTGTGGGTACAACCCCTTTTAATTAACTACTCAGCAAACAGGGCCCATATATAACACCTAGTCCTAGATCCCCAGATACCAGATACGGCCTAGCTATACAACAATGGGCCATCACGACTCAACGAATCAACACAAGTTTTACATTAAAACGCAAACTTTTAGCGCCAAACAGCGTAAGGAAAAGTTTTTGCTATTTGTATAGGCGCAATGCCATTTTACGGGACTGCCTTTGTCTTCAGTCTCAATTTCCCAATGTGAGGTGGTTCTTCTACACCCGCCCCCTTCCTCACCCCTGCGCCTTATTATTTTGTCTGCCTTGTAGCTACAACCTATTAGCCGCTTAATTTTATGTGAAAGTTCTTGTGTGTGTGTGTGCGTGTGCCGGAGTGTGTTTGGATGTGCGTACAAAACAAAGGTGCTCCTCTTACAGTTTTCGGGCGTTCATATGAAAAACTTTTGTTTATTAATTTGTCATCCACGCTTAGCAACTTGTTCAAGATTTCGATCCAATAACAAGTTTGTACCTTTGAAACTTGCAATTCAATTGTTGAAGGGCTGGGGGGGGGGCCCCTCACCGATAACTTAACTTAAGTTGAAAGTTAACTTTAAAAATATAATCTTAAATCGATGGCGCTGCACATTAAACTTCTTAAACGTATTTCTCTTCTCTCTTTTATGCTCCATCTTACAGATGACGCCACTGCAAGTGAGAACGATACGTTAGCCGGCGTTGACTATGGGACCAGAGGCATGGGCGTGTGTGCGGACCCTGGGTCTTATCGATGGTGTCAGGCACTAAGCCGGTCGCGTTCGTCGTGCGCCACAAACACAAACAAACAATCAGCAAGCAAGCAACAACAATCGGAGTCGCAGTCGCAGTTGCAGTCGCAGCCGCAGCCGCAGCCGAAACCGAAGCAACAATCAGTCACAATCAGCGAAAGTGCTACAGTAGAGTCAACAATCGCAGCGGCAACAATAAGAACAGCTACAACGATTCAAGCCCCAACGACTCCAGCGCTGACGGCATCGCCGGCGAAAACGGCTACGTTCACAGTGAAAGCAACGAGCAGAAGACACCACGCCGAGGACGACGACGTCGAAGAGGACGTCGACGGCTGCGCTAGCGCCAAAGCTTGCCACGTCAGCAGCGGATCAATAAAGGCTCTTAAATTTGTACTGATTTGGCTGCTTGCCTTGCTGGCAAAAACTGCACAAGCTCACAATATACCAGGTAAGTGGCCATGCTGGAAGTGGGATTTGGAAGGCGGGCAACCACTGTATCGCAGATTAATTACATCTTTGGCAAATCGCATTAAAGCTTATGGCAAAAAGAAATAATACATTTTAAAAATTCGTTGGTAAAGCTGCTAACAAAATCCATTGATTGCTGTGGCAATAGGTGAATTTCTGGCGTTGGGTGCTGACTCAAATCAACCGCATTGGAATGCATTTCGTATTTGACCTAAAGTATCTATCATATGTGTGCCTTTTAGGTGAAGCAGGGCTCTGTAACGTTGCGTTTAGTTTCGTGTCGCTTCAGTTAGATTTATTTTTTTCATTTGGTATTCACGAAAATTTAATGGTGCACAATAAGCGGCTTACGTGAGGGCAAAGCTGATTACATTTGGCAATTAGTTGACAGTTAGTTGAAGTGCGAGGGTACAACGCGGCGGTTGTTCGGCCTAGTGACAGCCAAAGCCGGCAGCAACGAACAACACAGTTGCCCAAACTGTAGGCTAATAAATATGTACGCACACACACAAAGTATTTGTACATGTGCATATAAATATAAGAATTATAAGCATCCGAAAGCTCGACAGACGTGACAGCAGCCACTTGGGCATTTCATTTCCAATGGAGTGGTAGTCAGGATTCGACTGTTCCATCCTGAGTGCCTGCTTTAATGTACCGTAATGTTCTTCAAATGAATTAAATTAATTTAGCCGAAAATTGAAAATCCGCTTGGGATTTCTATGGCAGCCAACGGATGGCCGCTTCGTGCGCGGTCGAAAGGTCAATTGCCAAGTACGCCTCAAGACGCGACACTTAGAGAGGGGGAGGGTACCGAGGGTGGAGTGGAGTGATGTGCCCAAAATGAGTTCCGAGGAAAATGTAATGGCACTGGCTGGCGGCTGGCTGACTGTTAGTTGCAGCCAGTCCGGGCAACGACTCAACTTTAAACCATGAAAACAAAGTGCGCTGCTGAATAACTTAAGGCAAGTCGGGAGGACATCAAGTGCCTGCCAGGGCTGACTGCTTTGGCTGGAGGACATTTTAAATTGTATAATGAGAGCACTTTTGCATGCTAACGCAATCAAAAGGCGCGACAAAAATACCAAACACCAACGGAAAGGGCCTCGAGCGTCGCGAGGTTAGCTGCTTCCTGTTACCCTCGCTCGAGTGGCTGCCGACCTGTCTGCAACATTATCAAAGGGCAATACACGCTCAAGAGTGTTGACTGTACAGTGTACACACTCATTTGTTGTCGTTGTTGTTGTTGTTGTTTCTGTTTCTGTTTCATGTTGCTTTTTGTGCAACGTCTGTATCACTCTCACACTGCTTTACTTTCAATGTGCAAAAGTGTTGTCTAAGCTGGCCAAGTTAACAGAAATTTATGCAAATGCCAAAGTCAACAAGCGTTCATTGCATAAAACGAGGGAGACAAAGAAACATCGAGCCGAGCCAGTGAGTGACTGATAAAGTGTATAAGCGACGGGGCGACTAGCTGGCAGGCTACAGCTAACCAAAGAGCCAAGTAGGCCGCCTGCAGTTGAGGTCCTGCCCAGACTGACAGAGTGACAGGCCACCCGGCATTGGCTATTCTTTGTTCTCAGTCTCTGCCAACATGTGTCTTTCCCTTTTCCTTTGCGCATGTCTATATACATACGTATATGTACATATATACTCGCACATTAGGGCAGAAATACATATGTAAATACTTATTAATGCAGCTAGCAAGATTGGGAGCAAACTGTGCAAGAATATATATGAGCTCGATTTTTTGCTGTTGCAAAGCACTTTTATATTAGCTTTGACTATTCACATCTAAGAGATTAATTTTGCAAATATCAATATCCAAATTTGCAAAACCAGAGCTTTGTGCCACACCACTTCTATCAACAACAAAAGCTATGTCAAAAGATGCTTGTTCACAAGTTTACTCAAAGGCAGTCTTAAACTGCAGTCGCCTCCTCCCACCGAGGATGTGATGGGGCATGGCAACGTTTCGATTTGCAGCTGTTTCCGACTATTCATTTACATTTCCGTTGTAGACCAAGCTACTACAAGTTGTCTACGGCAACGTTTCAGATGTTGGCCAGGACCTCAAACTGGAGTGAGCACGAAATTTCGGCAGTTAAGGCGTTGCTCGTGCGGCTTTAAGTATATACAATATATATATGCGGACTAGCTGCTTTTTCTGCTGTAAATCTGACAGCTTCGTTTTGAACACAACGCATTAGCAGAACAGTAGTAGAAAAGTGAGAGAGCCATCAATCCAAGGGAGCTAGCCAATCCCAACTTGAAGTGCTGACAACTTCAGTCGACACTCACCTCAGCTGACAGACGCTAATCAAATGTCACGTATCGCACAACGAATGGATAAAATGGGAAATGTAATACAAATACAAGATACTTGTCTATTAACACGTGGGTTGATAGCCACCAAGGTGGTCGCATGTCGACTGGACATCATAATGCCCGTAAAATGGATGCATATCTTTGCTATGGTTTTGGTACACTTGCTTGCTACAATTAACAAGCTCTATTGTTCGACTAGTTTTAACGGGCTTAGAGAACAACTGAAACCTGCCAGCAAACTCGAAAGTTCGTTACAACACTGCTGAATATATGCGGTCCATAGAACTGCGGAAGCATCAGTCAATGGCGGCACTTGACATGTGACCGATGTGGCTATCAACGATTCCATTTGAAAGCAACTCGCTTCGCTTCTATCGCCATGTCTGCCGCAGTCCTGCAAAAAAACCTCAATGGCATGCCAGTGCTGCCTTGACAAGCCTCCACCAAAGCCGCTACTTCACATAGCAACGACCTGGGCCTGGGCCTGGGCCTGGACCGGGCAAATGTCAAGCCAACTTAGTAAATCGTGCAGAATGTCACGTAAACATAGAAGCACGGGGCAACAGGCAATACGCGGATGACATTGAGTGGGGTGGGGCTTAAGGATTGGCGGTATTACGGGTACGGCACGAGTGGGATTCTTCATAAGTTAGAGATTGAGTGCACGCAGATTGCACAGAGGGTCAGCGAAACTTTTGAGACATCAATCAATTGATGTCAAATGCTTTGAACCTGTGCATTGTCTAGCCAGTGAATGGATGTGCATTAAACGCATTGTTCATTTAAGAGTTTTGGAAGATGCTTATGTATTGTTTTGCAATAACACTAAATATTGTCTATTATTTGATTATTTGGCTTGTTTACAGAGGATGCTGTGCACATCACGGCCATACTGGGCGAGGGTGTCGTCTTCAATTGCCACGTTGAGTTCCCCAACGATCATCCGGTGCCATATGTCCTGCAGTGGGACAAGAAGGTGAGCGAAACGGTACGATATCACAGATAAAATTTCTTCTCTAAACTCTCTTTTTTACATTGTTGTTTGATACGCAAAAAGCTAAAGAAAGTAAGAAACAGTCAGACAAAGTCGAAGAAAGCGCGACAAATATTACACAGTAAACGAAATACTTACATATAAAAGCTATTCAACGTTTTCTGAACTCTTTACCTAACTACCCACTTACATACTACTACTATATGAGCATCCCCTTATCTAATCAATATTCAGTTCGCTAATTGCGCTTCTGTTATATTCTGTTGTTCCTTTATGTGTACTTTGATTTCCTAAGTTTCTTTATCAAGTATGACTATTAATTATACTGCCAACATGGCCAAGAGCCAGCTTTAGATCAACAGTGCGTATGCGTAATAACTAAAATTTGTGTAAACTGGGCGTAATTTATGTTTAAAAGTCATTGAATTGAATAATATTTAAGTTTTGATTCGTAAACAGCTTTTGCTACTGCAATATAACACTATTCTTAATGCTCATGTTGTGTTGTTGACTATACGATATAAAACAATTAGCTTGAGATGGAACTGTCCATAATGTTAAATGTATGTGTTTTATGTGTTGCTCGATTGGCAATTTGCATATAAGTTATATATCATTTATGTTGCCTTTCTTTTACTTTTTCTTTCGACTTTTAATTGTCGACAAGGTGCCATTAATAGCCAAACACTTAGTCTTACTTCAGCTTCTTTGGCGACAGCTATTTTAGAGCCGAATTCAAAGCAGATTCATAGCATCTCGCTTTAGATATTCCACAACAGAGAACTTTTAAGACACAACATATTTAAACAATTCCAAACACTGACAACAGTATTTTTGCGGCATTAAGTAATAAAAGTGAAAAAATGCTTTTAAAAAAAAATCTGACCAAAGAGAGCGAAAGAGAAGAAAAATTTACATAACTTCATTTCGTTCACAACAATCTCGTTCGCAAAATCGCAAAATCGAAATATATATATACAAATCTGTAGCTGTTCACTGCTAACCAATCAAACAATTAGTCGCAATAATTCATAGTAAACCAAGAAAAAAACTATTTGTAGCCACATTCCCAAGATTTTAGTGCAATTTGTAAAATCCCAGCACCAACCAAGGCTAACCAATCAACATCCATCTACTGACACCGAGTTTGCGGAAATATGGCAATGCTTTCGCCTCCCATCGAAGGTAGAGTGTGCCTGGTACTTATACAAATATCTTGTGAGAAAAGTATTTAACAAAATAAAGAATTTGACGCATAATTATTTCGAAATCATTACATATTTCCCTTAACTCTGTTTGACCAAGCTACACTTAAATATTCAGTTTCTCACTACAAATGCCAGCTCACAATCCAATTTCACATTCAACTCTACCACTCCATCCCCACTCCCTCTGCCAACAACAACCAGCACTGCAAATTCCTTGAAACATAGCTAGCAGTAAGCTACAATTTATTTGCTTTAAATACAAATTGATCAAATGAAATGTGCAGTTGTAATTTGATTATGCAAATAATTTTAAAGAGCACAAGACTAATTCTTATTAAACTTTTTTCATTCCAATTCTTCGTTTCGTTTGAATTATGTAAACGTTGCCTTAGTAAAATAAGATTGACATGTGCATATAGTAACCTTTTGTAACGCTAATATGGATTGCATAACTCCCTTGCTTAACTTAGCTCAGAGTGGGCAATGGCTCGCGACTACTTACCTTATACACGTAGATACTTAGCTGCTTAGATACTCTCTACTGCTCTATATATATATATAGATGAGCTCATTAAGAAAGTGCAGCTAGAAAGAAGCTGGAAGCAGCAACCTCAAACAGCTTACTTTCATAATTTAAAGCACGCCTAAGCCGCTGCAAGCCGATAAACTTACTTTATTGTTGCTGTTTGATAGGGAAGTTAAACCGAGCAAAAACTAAGAAAAACCGCAAGGATAATAAAGTAGAAATGTAGACGCTGTGGCTGCCCCTGAGGTTGACGCAGACGTTGAAGTCAGCGCCGTCGAGCAGAATTATGCAGCTAAACTTGCTGCCGTGGAGCACTGAATATTTACACACATACATAGACATACATATCTGTATTCGTGTACAGTTGTGTGTGTGTGTGTGTGTGTGTGTGTGTGTGTGAATCCGACTGTTTGTTGCCGTACTTGTGCTTGTGCGTTTGGACAGATAACGTCGCTGCTTTTCGTGCCAAGTTAAAAGTTTTACAAGCATTTTTAATGCCAAACAAAGTTATAAGTACTGCAAAAAGAAAGTTTATGTTTCGCTGCGATAAAAATACACACGCATACGGTGAAACAATCGCATAGTCACAGGGTCGTATTCAGAATATGCCGGCAAGTGTGGCAGGGCAGCAGAGCGGCAGTAAAAGCAGCGAATTAAAGGGATTAACATGGCTTTAGCTTTTAATTTATACGAGGCTCTGATCTGGTCTGGTCTGTTCGTTTTATTTATGTATGTGCAATTAAATACAATGGTGGTACACATAAAAGCACATATCGTTTTGTGTCGTGCCGTGTCCGCTCGTGTCCGCTCGTGTCGTGCTCTTTCAATTACACGACTCAGTATGAGAGTGTGCCCCACATTTTGTGTTGCCTACTTTTGTGCGTTGTGCCCTTTAAGAGGCCAGACTGTCTGCCACAGACTGCTACAGATATAAAGAGGGGGAAACGTTGCCTTAGTTGCAATCTAAATTAATTGCTACTGAATAAATTAAGCGGAAAAATGTTTACCGAGTCAACTTATGACGCTTCTTTGAGTGCGAATATTAATTTTGGAGCTCGCTCGACTGCCTACACCAACGTTGGATTCGCTCTAATAAATACATGAAAGCTACCGAACGCCTTCCACAAACATGCTGCGTCGAGCCTTCATCTGCCTCTATCTGAGTCCCAGGGCCTCTGTACTGTGCTCACTGTTCTGCGTCCTGTGTGCTGTGTGTTGTGTCCTGCGTCGTGTGTGTTGCCGTTGCCGTTGCCAAAGCAAATTATTTCGTATGTCAGCCGAGAAATTATTAAAACGTATATAATTAAGTTGTTATAAACGGGGCGAGACGACGCTTGTCAGCCCATAAATCTGCATAGTATAATTGCAAAAATAAATCGATTAACTCTGATGCCTCCACAATCGGACTGGGGACGAGTATGAGTAATATGCCACCAATTACTTGAGCAAAAGCAAATATTTAGGCCCGCCCTCTCACTAAAGTTTGCCGCATTGCAATTGTATTTGCGTGCTTGTATATTTGACACTTGAAAACAATGACAAATAGCATTCAACTGAACGTAAGGGGCGTTTGCTGTGCCCGCTTATACCCAGGAAAGTCATGTACGAGAAAATGCATGCATGACCTGTCTAAATCCACATCCGCGCCGCGCGTGATTCAATAGATTCTGCATTCTGCATTCTGCACTGGCAACTGCCAACATGGCCAGGGCTGTGCCTTTGAGCAAAAAATAAATAAGCAACAACCAGAAATATATGGCATTTTGGTTTGGTAAGAGGGGTGGTAGGTGGTAGGTGGTAGGGAAACAACACGTTGACCCCAATTGTTGTAGCTTGCCCGAAATATTTTACATGCACATTTTTTATCAGCAAGAGCTTGAATTTCAACTGTATCTCTGCTTCTGGGCCTTGTTGTTTTAGTAGTTTGCACATGATTTATTGTTGCCAGGACTGCTGGATGCTCTGGTGTTGATGGGCATGCGAGTTGAGCGCCTATGGGGGTTGGCAGAGCTACGGACTTGGGCCACACAGCTTGCCCGTAGCTCTTTCAACCTCTGATGAGTTTGTTTTAGCTGTCTTGTGTTGATTTTACTCTCAAAATTGAAAAACACCGATGCGCGTGTCACAACTGAATTTATTTTTGACTGTTTTTGGTTGTTTTTGCATTGCCAATTGACAATTCAGCGATTAAACCAGCATAAACTGTCCAACTTCTCTTTTTTCAACTTACAACTATTGGTCTACATATGTACAAAAATATTATTCGAACATGAAAGTTCGGTTTAATAAATATAAGAATATACATTTATAAGCATGAACTCACTGAAGATAATTTTATAGAACTGCATGTTTTGTTATAATTCATACTAGCGCTAGAACTTAGATTTTGTATATGCTGACTATGCAAATAAATGGTTTAATTTGCCATATATTGCCCATGTAAATAGTCATTATGTTCATTTCATATATATTAACTGAACATATCATATCATTTACAATACATGGTCCTAGTTTTACTTATGTGATTAATAACTGTTCGATGTCAAGCGTATGTAAAAATGTTCAAACACATCATAATATATATATATATAAATGACATATTAACTTGAAATCGATATCAACATCAGAAATTCGTATTCATTCATTCATTCTAAACCTTTACATTTTACGCGTTGCACAACATATACAGGGCTCCGACCTGCCCATATACATTTGGTATGAGAGCTACCCCGAACATATTGAAGAGGGCTACAAGGGACGCGTCTCGCGTGTGTCGCAGGACTCGCCGTTTGGCTCAGCGTCACTCAACCTGACCAGCATCAGAGAATCGGATCAGGGCTGGTACGAGTGCAAAGTCGTATTCCTGAACCGCGATCCCAAGCAGCATAAAAATGGTACATGGTTCCACTTAGATGTACATGCACCGCCACGCTTTAGTGTTACACCAGAGGATATTATATATGTTAATTTAGGTGAGTCTCAGCAACAAATGCCAAATCATAAATAACGCCCATGCAGCCAACCAGGCACCTTGTCAAAGTTGTTCCAACTCAGCCCAACTAATATTTGGGCAAGTTATTTGCTTCTATCAACCACCGGGTAAATGACGTTCCGCAGATTAAGTGAAGCAGTCTCCTCAAGGATCTCCACCATGGACGGCCACTTTTGACTGTGTCAAATGGCTGGCAATTTGTTGCAGCGCCCGAATGAGTCTGTCACCTTGAAATGAACTATGGGTCTATTTATGTGCACGACCCCTGTGCCCAACGAACATTGCTCAAGGCTCAGCGCTCACTCATGCGTCATAATGGTGCGCAATCGTAAAAAGTGAGGTAGACTTTGCTGTAAGCGGGAAAAACTTCGCTCGCTGAGAAAGCGCGTGTTTGAGTTACTTATGTGCACTCATTTGTCATCTTTCGAATGCCCCGAATGCCCACTTCGCAAAATCGATAAGCCTTTATGCCTTTGTGTGTGCAATCGCCAGCCAAATCGAATTTCCGTCGCTTAATCAAAGTTAAAATGTTTACGCCCAGCCAGCCAGCCAGCCAGCCACTCAACGCTGCGACGTCCAAGTGCCATCCAAGACACACGGCGCGCAGCACACAAAACAATTCGAAAGCCGAACAAAAGACAGCGGCTGCGCCGGAAATGCGTCAAGAGAAAATGGCGCTGCAGCGCATAAATCAGACAACCCTGACGGTTTGTCAGCCAACTCAGGCGGCACAAAGCGGCACAGTTAGAGCCGTAAGAACAGTAACAACTGTAACAATGCAGCGACTTGCTGTGCTCTATTGTCTGCTTCAAATGGCGGCTGTAAGTACGCGTAGTTAGCCGGCAAAGCAAAGGAGGCATATGAAGGAAAAGAGAATCGGGCCTAACGTTAACCGGAAGGTGGGCACTGCAAATGGCAGCATGGTGTGCAATTCTCTGTGTATATGTGTATCTGTGTATAAGGACGACTGCAACTATGAACATAAGCTTAACAATTGTCAGCACTTACCTTATTAATTCGCCGTTTTCTTTGTCGTTGCTTCGGTGCGTGCATTGTTTCTTGCAGGTGATTCAATTATACTCAATTGCCAGGCCGATGGCACACCAACTCCAGAAATTCTTTGGTACAAGGATGCGAATCCCGTTGATCCCTCGCCCACGGTGGGCATCTTCAATGATGGCACCGAACTACGGATCTCCACCATACGCCACGAGGACATTGGGGAATACACTTGTATTGCACGCAATGGTGAGGGACAAGTCTCCCATACGGCCCGTGTTATAATTGCGGGCGGCGCTGTAATCATGGTAAAAACCTATAAACAAATGAATTATTTATGAGATAATCAACCAAACATTAAGTTTGAAATGTTACAAAAATTCTAGATTAGGCCCTTAGCAATCTTTAAATTAATCTCTCGAAATTCGAAAGTATTGTGCAATGATTGAAGAATTGGTTGGTTATAGATGTAGCATATAGCAATACCGGATCAGGACTAATAGCCACATAAATTCTTAACTCTGCCTCTATTATAATTACCTATTTATATATCAAAACTTATACGCAATTTTTTTCAAACAATACGGTCCAAACAATCAAACTGACTCACTTTTCCGCACTAAAGGATAAAGCGGCACATGATAAGCATGCGAAAACAAAGTCCAAACTGAATGGCATCAGTGAAAAATTTACTATAAGAGTAAGTTTTGAACTTTCTTCACATTCGCTTCGTGCATTCTCTTGCATACTCTTCTCTTGTAATCCGTTAAGCGCATTTACATTAACCAACCAAACTGCTTTGTCAAACGCCCAACGCCAAACAACCCAACCATTTTTCAAAGCAAACTAATCATCCAAAATGTTATTTCTGGCTTGAGTGTAAAAACAGCATCAACAGCATCCGAAATCATCAGAGCAGATCAAACCAAGCTCTCCCCAGGCACGCAATTTTCGCACGTGAAAACACTAGCGTCCGACCGTCGAGACCAGCACCCAGAAAACGCCATGAGCTTGGTTAACAAAAAATGCAACCCAAAACGTGGCCTCACATTTGCGCTTTGTCAAACCCCCTCTTCCAGCGGCATCCCCACACAGCCTAAATGCAAAAAGAAAAAATGTTACAAGCGTGCAACTTTTTATGTCCCCCGCTGTAGTTGAGGGGTTGTGCAGGGATGCGGACTGCGCTGCCTTTGTGCTGGTCGTGCCCGCATGTGCTCCTCGCCTCGCCTCGCCTCGCCTCGATTTACAAGCGAAAGAAAGCCAACATAAGTACATACATAGTCATATACATAGGAAAAGGGCCCACACCAGCACACACTTGACATGGTCACTCGTCCAGTTGCTTCCTACCTTCTATTTACCATGTGCATACAAACAGTCGTACATACTGCCATACATATATGGACGAATGTGCATATACACATTCATACAGTCACACACATGTACATATGTGCCACCAATAAACACACTCATGCAATGTCTGCCGTCTGAAATGAACAGCATACTTTTGTGGGCGCTCCACTAATGCATTTGCATTTCGGGTATTTACAGTTAGCCAGAGAAAAGGCAACCACGCCACACGAACGAAATATTGACGTCTTAAATATCTTGAACTTTGGCCTTTTTGTAGAAAGGTTGGTGTGCACTCGATCAATAGTTGGAGTTGTGAAGCAGAGACTTAATTTTGAAATTTTTAATAGGATTTTCATTGGTTTTCTTAAACTTGACTAATGCTTTGGACCAAACGTAATAATAGCTTTTAGTTACCAAAACACATCAATCCTTAAACATTTTGAAAGGATAAATAAAATGGAGTGTAAGAGTTGGCGTTTCTGTGTTATATCGTAAACCGCTTAGCTGTGTCCTTCTTGTCAACCCCCATCAGTTATACCATAACTTCAAGCAACTCAAATGAAAGAATATTCAATCAAATTGCCTCACAGCGATGTGAGCGTTGAATAAACCAGTAAGATGGTTCAAAATGCACTAATGCAATTACCAAAAGGCAGAAGTAGAACGGGCTCAAATGTTGTCGGTGACATTTGACTGACAAGTTGTCAATGGCAGCAGTCAGGATAAATAAAAGGAACATTTTGTAGCTGTAGTTGTCACAGTAGAAATGTTATTTCTCAGGAGTCGGAGTGAAAATATACAAAAATACAAAAAAATTGAAGACTTGACAACCTGAAAGAAAAAATTGTCTGTCAATCGCCAAGCACGCATTATAGGATTGGGGTAAGGCAAAAGCCGGATGCTCTTCACATTGGTCAACGCATACCAAACTAAAGGCTCATGATATGAATTAGTCAACAGTCGACACGTCCTCACTCAGCGTTGACAGAAACTCAGCCAGGGCCCTGCCTGACCAATGCAGCTCTAACATTCCCCATTTTTCACGCTCTCACCCGATAGGTGCCGCCCACCAATCAAACGAAACTCGAGGGCGAAAAGGTGATATTCTCATGCGAGGCTAAGGCCATGCCTGGCAATGTCACGGTGCGCTGGTTCCGTGAGGGCTCGCCGGTGCGCGAGGTGGCCTCCTTGGAGACACGCGTCACCATACGCAAAGACGGCTCGCTTATCATCAACCCAATCAGTGCAGACGACTCGGGGCAGTATTTGTGTGAGGTCACCAATGGAATCGGAGATCCGCAGAGTGCTTCGGCCTACCTAAGTGTTGAATGTGAGTTCACTTCAAATATTTGTTCCACAAAAGAGCTAATCAAGCGTGGCCTATTGATATTCAGATCCTGCCAAAGTGACCTTCACGCCAACCGTGCAGTATCTGCCTTTTCGACTGGCCGGCGTCGTGCAATGCTACATCAAATCAAATCCGCAGTTGCAGTACGTTACCTGGACGAAGGACAAACGCCTGCTGGAGCCCTACCAAATGAAGGACATCGTGGTAATGGCCAACGGCTCGCTGCTTTTCACACGCGTTAACGAGGACCATCAGGGACGCTACACGTGCACACCCTACAACGCGCAGGGCACACAGGGCGACTCAGGCGTAATGGAAGTGCTCGTACGCAAACCGCCAGCGTTCACAGTCGAGCCGGAAACGCTTTATCAGCGCAAGGTCGGTGACAGCGTGGAAATGCACTGCGAGGCCGTCGAAGCGGAAGGCACTGAGCGGCCCACTATCAAGTGGCAGCGGCAGGAGGGCGAGCAGCTCGCCGACTCGCAGCGCAACCGAGTCAAGATCTCTGGTGGCAACATTACCATAGAGAACCTGCGTCGCGAAGACTTTGGCTACTACCAGTGCGTGGTCTCCAACGAGGTGGCCACGCTGATGGCCGTGACGCAGCTGGTCATCGAGGGCACTCAGCCGCATGCGCCCTACAACATAACCGGTAAGGCCACGGAGTCCTCCATCACACTGCAGTGGCTGCCCGGATACAGCGGCGGCTCTGAATACAAGCAGGACTACACGATTTGGTACCGCGAGGCGGGCGTCAACGACTGGCAGACGATATCCGTAACGCCGTCGGGCAGCACACAGGTGACCATCAACGGCTTAGCCTCGGGCACTAGCTACGAGTTTCAGGTGGTTGGCCGCAACGTTCTGGGCGATGGCATGATGAGCAAAGTGATGACCGTGCGGACTCTGGGTGAGTGCTGTTCCAATTCAACTACTTAGTGCTTAGGCTTAGCCCAGTTTTTGCTTTGTTTTTCGGTTATTGCTCCAGTTGCTCAAATGTTGCTCAGCATTTTGCACATTCTCATTAAAACTTCTGCACTATTGAGACAAGCTGTCTCCTTAATCTGGATTGGCTCTAACATAACGCTCTTATTTTTCTCTCGTTTTTCTTCTCTTTTCTCACGATCTCCATCGACCCAAACCAAACGCTACTCGTTATTAACTTTCTCATACTAATCATGCGTCAAATCAAATGCCAAAATCGCGCATTGAACTTTGAATTTTTCTCGCTGCTGGTGACCCCCACCCCTCCACAAGGCAAAAATTCAAATTCAATAGAAGACGCTCCGGCAGCGCCACGTAATGTCAAGGCTGCAACACAACCGCCCGATCACTTATTTCAGCCAATGCCAGACGAAGCTGGTAAGATAACTAAAAACTAGTGAAGTATCTTAGCTATAAAATCATGTAACTACATACGAGACTAAAAATGAAAATGAAACATAAAACACCATCGCGCTATGAGGAACAACTTAACCCATCCCCCAAAGTTAAATGTTTACATGATACCAGTAACAAAAGAAAGCGAGGAAGATACTAGCGAACAAAAAAACGCTCTAGTCTAACGAATTTTTAATTTACCAGGCGGTTTCCGTCAGCTCTTTGTCCTCTGCAGACATAAGCCATAGACCACAAATATTCAGTGAAGACTACCACTCTGAATGTGAATCTGTGCTACTCGCAGCAAGTACTTAGCGGGTAGCTTGCGAAAAACAACAATTAAATATTCAAAGCAATTATACACAGTTATACAGCGAGCAGCAGAAGCCAAGCAAATTGACGCAGCTCCTCTCGCCCACGCCCCTGCCCCTGCCCCCGCCCCTGCCCCTGCTCCACTTTGGCCTGTGATATTGGCTGCCAACCAACACACGGCCCCATTTCGCATCGAGACCCTCGGGCGTAGCTCGGCACATGTGCGTCCTTAACACAGACGCAGGCAGGCAATGCCGGAATGTGAATATTATATTTGTATGCTGTGCCCGCCGCACTCATATCTGCGGTAGCTGTATGTGCGGCTGTTCAGGTGTGCGGGTGTTAGCAAGGGCGTAGGTGAGGTGAGGTGTGTGAGGGAGCTCGTTGCTCCGCTTTTCTCGCAACGTAATTAAAACAGTTGGTCCCACATTTAATTATTTAAATTAATTGAACTGTTTTTACAATTGTGCGAAGCGCATACAGTGAAACATACACACACACACACACACACACACACGCACACGCACACGGCTGCGTGTTGTCATTGTTGTTTCGTGTGTCACAGGTCGTGCGGTCGATATGACAACGCCCACGCCAACAACAATGGGAACAACACACAAAGACAACAGCAACATTGGCTAGATGGCGTAATTTAAACAAGCATATTACCAAATGCCGAGGCACATTTAACACAGGCAGACTTGCAGACGACCAGACAACCATTATACCAACCCCAACCCCCAGCCCCCTCCCCCACAACAGCACCCACCCCCTGCAGCGACCCCTGTTCGCTTACGTTCCGCATTCTCACCGCTACTGGGGCTGTGTAGGTGCGGCAATTTGAATACCATCGTCGCTGCGTGTTTTTCCAACCGCTTTGCGATAATAGTTAATTTTTTACTGTACTCCGTCTCTGTCTGTACCACATTTGTCTCTGCCCCTCTTGCTCTCCCCTCTGGCCACTCTCTACCTTTCTTTCTTTCTCTCTCTCTACATTTGCTCTCTCGCTCGGGTACTTTACATATAACACTACCGACCTCCCAGCCACCCACTCATACTCTAGTATACGCACTTACACACACAAGCACACATATATACACACATGCACACATATATACACACTCACACGCACACAGACACACACACACACACACACACACAGACTTACTGCATACATATGTAAGTGTTTTTCCCCATTTAGCGAATTTATTATACTCGTATTAGTGTCCCTTTCTGTTTTGCTGTGTTTGTGTCCCTGCGTGTAGTTATGTATCTCGGTGCGTTGGCGCACGCGTATGTTAAACAATAATAACAACAACAGCAACAACAATGGCAATGGCAATGGCAACAGTAACAACAACAACAACAACGACAACAGTTAAAACAACGACAACTAACAGCAAATGTGTTGTGTGTTGTGTAATGCAACCCTGGATTTCGTGTACGTGTGTAGCTTTGGCGCTTGTAGCGAAACACCTACAAACCATCCATCCACACCCACATACACACATACACGCATACACACATACACATACACATTCACATATACACATCAATCTCCCGCCTCATTTCAACAACAGCAACTCGAGCTAAACACCGTGCTGCAGGGCCGCTACCAAAACAACAACAGCAACAACAACAACAAGAACAGCAAGAATAACTGCAACAACCGTCATTAACATCGTCGCAGCAACAACAAACAGAAATAATATTTCTTTTGGCTTTCCTCCTGCTCTTTTAGTGTTTTCTTTTTAATCCCTCTTTTTTTTTGTTTTTAATCGTGCATATAACGTCAACATTAAACCGTATTTCAACCTTCTGTGTAAAGCCATGTCTGGCTGTGTGCGTGTGTGTGTGTGCGTGTGTGTGGGTGTGTGTGTATGTGTAAGGCGCCACGTCGCACGCTAGCTTGTTGTTGTTGAATCCTTGCGCGTCGCAACGCTTAAAAATTAATAACAACGCAGACGGGTAGAAAGCGCCGGCAACAGCGGCACTTGAACAGTTGCAAATTTCCTCTCTGGCAATCGACAAGAACAACAAAAAAAGTATTATAAAACAACAACAGCAGGAAATGCATGTCAAGGCTGATTACGTTTAATACATGCATATATATACCCACACACACACACACACTCACACACTCACACACACACATGCGAATTTATGAATATTCAATTCATTTCACTGTCATAATTGCAGAGCACCAGCTTTTTGCTGTTGTTTGGCCCTGTGTTCTGTTACCAACATTTCTCGCACATTTTTTACGCCACATAAGAATTTTGCGTTATAAAAACACCATATGTATACTCGTATCGCATTTGGTATGGTAGCGTTTAACAAATATTTCGCATACCATCAAGGTGAACTAATCGATTATTTCATATGAGTTAGTTTTTCAGTGGTTTCAAGGAGGTGGGCTTTACACTGACGATTCCTGTGACATGGCTTTGGCGTTGCGCTACCAATGAGCCAATTCCCACTTGTTATTTCTGTTGTGTTGTAGTTATTTGCATACGTATGTAGTAATTATTAATGTTTGGTTTTTTTGGTCACTGTACTTTTTTGGGTGTGCACACTTTCCTATTTGATTTCCACCTTGGTTCTTGTAAGTGCTTCAAGTGTGTACCACTTTTATTTAGCTGTTAAGTCTGTTAATTTTAGCAGGCACTTATTATGATTTTGCTATGTTTTTTGTTGTTTTGTTGCAATATTTGTTTCTGTTTTATTTGCAGACCTATTAGCCTATTTTGACATTTACTTTCATACCGATTCGAGAGGCATGATAGTTTATTCACCGCCCAAGTTGAGATTGAAAGGTACTCGTATTATTGATTATCAATTTATTCAAATATTTTTCTCACTGTTTTTTCAGTTAATGCGACGATCTTTTTACATACTCGTACATGCGCATATGTATGTATGCACGTACACATGCACATATGTAGGGACATACATATGTATGTACTTGTATGTACACAAAAATATTACACATGCGAACTGAACTGCAATGGTCGTCGATGTCGGCGTCAGACTTGAAAAAGCAATTACATTTGAAATTCCTCGGCCATTGTTGCTCGTTTGTTTACTTATTGTATTGCTGTTGCTGCCAGAGAGCTGCCTGCACTCGTAGATGCAGCTACCGCCATTTGCCTTTGTATTCAGGCATCAGCCATTTCCTTGCTACCAGCTCCCAGCTCCCAGCTCCGAGCTCCCAGCTCCGAGCTCCGAGCTTGCAGATTGTAACTTTTAGCTCCCACTCCGCAGCCCGCAGGACACAACTGCAAGCTCTTAGCTATCCGTAGGGTTAAAGTGCGCACTCATTGTGCTCTTGCATTGTTTACAATGACATTTTACGGCTGTTGCAAGTCGCTGCCGTACGTGCGTGTGTGTGCGTACCTTTTAATGCGCTTAAGTAATGCCTTTTACGAGTATTTCCTTGCAGACTGCAGATTTACTGCCGCTAACTCACCCACTTTGTGGGCCGCTTGTGCCGGATAAGCTGCTGCTGCTGTTGATGCTACTGCTGCTGCTGATGCTGCTGCCAGTGCTAACTTGCTGCAGCCATAAATAACATTCACTCGTCCTACGTCCTACGAGTATATGCCTGTGTACCCTGTCTACCCTTGACATTTTTACGGCCTCCGCACTAAACCCATCTCATTTGGGCCTAAGGCGGGTAGCTTTTCCCCGTTCTTTTTTATGTTTGTCACCTGTCCCGTTTATATTATGTCAAATCTGTGGGTATTTTGATGATGTTGCCAGGGGAAAGGAGATGGGACGGTCGGAGTACTCTTTGCTCATTTCTACAGCCACAGCCCGACCTATGCGCATAATCAACTTTTGATATATGCGCTTTCAAATCTCTTGTGTGCTCTTTAAAAGCATTTCTAATTAACATACATGCATAAATAATAAGTGTAGCATTTTTCGCTAGCGCTTTGCCAGCAACACCGGCAAAATAAATGGCTTGCACTTATTGCCTGGGTCAGGCTTTTGTTACTGCTCCGTTTTAAACTCTCGAATTTAAGAATTTAAATGCTGTATATATATATATATAGAATAACAACCCTCTAGGGATAGAGCTCACTCAATTCGTGCTTTAAATCGGGAATCGATAGCAACAGGAGCTTGAGTGACTGAAACTAGTGTTGGTTGTTAGGTGCAGATAAAACATTTCATAAAATCAAAGGAAGAATGTCTAAAAATTCCCCAATAAACAAACCGAACAAATATAAATAAATATTAAACAAGTGAATACGAATGAAGAATGCAATTAAATGCAAATAAATCAAGACACAGAACAGATGACTTAACCCACATTGCAGGCACTTGAGTCTACAAAAAGTATTAAATTTGTTGGCTAAACTTTACATTGCCTTTTCTATAAATATTAATCTGTTGCTCTCTTCGACAGGCCCCAAGCCCGGACCACCACGAAACGTATCTGTCACGGAAATTTCGAATGGTTTCCTAATCACCTGGCAGTCTCCGTTGGAGCGTGCACACATCGTCAAGTTCTATACCATTAAATACCGCACGGATGCGGAGTGGAAGACTCTGAACCGTGGCCAGATACGGCCCGAGGAGACGCAGTATCTGGTGAAGAACTTGGTGGGCGGACGCACCTACTATTTCCGCGTGCTGGCCAACTCCGAAAAGTCGTACGAGTCCAGCGACGAGGTGAAATTCCCCGTGCCGGCGCGTGTCAAACATAAAGCTATAACAGCCGGCGTCGTTGGGGGCATCCTGTTTTTTATTGTTGCGATCATTTTATCGGTTTGTGCCGTAAAAATTTGCAATAAACGTAAACGACGAAAACAGGAAAAAGGTAACACAGGCGAAAAGCTGTACATACACTTGAAATGGTTTTTAATGACAATGCTGATCATAGCGAGAAGAACAGATGGCAATAATAATGATGCTCTTGTTGTTGTCGTTGTTGTTAATGATGACGATAATTGTGACACTTTTAGCGCATATGTTCAGCTAACTAACAAACTAACGCTAACTAAACAAAACTACTAACTTCTTACTACTACCTAGTACCACTACCTACAACTTGTTCAACTTGTGCCCAGCACTGGGCGACAAGATACGCTCCGAGATATTGGCAATGACCATTCGGCGGCCAAGGCCACATTTCCAATTAATTTTCAATTAACTTTTAGCAATACTCGTAATTTTCGACGTGCTTTTATAAGTTTTGCTTGGGCCGTGCGCCTCTTATATTTGTGCATATTTAATTATCGAATTGAATGTTTACGGCATTAGCCCCTCATTGAATATGTATTTCAGTAATTTAAGAACAATTCGTACTGGAAGCCACTGCAAGTTTACTTAAACTTGGCTTACCTCATTGGCTATTTCGACAACAACAATGCATTGAAATTAATATTTAAAATAGTTTGCTTACTAAAACCAAAAGCTAAATGTATAGTCAAACTCAAAGGCATTTAATACTAAATTTACCAAACAATGCCTGTGCGAATAGTTTTTACTTTTACGTTGTAGTTGTGCAAGTACAATTGACTAACAATTTCAAAACGATATTTTTGAATACGAGTATTTCTGTAAATACAAGTACTTTGGTTTTGTACCTTTTAATTATTATTTGTGACGTGATTTATGTATAAGTTTTTAATATTCCTTTCATTTTAAATAATTTAAGTCAATCTTACAAGTACAAATAAACCCGTCCGACCCACTGAATTGACCCTACCCGACGTTTATCTAGCTCCCTTTCCCACTGTATGGGCAATAAGCATAAACAATCTTTGCTTGAAATTGGTTCTACTATACCTTCATATTTATGATTTTTAAATACTTATATTCGGTCCAATATTTTGATTTGAAGAAAACAAAGGAAAGAGATGTGAACTGTGCTAACTTAACCCACTCCAGTGCATTTTGTTGTGATTCCATGATTTAGTTGATATTAAATTCTTACGCATGTACATATAAATAGATGATACCAAATTAGTTAAACGTAAAGAAGACCCAAAATGTGAACCATTAGATTGAATGAGTGCCCCCTCACATGCATCCTGCCAGAAAGCAAGTTGATGTGTTTAATTTCTTTTGAATTGGGATGACTTGAATGCAGTCTTTTTGCCAAGCCGAGTTTTATACTGCCGGGGACTAAATTTTAAGTTGAACAAGTGAAAATTGTCGTCCTTCTGTTTGATTTAATTTTTATTTTAACTTAACTACATTTACTGAAAGTTTATTATGGTTTTTATTGTTTATTGCTGCGTTGCTTAAATGAATTATTTCTGTATATTTGGTAAAACCTTCACACACTTACACAACACAAACAACAAGTGAAAAGAGAAAACAAAACAAAAAAAACAATATGCAAATTGCGCATTTTAAAACCGATGAAGCGTATTAAAAATTATTATTTTTGTTATTTTTTTCAAAGACCTCTACACTGAATTCAAAGAGTTGTTGTTAACGTAACAGGAGAGATCCTTGAACAGTACGAAAGCCAGAATCAGAAAACACCTTTATCGCTACATAATTTATACGCATGTTCTTGGCCAAATCGTCGTTGTTTCTGCCCAGGGCTGAGTTCATGTCGGATAAAGGTGTTTAGCATAGATTATAAATTCGAAATCTATATATATAGAGTTGACTATATATATAGCGCAATACTGGGCAGACGTTTTTTGTAAACAATTCACGCACAAAGATGGTAAAATAAGGCCCGCAATCGATGACCAAATCGAAAAGCAAACACAGCTCAAATCAAAGTAAAGGCTTGTGCTAAGTGTAAAATGATCGCGCTATCAATAGAAGTGCGGATGCACTGTTATTAAGCATGCCCTGCATTTGTATGCACAAATCTTGAGATTTTGAACGAACTCAATTCCAATCATTGTCTCGTTTGTGCATGCAAATTGTTAGGGGATGCACTCTGACCCTTCACTCTTCCACTGAGAGCCAATAAGCTACCCAACTAAGCCCCCTGCAACGTCAAGCAAAGTATCTGGGTAAGTTTTTCAAAATCATAATAAATCGATGTCGTGTGTGCAACAGATTCGAACTGTAACAACAAACTAAAAGGTTATTTTCAGACAACTACCGCCCAATACCAAGTAACATTTAATAATTACCCAACACTAGTATCACACTGACATACAACCGCATAAGCACGCGCGCATTTCATATAATCGTACTATACCAGGGTCACTCCTCGAGCGCATGCGAATCTATCGTTCTCAGTGAATAAGTGCATTCATATTCAAACGTTTAAGTATACCAACCACACTTTCTTAAGTATCTCAAGCACCCACAAAGGCGGCGAGTCAACTGCACCGCAAAGTCATTTCATAATTATGTATTTACTCAATACTAAAATCAAACAAAAACTCACAGCCAAAACTTTACACTTTACACTCGTTTATCTGAACTATTTTAAATCATGTTTTTGTTTTAGCTGCTGTCATTGGTCTAACTTTGGCCCTGGACAGACAGTCTTTCTTTCGTCATCTGTTTTTATTCAATATTACCATAATCAGCTCGTTTTGTTTTCGATTTGCAATAGACTTGTATTTTCGTTTAATTCTTTTCGTTGGCACAATTTTCAACTGACCATTCAAAAGCCATTTCATGTGTCATTGTTTTTTTTTCCAACATTTCGAAGCCCGATCCTAAATAAAATACTGCGAAGAGCACATGCTATGCGTTTATGCATACGTATGTATGCTCGTATGGGCGTATATATATATATATATTGTATTGTCAGGGGTGAGAAAATTATACTGCTTTCATAGACGTTTGTACGTACATATAATCCGATGACTTCTAACAGCCCGTTAGTACAGCGTAGTTCTCTCAATGACGTCAGCTACTTCCCTTACCATCCAGCACTGATCCCAGCCAAATTAGTTTGTCTAGCTACCTAATTGGATGCCTCTTTGACTATACGTATGTATGTAATTGCAACCCCAATTAACTAAACTAAAACCACAACAATAAAACTAATAATTGCATAGCATAGCCTTGCGCATAGAATTGCCTAACGGTATGTGGGTGTATTGCCTGTACTCTAAGTAATCATCTAGTAAACTGCTAAATTTTTAACTATGTTAATATAGCGACAACGTCAACAACAACAACAACAACGACGACGACGACAGTGGCAACAGTTATAACATGGACAGAATGACTGCTGGTGTTGTTGCTGTCGTTGCATCTGAAGTTGCAGTGGCAGTTGTTGTCGTTGTCGTTGTCGTTGTCACTGATGATGCTAGCATGCAAATTGGCATAATGTCCGTGTACCTGTATGTGACGTGAGTTCTTGCCTATAGGCCAGAATGCCATATGTTTGTAGTATATGTATGTACATACATAATAGCTACTTATTTGGTGTACTACAATAGTATTATCGACTGACTTTCAGCTGGGGCGGGTTATGCCAGTTTGTGCTAGTTTAAAGCTGCTTTATAGCAATGGAACAGAATGGATAAGTACTGGTATTTGCTACATATGCTTTCATATGTGTACAGCAATGTGTAAATGGTAGTGGCTACGTATGTATGTATGTATACGTGCGTTGACATATGCATTTATACATACTCGTATATAGTGTGTGCTTGGTAGCTGCTGTATGTATTTTATTTACCGGATAGGATGGCTCACGCTGCACGCCAAATTAATTTTAGAAATTATACGTTTACAGAGTTCAACATGGTAGCTTGCAGGATAACGGACGCTCGTAACATTGCAGCCAATAATCATAATTTGCACAATCGCAGTACGGGCTCAATTTCCTCTGGTCAAGTGCCTTTAAAAAAGTGAGTATGCCGTCTTAAGCACACATATAGCTTCTGTGTTCTGAATACATGCCAAATACGACCAGACAATTAAATTGATCTAAATTTCCCAACTGTCACATGCGCCCAAACAAAAACACATTGATTGGTATACGCTACGCACCTACATCAACTACTACTACTACTACTACTACTACTACTACAACTATTACCTCTACTATTTCTACTATTAATGCTAATAATAAAAAAGCAATACTGAACATTATCGTGATTATGAAAGCGTTTTTATAGTTCCAGGTCCATCCTGTCATAATCAAAATCGTAAGCAAACTTTTCTGTACTAAAACCGCAGTTATCTTTAGTTGGATTCTATTCTGTTTCATTATGTTTGGTTTGTAGTGAATAGAAGAAAAACTTATTACTTTTTGGTTGTTACTCCGTTTCCGTGAACTAATTGAACTTGGCCACTAACTATATGCTCTACTACTTTGGCAGGTACAAACAAACCCGAATATCAAGTCTAACTGCAATACTTATCGCCATATTGCACTGGATTTGGCCACCCGATCGCTGCACCAACTGCCACTCCATCTACAGCTCAACTCATCTCCATGACGATATTCAGGACGACGCTAAGCGGCGCTCTTCACAGGATGGGGCTAAACTCGGATACGACAACACACTTGAGAACAGCATCGATGTGGTGGACGGGGCTCTCTTCGAGCGTCGCAACAGCAATATATCGCAAAAGTCCTCCAGCGATGATGGCGGCTTCCTTTCGCGTCGCAATTTCATCACAGCACGTGCCTCGTGGCGTCGCCCGCTCGTCGCTGCTTCCAGCCAGGTCAGCTTGCAGTCGGCAGCAGATTCCGCAAGGGGTTTCCTTCATGGTTTGGGCGGTCTTCTCAAAATTGGTGGCGCTGTCAAACAGCAGAACTTTGACGAAGCCGTGACTGGAGCTCGATACCAAAACGTGATGCGTCCCTACAGCTCCAATACGCAAGGCATGTATAGGAACACCAGCGGACCACTGCACATCAACACGATCAGTGGCAGTCTGGGCCAGCATCTGCTGTCGCCGCAGCTCTACACGCCTACGCGTGCCTCTCGCATCTTCTCCAGCTCGCCGGCGAGCACGCCAGGCCATCACCAGCACCACCAGCACCAGCAGCAGCAGCAGCAACTGCTGTCTTACAGCGCCGCCTACCCCAGCCATCACACACAGTTTAGCGATCTGAGCACAGTATACCCCAATTCCGCGGAGCGTTCGTTGCCCACATCGCACATGAGCGGCACTGGCAATCTGAGCCGCTATCGCTATCACTCGCAGGAGCTGCCTTCGCTGCGCACCATTCAGGAGGAGACGCGTCGCCAACAGCCGTATCCGCAGCAGCAGCACCAGCAGCACCAGCATCAGCCGCATCATCCACTGGAGGATCACTTTGTGCCGCTGCAGTTGCCGTCGCCGCCTTCGTGGCGCAACTACTACCAGACACAACTGCCGTATCATAGCTACCGTCCGCGCACTCGCTGGTACCCACGCCACTACTCCAGGCTCTTTAGCCGCCAGCAGCACGAGCTGCTGTCGCCGCTGCCCGACCTGAACCTGTCGCTGCGTGGCACGGGCAATGGAGCGGGAGTGGGTCTGGAGGCCTCGCCCGAGTCACGCTCCAGCTCGAGTGGCTTTGGCTCAAAGAACACGTCCAACCATCCGGGCAGCACTAGCGAGTGGCGGTTATTGCCGCCATATCGAGCGCCGCCCTCGCCACCAAAGCATTCCGCGTACTTTGGGCTGAATGTGGCAGCTTCGGGCAGCCAGCAGGCGCAAGCACAGACGCTGGTGCCGGGGCAGCTGCAGCAACAGCCCTACCACTACTCCTATCTGCAGCCCAGTCCACCCTCGGCTGCCCTAACGCCGCCCTACACAATGGCGCACTGGCTGGAAATGATCTCAAGACTGAACGCAGCCACGGACAGCAACTTACCCAGGTCCTGCCAAGTGGACGTGGGCAGCGTCGATGGCCACTATGAATTCGACCCCGCCACACCCACGCCGAGTGCCTCAACACCCACAGGCGTCGGTCTGCTTCGCGACGATCTCAATCTTCACATAGACACACATCATTATCCACACCATCAACACCAACATCACCATCAGGCATCGTCCATGTCGTTCCATCAACACCCGCACCACACTCTGGGCCCGTTGAGTGGCAGTCTGCTGCATGCCTCTGCCCCTGCCTCCGGATCGACCACCTTTGGCGGCTCGGTGTCCCGCAAGCTGCGTAGCCTGCCGCGCTACGATAATGTCGAAGTCCGCCTGCAAGCTATGCGGGAGGAGTTTTATGCCTACCGCAAGCGCCAGTCCATGCATCGGGCGAGCGGCCCCGAAATTGAGAGCGTGTGCTGAGCTGCACAGTTGACAGCTCGAATGCGACCGCAAAATACGCATGTATCTATTATACGCCGATCAACACACGTGCATACATCTATACTCGTATAATGATGAGTATGCGGCAGTGGTAGTGGCAGTGGCAGCAGCAGTCATAACATGCAATCGAAGTCGACCGCATAAATCATATGATTAGATGATATCCATCGCACCGCAGGCCCAGCAAGAAACATAGCTGAATTAGTACGTCCGCCTGCCTATTCCATGTAACCAGTTAAACACAGTCATAATATGAGCTATGTATGAGCATGTAAAGCCATATTTAGACGGTCGCAAGAACAATTAGTAGTTTTTTATGATAGCGCAAACAAAAACCAATCGAAACAAAATTAATTGAACAAAAAACAAAACATAGGACACCAAACAAGAGCATAATTTTTGTAAATATAAACTGCCTTAAACGGTACACAATATAAGAAGGCACGCAAACAAAAGCGCAAGCAACGTTTAAGAATAATATTTAAAAACTATAGCAATTATGGAAACATATTATTACTTAAAACTCAATATATTATGTAATTGATATTTGAACACAATATGCAAAACGAATATTATTTATAAAATTATGTATTAGATATTTAAAACATAGGTGACACAGATTAATATGTTAAACATCAATTAACAATTAAAATTCCACAAACGTAAACGTACATTATGTTACATTAACACTAACGTAAAAAATTGCAAGATATGATAGTTTTTAAGTCTTTAGTTATTAAACTAAACGAACGAAATGTTAAAATAAAAGCGATAAAAACTCTGAAAAATTACATATAGAAAAAATTGTTTTATAATTAAATTATTTAATGGAAAAAATGAAAGAAAGAGTAACAAAAAACAACAGTTTAACAATAATTACAAGAAATATAACTGCTGCATATACGTTTACTGTTGAGCTACACAAATAATTAACTCAAAAGATATATTTATTGAAAACCTAAATACTTTTTCCGGTACGAGTATAGGAAACTACTTTAACCCATTGCAACATGTTTGACACAACAGCAACAAAAAAACAAAAATAAATAAATAAAACACAAGACAGTTGAGTAAGTCGGTTAAACAGTACGTTAGCGCTACTTAACATTTATTAATCTTCTAATACTTATTGAAACTAAAAGGATAATAGAAAGCGTTACATTTTGGGCGGCTTGGAGGTGATTTCAGTTGTTCCGGCTGTGCAGGTCCTTAATCAAATGTACTGCATACGAATGGATAATACATGCGTAAGATTGAATTGAAATTTTAAATGGGTCTATGCCGGTTCCGATTGACATCAATAAAACACTCTTATTCATACGACGATATCATTTATCAGTTAATCTTGGGGCATAATAGTTTCTCATTTGTCTTCTATCCATCGTGTTCAGTACATGATAGCTACGGTCCGATACTTAGACTGAAAACCCCAATTATTTCAGTTTATCTTGTGGAGTGCTTGATGAGTTTCAGTTTTTATTACGTATATACTTGTTAATGATAAACTTGTCTGAAAATCAAATTGTACGGAATGGTTTGACACAACTTGACGCCAAAACACTGCCAGAGCGCGAGATGCATGAAGATGACGATTACCGTGTGTATAACGTATGTGAATTACACCAAAAATATATAATAACATATATGTACTACATAATAAATAAAAATTTAACCAAATCGTTGAGCAGCAAAAATAAAAAGGGAAAACTTCGAAATTGACACAAATGATCTCAATAATTGTTTGTACTTTGCGTTTTTTCGTTCTGCAATTTCATTTCGGCTGATTTTGAATAGTTGTGTGTAATTGTGAGACCGCAGTCTGCGCTAAGCGCAGCATTATAAGTTGTAGTCCAGAGCGTAATAGAGTGTTTACAGAAGGCGCTTGCCGAAATGGTTTCTTATTTGATCAAACAGAAATCGAAATTGAATTGAAATGCATACATACTATTGTTATTATACAACGCCATACTGATGAAGTTCGATTATTGTAAATGCTAACCAAGAATATTAAGATAAGTTGACTTTTGTATTGAATAGGCAAAGACGAAACTGACTCTCGCACACATATGCAAAAATAAATAAAAACACACGCAGACACACAATTATGTTATTTAGAATGCAATTAAATAATTGAGCATTAACGAAAATCCAGTAAAGCATGGACAACAAAACAAACACAAAAGAAGGAAAATCAACAATTAAAGTATGCGTAATAATATATTAAATTTTAATTAAGCATTGACAAATACATTGAAAAATGTGACGAGGCGAAAAGTAGTGCAACACATACACGTTAAGTGAAGGACTTTAAAACATATATATACATAAATATATATATATATATATATATATATATATACACAATTATTTATATGAATATAAATTACTATAACTACTGAATTAAATGGCATGTACATTAAGTAAAAGGAAAAAATTAAAAATTAATTTACTCGTAAGTAAATCTAACGCTTTAGTCTGCCACTTTGATTTTTGGACAAGGTGCGCCAGTCAACTTCAACTTTTCGACTCAAAGAAAACAAGCAAAACCCAAAGCAAACACAACTATCAATGACAACAGAGACTCTTCTCTTTCTTCTTTCCTTCCTTCCATTCTTCCTTCCATTCTTCTATTTGCACCTTCTTCAAGACCTTCAAAACAGCGTTCACACTCAATCATTATTCGCTTGATTTCCAGAATCTTTCATTCCTACAAAAGTTCCCCCAGCATTTCAGCATATAAACACGTACAAGAAAAATCAGTTTAGAACGAAATATATTGTAATTAACACAAAACACAATTATAAAAAACAAATTAGCAAAATGAACAAAATTTTTAAACAAATAAACTTAAACAAAATAAAAAACATTTGAAATTGATCAAATAAAACAACCGAAATGTCTTTTCATTGGGCGCGACCCTCTCTTGACCCCGGCATCTCGACAGCTCCGCAGTCCGGAAGCTAAGACCTGCATTTATTTGATATGCTCAGGCAATTAGCCACTACAACTTTTCACACACAGATACTTTTTACCCATACTTAACCCATACGCCTGCGCAGCGATGGCGTTGATTGTCGGCTGAGTAATTAAGCGAATGAAATTTACGAAAATGCAATAACAACGCTCTGTGGAGTGCACACCCAATTATTTAAGTGGATAAACGTCGATGAAAGTGAATTGTGAGCGAATTGAAAATAGAAGAGTAGCTAGACATTAGACATTAGACATAAGACTCGCGAATAGTGGGCGTATGTCAAATGTCAAATTCAGAAGAGCGCGAGTCGCTTCGTCTCGCTTGGCATGTGAAAGTGGAGTGTGCTCACTCGTAAATGCTCGTGTCCGTGAGCAGCATTGAGAACATATAGCATATGTATATACATATACATACATACATGTGTATGCATGTCTCTGCTGTAGACTAAATCATCGTCAACCGAAATACAGAATGTTCTGCCGATTGATCGTAGTCAGTAGCGGTTCTCCAGTCGTCGTGTTCAGTTCACGAGAGCTCAGCATACCCCCGGGTTAAATGTGACATATTGCGACTTACAAAGTCGGACTTGTTGCGCAAATTATACGCCGTGTGGATCACATTACGACTACAAGCTGCCATAGCATATTATATCTCTTTGTTTAAGTAAAGAAAATAAACGAGGCCTGACGTGCGTATGCCGCGTAGGCTCAATTGACCTGATTTTGAATTACGTTTTGATTTAAATTCGCTCAGAAAATGCGGAAGTATTACATCCGAGAACCATGCATCCAATAGTATTGCCCACATATCCTCGGCGCGAGTAACAAGTGCAAGTACAAGTGCATACCTACGTACTATATGTCCAGCAACATGTCAAAGGAACGCAAAAGAATTATTCAAAATCAAGAAGAAGTGGAACATGCCAACAGCTGCCATTCAACAATAACTGCCAAAGTCATAGGAGGAGGGAAAGGCATCGGGATGATGCCGCAGCTGCTGCTGCTGGCGCTCTTAATGAACACATCCTGTGTGGCGTGCGCGCGCGATCATCGTAAACAAACAAATCTGGAGGCCAAAGTTGGTTCGCATGTCGTCTTCAATTGTTATATAGATTTCCCATACGATTCCCCCATACCTTACGTGGTGCACTGGAGCAAAGATGTAAGTCGAGCAGCAAATGGACGCCAACATTGCGTATACGCGATATTTGCCAACGTCAATGTCATTTACACACGCGAGCCCACACACACACACACACACACCACTATTTCGTCTGACACACGCCAGTCCAGTCCACACGCACTTTAAAATGAAATTGTCGAAATTATTAATTTATCAGATACATATACTTGTGGGTGGGCCCACTGGCCGACTTACTGGCGTGGGATGCTATTCGCTTGGTTAGCCTTAATTGCAGTAACTGGCCGGACGAGGGCAGGGACGAGGAGTGCACATCGCAACAGTGAAACAGTGAAACAGGGAAGCCGTGAAACAGCGCAACAGTGCAACAAAGCAACGGGGCTCTCACATTCATTAAAAGGGCTTCGGCTTCGGCCATGGACTTTATGGCTGGGCGGCGAGTGGGCCACCTTAAATGCATTTGCGAAGGGCACCTCATGTTGCATGTTGGGTGAGCCTGGCTTGGCCCTGGCCAATTATTAAACACGGCCACATGCCGCAGCCAATGGGCGTTGGGTGTTGGGCGTTGGGCGTTGGGAGTTGGCCGTGTTGCAGCTTCCTGTTTGGGGCGTGTCTGCTTTAAATTTCATTTAACGCGCTGCGCTGATTTCAGTGAATTATTTCACTGCTTCAAAGTGTGAATGTGAAGTGTGACATCAAAGAGGGGCAGCAGAAAACTGTTGAATCAATTTCAATTGCATTCAATCGAATTGAATGGCTGGCATTTTGTTGACAACTGTGAGTAATGCAATTAAATTCAATTGCAAATTATTTGCAGTAACGCAACGCACACCGCCCAACATCCAACGTCCAACGCCCAACGTCCAACACCCACAAAACACACGGCGCACGCTTGCATTTAAATCAAGTAAATTACCATTCATCGAACACTCACACGCACATTAGATCACCCCCGCAAAACCCCAAATAAATTCACGACCGCCTGGCATTTGGCTGGGGCTCGGATTGGGTCCGCCTCTTCTGTCTGTCTGTCTGTCCGTCTGTCTGTCTGTCGGCTGTCGTCTGTTGTCTGTCGCCTCGCAAATGTTTTTAACTATTTGGTTGGCTGCTTAATTTGCTGGCACTTTTGACACACACACAGTTCGGTCTGGTTTTGTTTTTTTTTCTTCTCTTTTATTGTATTGTATTAATGCACAAAATTCCACTCGGTCAACGGGTCATGATGTCATTTTGATAGATTCACTCTAATTGCGCTTCAAATGTATTTTTTTTTCATTCTTTTGAGCGCCATAGATTAGCAAATATCAGATAAACAGAGTTCAGCCACGAAATTGGGGCAAGCATTTTGGTCAGTGGGAATTTAGTTAAATCGATGCAGTAAAATGATCTCAATTATGTTTAAAATGCAGCTTTATCAAGGATTTTCAGGGTTTAAGTATTATGCAAGCAATTTGTAGCAACCTGCACGGCCACTCTTTGCCTTTTGACAGTGAGCAAAACAAAATATTTATGCAAATGCAAATGTTCATGTGTGCAATCAAAAACTACTTTTCACGGCCGTCGCAAATTTTTGCGCACGTAGTCTACGAGAGCGGTAAAAAATTACCGGATAAATCAAGTTACGTTTGTAATTTGTTAGATAATGTTGATAAATGTGCGCCGAGGCAGCAGATGGCAACTGGCGACGCCAGTTGACACACAGTTGGGTGTACTTGGATTCCCTGTGTCTATCGCCTCGTGCTTTAAGTAGACAAAAATGATGCAACGCATCGCAGGCCAGAACATTTCTCACAGTCCCTCCCACTCACCATCGGGCGACAGAGCGGGTCGTGACATTGATGCTCTGCTAGGCCGGATTCCTCGGTGACTATTTAGCCGACCGATTTCAATTAAAGGTGCGCTCGACAAATAATGTC